>JAHWFO010003124.1:6206002-6247031 GCA_023313115.1 Rhysida immarginata
TTCCCATCTCTCCTTTATAAACATCATCCAATTCACAGATTCCTGCATTGAGGAAACAAAATGTGTATCCTCTGAAGTAGAAATGACCGTTTACAAACTGAAACTGAAGGCAGCTCTTTTGCCACAAGGTTTAAATAAACTGCTAAATTTAGTCTATTGGTTCTTAATTGGATAACCAATACGGATCCACTTTAATAATAATCGACTTAATGCCTCCCGAAAAAGTATGTCAGGTCGTCAGATGAAAAATGACATGGTTTTTCGAATCTGGCGGCTTGGCATCTTACCGACAGTCATCGAGTCCGCGGTGCCGGTAAGAGAACATCGCGGAAGAGGCAAGAAAGCAAAAAAAAATAAAAAAATTGAGAAAGCAGCAAGGAATGAGGATTGGCGGAAGGAGTGTGCAGGTGCGGATCAGAATCCAAGCGGGACGATAAAAGCGAGGGTAAGAGAAGATCGAGAGAGAGAGAGCAAGATGGTAAGCCGACCCGCCGACAAGATGATTCCGGCCATATTCAGAACTCGATAGAAACTCGTCCTTCGATGCCGTCATGATGCTGATTGCCAGCATAAAGAAAGGCGCAACAGAAAGGCCGACACCAAGGAAACATCCGTCCATCCTAGGAGGCAAACCAATGCATTAACACGAAACATGTTACAAGCTAGAAACAAACCAGTGAGGTCTCTTCCATGAACATTTATTCTACTGATTTCAATTCAAGGTATCCACGACTACCGGCAAGAGAAAACATCGACTATGGAGAGGAATCCAAAATGAACGTTGTTGGTCCGAAAGTGCTCATCACTCAGCCTCGCCTCCACGTACAAGAAGAGTTACCGATCCTCAACTAGCAACCAAGGTAACAGAGATTTTGTACATTGTCATCAATCGCTTCGTTAGCGACAATTTAGATATCACACACGAACTTTTAAATCTCATGCCAGTGGAGTTAGTTCTTCCGAGTCTTCAACAGGATTTTGGACAGTGACTCAACAGGATGAGGAAGAAGTTAGAGTTGCCTTGCCGTTGAAGCAGCTACCACAGCAAATCACAATAAGGACCTGGTTTTGGAACACCACGCCCAGTCTGTTTGCCATAATCTTTTCCTGCTGGAGGACATGCCCGTTACCGTCAGAAATCCACCCGCAGCGTTAGCCGGTATTCCCAATAGGCGCCCGGGGGTCTCACCGCGCTTGATCATTGCTTGTCCGAGTTTCTCAATTACTTATTTAATTGATGTAGCATTTAAACACGTAGACTCATTATTAATACTTACCTTTTCTTTCATTAGCAATCCAAAAGCAGTCGCCATACCTTGTGAAGTTGCCGCCTTCCGAATTTTGCGACGAAGCGATTCAGCGCCATCTCTAATTTTATTCACCGTAGAGTGACAAGGATTTGCAATTAGCCCATCCCAGTACTAGGAAAGCGCGCCAAGCTAATTCCAATGAGTTTAAGAGAATCTAGAGTTGAACGACGAAGAGGATCACTTCGGAGTTAAATGAAGATTTAATTTACACTTTATTTTGTCTTGAAACATTTGAAAACTAAAATCTAATGTTAGATTATCCTTTATGTCAAAATTAAACTTTGATTCAAAAGCTCGTTTCCCTTCCTCCATTCTGACAACGTCATTGGCCTAGATGTTTTCTCCACTGTTTATACTCTATTAGCAGCCATTTTGTTCTTTAAATTTTCATTGGCTCATGGATAAAACGAATTCGATTTTTTAAGCCCATTTTTGGGAATAAATTTCACGTCTTATTTACGAATATATACGGTAAATATCGGCCCATTCACCGAATTTTTTAGGCACACCCTGTAGAATGCTCAGTACTTCTTCATATTGAATGAATTCAAATTTCCAAGAACCTTCTTTAATCTTTCATTATGTTTGTTTGCTCTTTGTCACGGATAAACCAAAATAAACTATTGGGTGATAATTTAACGTGAACAGAGTGGGTTCCAAACATGTGGTAATTTTAAAGAAAACGATTTGATTAGAATTTTATAAAAATTAAATATCAACATATAGTGCATTATACAATTCACTTTTCACTCTATAATTGCAGTGAAAGCCTGGAGTATGTAGTTGGAGGAAACAGTTTCACTTGAGCATAGGAATTGTCGCTTTCCCTGAAAAACAATAGAGTGGCTGTGCTTTGTGGTACTGTTCAAAAGAGTAGATAAAATGACAAAAAATGGCACACACACACATCACTTGGCTTAGTCCTACACCGCTTACTATTATTAGTGTTCCTGTCAAGCCAGGAACGGAGCGGCCGCGCGTCATCTGATCACGTTGCCCCCCCCCCCCCCCATTACCTGCACCGGACTCCTGGGTGTTGAAGCCCCGTCGGACGCCCTCCTGGGTGGACGTTACCGCCAGTAGTATCTGGTCTTATTCCTTTATGGAGCGACGAAACGTTCGGGATGCGTATCTTCTTCGTAGGCGATTCGTAGCAGCCCCTGGCTTAGACGACCCATGAAATTCGTTTGCGACGTTCTGCCCCGACTTCTGAAATAAAGCCAAGCTCGTCGGTATTAGCTTCGGATGTAGTGGGTTCCTGGTCCCAGCGACGACTCTCTCTTCCTCGTCGTCGACGACCGACATGGCTTTCCCGCGGTACCGACGTATCGCTCCGAGCAGTCGCCTTCCTTGAATCCTCCGTTGGAACCTCAATTCTCTTTTCCGATTGTCTTTCGACCGAAACGAAACTCCTCTCCCCTCTCAAAAACGGCGACGCATTGCGTTTGAAAGATCTTCGCCGTTCATCCTCATCACTCATTGGCTGCTCTTGATGATGCTCACCCAATGAGCAATTGGTTCAACCACAAATCGCAGTAGGGAAAGGCGATCGACGCTCAGTTGTCTGGTTAAAACTCGATCGCCTTTGAATTTGCTGCCTATTCCTGGTAGACTGTTATTCTCTAATTTTTTTTTCAGAGATTACTCCGTCAAAAACCTTGAATACCATTATTCAAATAGAGCTCCAAGTTAAATTAAAATATTTAGATGAATGAAAAAAAAACTTGCTTTAAATAAACTAGTACCACGCTGTGATCAAAAGTTTCCAGACACTAGTATTTTTGCACTGCAACCATGATTTCACGAAAAGGAATATGGTGTTGAACCTCGCTTTGCTTTTATTACAGTTTTTACTCTCCGAAGTAGATTTTCCATCATATTTTAGTAGATGGCCTTGAGTAATATTCTTCCTTTCTTCCCGAAGTGTATTGATTGAGTTCAGTCATAGAAGTTGGATTTATCTCGTAATCATCGCTCCAATTCATCCCACAAAGGATTTATCTCAGAGCTCTGAGCAGGGCAGTCTATTTCTTCATCTGATTGCCAGAGTGTGACTCGCGATTCGTCGCTCTATAAGATATGCTTCCATTGTTCCAGGTTCGGTGAGCGGTACACCATTCTAAACGTCGCTTATCACATTGATTCTTTTGACGTGAGGCATACGAGCAGCAGAACAGCCATGGAAACGTAGAACCATCAATTCACGGAGAATGGTAATTGTACTGGGGAAACTTGTACGGTCAATTCGGATCATTTTAGCAGTTGTTTCAGCTGAAAGTTTCTGACTGCAATGTGTTACCACGAGTTACCATCTCACGGATGCTCGTACAGCGATACAGTCTCAAGGTATCTTGTGGATTCCGTATGGAATCACAGGAAAGCCAGATGTCAGAGTAGGGCTCAGCCCATTATTCGGGAATTTTTTCTTAAGCCTGGTGAAACTGGGTATTTTCTTCCATTTGTTACATTTATGTCCACCACATTTTTGAGTAATTTTGGCAGAAATATCAAACTTTATGGAAGCGATTTAGAAATTCACAAGAACTTAGATAACTTAAGTGAAATTAAAGTGTGGGATTATAAACTGAACCAAAGACTTCTCTCTCTTCAGCAGCTAATGTTATTCTCAAAGGGGTCTTCTTTTTGGTTAGTTAATTTTAATTTTAATCAAGACTCTCAGTTGGTAAAACCAGAAAGCTCGATTCGATTAGTTTTTTCTAGAAACTTTGTATATGTGTGTGTGTGGCTTTTTTATTTTACCTTGTTTACAATTTTGGAATTGGATTGAGAAATATGATAATAGAAAGAAAAGGGAAGACACGACTTTTGTTGAGAACATTTAATTTTGAAAACCTTCCGAGGTCTCGTTGAAATTCACTCGTAACGTATACAGAATATCATTTGCTTCATCATCATCATCATCATTCATGTGAATGAGTTAAATTAATGAGTTCTAGGTAAATCGTTGTGGGACGCAATCGATGGAAAATTAAATTAATTGCCTATGAAATCGTTCGTGATCCAATTAATCTGTTGGGTCTACAAACGGAACGTATTAATTATTTAGAATGTCATTCAGGAGAGCCAGTTGTTAATAAAGAGTATTTTATTGCTTATTGGGTCGTTCAAAAAGCTAATCATCTTGAATGAATTATGAGCATTACGTAACCATTGTAAATTACTGCAGATGGTGGATAATTAATGCTTTCCTCTGCTTTCAATAACTTTCCTGAGAAAATAGTTGTTTGAGTTACGGTGTTAATTCTTTATTTTGTAAGCATCTAAGATATAAGTATTGAAGACATGAGATCATACATATTCACATGTGTGTATCGATAACAGCATGAAGATGTGAAATAACCAAAAAAAAGGTACTAGATGAAAGTTAGTTCCAATCCCATTTAATCCCTTTGAGATCATAAGGAGTGATAATCTCGAAACGAAAAGTTTGCTGCTACTTGTGCAGGTAAAAATGGGCGTAAACATTTGAAGATTTGAAGATGATTAATCGATGCTTACATAGGTTCTTACTTTCCGTACAAGGGATTAAAATTTATGCAAACGACATCAAAATGTTCTCGGTGTGCCGAGTGGGCTCCTGAGGAAAAGCGTTCCTCTTGCGAAGGGGTTTGGCCCGGGTTTGGATTTCAGCAACGTTTTCAAATGTATTTCGCTAATGACAAATCAATGCGTGCGCCAATCCCTGGGGGTGATCCACCTTCGGAAAAGCCAAACAGTGCACGCCGAGTGCGAACAAATTGTCAAGCCGTTGCGATCATCTTGTCACCTACTGCTCAAGGAGAAGGGAGACGCTACCGTGAAAATGTGACGAAAGCGGTCGTAAAAATTGTTTCCGCACTTTAAATGCCCGCAGCATTTCGGAATCGATTACATCAATATAGTGTGGGATTCGAAAATGTCTTCTACTTAAAAAGTTAGTTCTTCTAACTATTTTTCCCTAGAAACAAGGAAGGAATATTAAAAAGGAAAAGAAATCGAATAAAAGGGTTTGCGGAATAAAAAATACTGAAATATCAAAACTGGTCAGCATAGTTCAGATATTTCTGTGCTTAGTAATTTGGGACAGATACACTCTAATTTATGCGGATCTTTTTTATAGTTTAAAGTTATACGTGCATATTTCATGGAAATTCGGGGATTGCACGAGTCCTCTACATACAAAAACTGAAAGTATATGCAACGAGCTATCGATATTCGGGACTTTCCCGTTGTACAAATATGAACAGCACATTGATTACAGAGGGTGGCCAAGAATGAAGATGAATGATTTTGAAAAGCTCGATAGGAGCGCCGTACAATTTCAAGGTGGCTAATATGTAAATTTCTATATTCATGCTTCCTTTGCAGTTCTGAAAGTTAGGTTGTTGAAAAGGATATATGCCTTTCCCAAAATTATATCCCATAATAAAAGGCAAAGTTCAGCAGCTTTTACAAATGAAATGGTCAACTTCATAAATAATTCTTCAACTAAAACGTTCAAATCAGACGGTGAGCGCAGGAAGAGTGCCTAAGCTAAAAAAAAAGCCAAAGAAATCACTGTAAGTACGGTACCAGCAATGAAGAAAAGACGCAAAGCTGAACGTCATATTGGGGTGAGTGCTTGTAAGTTAAAATGTCTCAGGAGCATGCTAAAATCTGCAAACCCACCGAGCCAAAGAAGTATGGCCAGACTGTTGAACCTTCCTAGATCAACAATCAGGTATCATATTTCGAATACATTTAATTTGGTAATGAGGAAAAATATCAAGTTCATGGTATATTGAGAAGAGGCACCAGAGATCATTGCCATTGTAGAGGTTTCTTCTGGAAATTTTTAAAAACTGCCACCGAGATCATTACTACCACCGACGAGGCATGGTTCTATTAAACGGGCTGCAGGGGACAGAGAAGAGTTTTTACAGTTTATGTGGGAAACCAAAGTCTCGAATGGCTGTCAACAAAAAACAGTCACATCATGGTGTGGGAAGGGATTTCATAAAATGGCAAAACGCGTTTGAGAATTATCAAACCTGGAGCTAAGATAAATACACATTATTATTATATCAACAAGTTTATCAAACCGTTTTTGGACACTGATGTTCGAAAGCTATATCCGAAATGCGATCACATTCTCCATCAAGATTCTCCCCCTGCTCATACAGCCCACAAAACTCTTGACTTCTTGGAAAAAAGAAAAGTGAAGTACATGGATGCCAGACGCAGTCCCCATGGACTATTTTTCTTGGGATTACTTAAAACAGAAACTGTGGGGGTCGCAAAATGGCAAGTCTACATGGAAAAGATAGCTTTACGATACATATTTAATGGGAAAATGACTAACAATCGGTTTCGGCTTTTATACATGGCTTATTGAGACTCTTTTCGATGAGTGGAAGAAAATGCCTCAAGAATTTTTTAATAAAGCTCTGGATTCGTGAAAAAATGTTATCGGCAAATCTCTAATTACCAGGGAAAACAAATTGAGTAGTGTTATTACTGTGCCTTGTGGCAATAAATTACAATAAATTTTCAAAATATCGTTCATCTTCATTCCTGCCCACCTTCAGTACATCCAAGTAGTGAGTTTTTCGGAGGATTCCTCGGTACGTCTAACGAAATCTGTTACGTTGCTGCCTGCCTGTTTGATATCCTTCTGGTTGGATATTTTATTAAATGTGACACACGGTAATAAGCAGCACATTCTGACTTTTGCATTGTAACGTCTACAGAGCGAGTATCAGTGAAATTCAATTTTCCATGTGAGGTAATTTTTGCCGATTGTAACTAGGATGAAAAAAATGGATCGCCGAGGGCTGTTTCTTTCTTAGCGGTAACTACAACCGATACAAGAAATGAAACCTCTACAGCCCCTCAATATAGTTCCCAGCATTGCGTTTGTTTCCAACAAACGGAAAAACACTGATTGTTAACATCCAAGATTATTGCTAGCATCCCGATGGTCAGGTGACTTTTCCGCTTCCAGGCCTTGTTATCTCGTTGGCCTCATGGGGACCCGTAATGGCGTCATTCGTTTGGCGTTTAACATATATTCTCATGTCTCATCCATCGTTATGATACAGCGTAGAAAAACCTTCGCGCTCATAGCGTTCCAAATGGGTTCGCGCAGCATCGTATCGTTGCCATTTGCTGGAAATCCGTCAAATAGTGCGGAACCCATCACGATACATTTAAACCTTTCTCACAAACGACTCTATTCTTCGCAGCATAGCGCAGGCGCGGAATGTTGGATGGACTAGTCCATTTACTGTGAAGTAGGTTGGGTACCATCCTAAAGTGTGTATAAGCGTGAAACACTGGATTTGTATCCTGGTGTACATACAACCGTGTTACCGTTAATAAAAAAAGAAGCCCTCGTATTTCAGAAATCCGGACTATCTGATTCATACATGTGGGCGCCTGACAACCCGCATGCACAGTTTGTTCGTGCACATCAGGATCGCTGGAATTGTGCATAAACAACTTTGGGCCTGCTCGCCTTACCGGGCATGATTACCGCATTTTCTTTGAGGATGTATTGCCGGAGCTTTTGGAAGACATACCATTGATGGTGCCCAGACAAGGGCCGTCTTAACGCATGGACATGATGGGCCCCTCGAAAATAGAGATATTGAGCGGTTGTCGTAGGGACCCCAGCAGATTGGTTTGCCTAGGGGCCCATAATGCTGTTAAGACGGCACTGGCCGAGACATCTTTCAACATGATTGAGCGCCTCCCCGTTGCACCTGTGATTACCTGGATGCCCGATTTCCAAACAAATGGATCGATTGTGCAGATCTCATTAACTGGTCACCAAAGTTAACTGGTCACCTGATCTCACATGACGGGCTTCTCGTACATGTGAAAAATAAGTTGTATGAAACTCCAATCGAGTAACAGGAAAATCTTGGGACCTGCAGCAGCGGGCGTTCGAGAGATGCCCGGAATCTTTGAACGTGTGAATCGTTCAATGTTTAGGTGATATAAGGCCTACAATGATAGTGCTGGTCGTCATTTTGAGCACATTCTCTAAAGCATAAAATTCGTTAATGTTAAAGCTGACCGCTGTAAATAAAAATCGTGATACAGATAACATGGCCCTTCATTTGTGGTAGTCCACGTCCCCTTATTTGGTTTGACTGTGAGTTTATTGACGAAAAGTGTTCATCTGTGTCCTCTCTACCTCCCTGGGAAGTTTGGAAATAGATTTCTGGAACACCCTTTATAATAAAATTTTAATTCAGAATTTTGAAACTAGAGAAAAGTCTACTTTTTAATTGTAGATTTGTTAATATTTCAACATTTAATTTACTATTTATTGTTACTTCCAGTGAGTCCCAATAAAACCATACAGATAATATAATGTAACTGAGAACGAAGTGAACAAAATCACTTGAAAAGAGCTTTTTTCTGGACTTACGGATCATTTAAAAGAATGAGTTGAGAGTCTTATGATTAACAATTATAGAGTAGGAATAGCATAATGTTATCACGAATGAAGATATTCTGCTCTGCTATTCATTGATGTGCAGTGATAGGAGAATCAAGTAATGGTGAGATTATATGTGGAATGTAATCTAACTCTGGCGATGAAAATTTAGTTTGTATTGATTTTATCTTTCGGAAAAGGAATTTAATATCTCGGGTTTCAATTTACTGAACCAATTATTTGAATTACTAAATGAAATTTTCAATCAAAGAATTGTACATGTTTCGGTCCTTGACGCAAATATGATGGACTGTGTCCAATGAACGGAAATATGTGTGAAACATATGTAAATTTGTTTTAATCCGTTTTTATGTAAAATAGCTTGAGATCATGTTATTAAAATTGTGTACTTATCGCCTATTTAAAAGATGAGCGAGTCTAATCACTACTTGATCAATATGAGGAAAATGACTTCGAAAAGGGACTCAATATGCAGTAGAACTCCAATAATTCGGCTTCCGGCTAATCCAGATTGGATTTTTTTTTCATAATATGATAAAAAATTCTAATTATCAAGAAAATATAAGGGTGTCTTAAAAAGAACTGAGAGGTTTATAAAATAGAATAGTAGGCAAACGGTGACGGTTGTTGGTGCTCGTCTAGCTGGAGCCACGATTGAAACAACGAAGAAGCCGACTGGATTCTCGAAAGGTGCGACATCCAGAGTATTCAACCGTTGGAAAACTGATCCACAGTTTTTGTCTAAAACGGGGTAACTGCGCCTCAAAGACAATCAATCTAAAACAGCTCTTACGGATAAACAGGACACTCAACTGTGTAACAATTGACAAATGATGTTAACCAATGTTGTTCCCGACCCATATCTGGCAGAAAAATACGCCGGGAATTGAAGTGAACAGAATCGATAGTCGCTTAAGAACAGATAAGTTTGTCTACAGTGATGCCTTAACACGTGAAGATTAGAAAAAGGTTATGTGTCTGACGAATCACAATACATGTTGTTTTAAACCAGGGCCGTCCAAATCGTGCACGTCGCCCGCGTGCAACATAAAATGCTCACGGACAAAGCTCACGGACAAAGCTCACGGGCAAAGCCGAGGAGATAGTCCAAAACTCAGGAGGGGAGTGAGTATAGTTTATCCTATGCAGTGTTGCCAGACTTTAGGGGGCGATTGCATTAAATGCAAGGTCTCTTTCTAACAACCTTGCATTAAATGAGGCATTACTTCTTTTAGTTTTTGATACTTGCTTGTTTTTCGTCTCGCATAACATGGCGCACATTCCGAAAAAGCATAAAATCACTGAACCAGTATTTAAACCGGAGTGGGAGAATGTTTTTTTTTCATTGTTCACAGATCGGATTCGAAATGCTTAATATGCAATCGTATCAGAGAAAAAAATACAATTCTACTTGACATCCAAAAAATTGTCACATTAAAACGAAGGAAATAAAATGGTAAACTGCCTCGTTCCTTTATTTACAATGTCGAATTGATAATTAGCAACTCGACATTAAGGAACTGATCAACATAATGTGCAATAGGGGGATAAGGAAGATTACCCTGGACAGCCCTGTTTTAAACCATGAATCTCTGGACCCGAACTTCCATGAGTATCAGTGGAGTAGTTCTGTATCAGCAAATAAAGCCCCATGCCTTATCAAAGTTCTGGTGGCAGTGTCATGTTATGGAGCTTTTCTGCTGATACAGAACTAGTTCACTGATATTCATAGAAAGTCGTTTGCGTTTCACGAACTACTTGAACGTTATTACGGATGAAGTCCATTCTCCAATGCTGCATTTTTATTCTTCATGGTGGACAATAGTTCAGCAGTGGTTTAGCGAGCACGAATTATTTCCCTCATTTATGCTGGCCACCCTAGAGCCCAATTCTTAGCCCCATAGAAACTGTTTAAGACAAGCTGGAACGGTATAACCGAAGCATTAACCTCTTCCAACAAATCTGCGAGAACTAAGGGAATGTCTGGTGAACGCCTAGCCTTCCCATAGACTTACACATGCTTCAACACTTTTTTGTCTCTATGCCAGCCCGCAAAAACGCTGTAATTCGGGCCAAAGGGGATAAAATACTAACCAAATGTTTCTAATTCATTCGCCAAAATGCGTGGATGAAGAAATGTTTCAAGTTTTGCTCTCTGCAAATATGGTTAACTCATGTCAAATCAAGGGGGAAAGGAAAGTTTGACCCTCCTCAAATAACTGCAGAATGAAGATACGTATCTGAAATCTGTCAATGCAGGCCAATAGGAAATTGTGGGTGGCGTATCAGATGGCCCAATCAGACAGATCCTGAATATGCAAATTACATCTTGCAAACCGTAACAGATGGGACAAAATTCCTAATTGAAGTCAGAATTTCTAAAATCCAAAATTGTTTACTACATAAGCAGAGTATTAAAAAAAATTTAGATATTTGAAATTCTGACTTTGGATTCTTAAAAACCATCAAAAAGTAGAATAGGAATATCTCTAACGTAAAACCCATCCTCTATCTCTGTGTCTTCTTCGATAAAATTGGCTTCAAAACTTAAAAAGTTCCACACTTTCAGTGCCTCTGTCCCCTAAACGGTTGGATCAATTGAAAAAACACCAAAAATAAAACATTTTTCAAATGTTGTGTACAATCTGGAAATACCATTATAAATATGGGTTCCTATTTAAGATTTCAAAGTTACCTCTCCCCCACCCTCAGGGGGTGAGGGTGAGGGGTCGAGTTTGGTAACATTGGATAGCTTTTTGAAAAATATTAAACACCTGCTTTTTGTTTTTTCGATTATGTGTACTTCTCCAGATATTCCACTGTTAGACTTTATTTGAAACACCCTGTATATTCCCTTCCTTAGAGTTGAACAGTAATTCTTAGGAAAAAGTGATTTGGTTTTATTTTAATTAGTCAACTTTTGCTATAACTAAACTTCAGGCTTAAAAACGAAAGGAGGAAAAAACCCATCCGTGATCAATTGCGTGTCGAATTGAACCGTCTTAATCACTGGCGCCTTTCCTGAGAACCTTTTGGAAAATTAATGCGGAGAAAAAAAACAACTCTTTCCTCTCATAAATGTGGCGGCAAAACAAGTCATAAGCGTTAACCGCATTGATTTTCACAAAACACGATCAGATAGGAGCGATTGGTTGGCTGGGGAGGAAAAGTTTAGAGACCGAAGATAAAAACTTGAAGGTCAGCTTGTGATAAAAGGGAACACACATACACACACGTGGAGCTAAAGAGAGAACGGGTGGGAAGAAAGAGGTGGGAGTAGAAGGGGTTTGGATGTTTGTCTGACGTCATAAGCGCGTGTTCTGACTTGGAGGAGGAGTTGGCGGGAGTTTAACGACTGCTCTACGTGACAGCCATGACGATGTCGTTTACTGATAGCGTCGCTCACAGACTAATTAGGGGATCCGTCGAAAGGCGTAGGACAAAATGGTAAACAAAGTTTCGAGCATTCTAGCTCTGAAGAAATGGAAGCGAGTCTCAGGAAGAGGATTGTGTTTAGAGAAAAATAAGCCGCAATTAAGCAACCTCTTACACACTTTGCTTTATTAAAAAAACTGCTATCGATTAAAAAAAAAAATTCAAGGCCCCAATTTTCGATTAGATGCTCCTGAAAGTGAAAAGAAAGGTACAAGGTAAGCCATTGATATGAAGGAAGACCATAATAAGGCATTGCTTTCTTGGTCCCCTATCGCCTCCTTCTAGGTAGGCGAACAGTTGCTCTTTCAAGAATGATTGTCTCGTTCCACGTTGCGTAACTCGGGAATATTTTTTTTCTCTTTTTTCTCTTCCCCAGCCGCAGTCGTTCGCGTGGAAATAAAGCTGATGAAGCAGATAAGCTTCTCTGACTCTAATGACATTTTAATTACAGTAGTAAACTAGTAGGCATTTTACCTAAGTTGCTTTTATTGCAACGAGTGAAAAATTTCTTTTTGGGCTCCCCTAACCTGTTATTTAATTTTTTAAAACAATTCAATTAGTAAACTTTTATAAAGCCTTTTGCATGATATTCTACAAATATATCATAAATCATAAGATCGTATTAATTAATAAATGTTAGGATATAAGCTTACCATAGTTAAATTTAAAATATTGTTTATGGCAATCGATCGCAACAATAAACAATCTATATATATAAAGCATAATGTAAGTATGTTTGTCCAGTTTTAAAACGCAACTTGGAAGTAAGTTATAAAGTTGAAATTAACACACAGCTGTGTAATACTACCACAATGATGGAAAAAATCTAAAATGGAGATAAGTCTCTTAAAATCATAGAAATTAATAATCTTTATATCCATATATATGAAACAGACTTATACTCTGTCCAACGAAAGAAAAACTGGGCGTGTCTAATTAAATTTCCAATTTCAATAGTTAGACATTGTTGCTAAATAAAATTAACAATGTTTAACAATTGAAATTGGAAATTTAACTGGACCGTGACCAATGACGTATATTAAAGATAGACTCTGAATCCTATTGTTAACAGCGGAAAAAAGTGAAGCAAATTGAGCCATGATAGTTCTGGGCAGGAGTGAGCCGTGGAGTAATTACTTGTCTGGCTGCTTTCTTTTTGAAGATTTTGGGCCCGAGGAATAATTAATTCAAAACCATTATTCAAAGTTGTTCTGCGTACAACTGTACAAACAGACAAGAAAAAATATCAGGAATCATTTTCCACAAAAATAAATCAAAAATACGTAACTAAAATGAAAATACGTTACTGAAAGACAATCGAAACGAAATTGAAATTGAAACCATGATCGAAAAATTGTTAATAAAATATAATAAAATACTTCAAAAACAAAGTAAACGAAAAGATAAACTCGTAATCGGCGTGTGAAAGAATTATTAATCAGCTACTCTCGTGTTTAGCCATGTGTTTTGCATCAGATTCACTCACTTTCAGCCATGACAGTTCTGGGCATGGAGCTTCCCAATTTGCTTCAAGTTACAACAATAGGATTCGGAGTCTATCTTTAATATACGTCTTTGACCGTGACCACCGAGAGAGAAGGCCTCCGCAATGAAATTGAATACATTGTTACATCATCATAGATAGTGCAAATTCAGGACTTATTATTGGTAGAAATACGAATAACAATGCACTATCTATGTGATGCAACAATGTATTCAGTTTCATTGCGGAGGCCTTCTCTCTCGGTGGTCACGACTGGACACGCCCAGTTTTTCTTTCGTTGGATAGAGTATAGTTTGTTTGTTTGTTTGCTTGCATGTATGAACAATCAGCCCGTGATGTTTGTGTCAACAATCGGCTGGTCGTGTTTATACGTTGCGTCAACAGTGGTTGATGAAATTAATACATGCCACAGCCGACGAAAAAGACAGGCCCAGCACTGAATAGTCACCTGACCATCTTAGTCCAAGCAACAGTGTTTCCATCTTGGATTTTGGCAATCAGTAATTTTTCTCTTGTCAGAAACAATGAAGGTTACATTGTTGCTTCGACTAAAGCGTGGTTCCCACAAGCGAAAAACAATGGCTTAAACCACAAAAGAGAAAAAAATTTTGACATCACTTCCTGCTCTCTTCTTTCTGCCCGACAGAAAATTCTCTTATCTTTGTAAGCTATGATTCAATCCAACTCGAAAATAACAGGAGTTTTCTGTTGGGCAGAAAGACGAAAGCAGGAAGTGACGTCAGAAAATGTTCTGCCTTGTGGTTTCTGCCCTTGTTTTTACGCATGTGAGAACCAGGCTTAAGAATATCAGGTGACTTTTCACTGCCAGGGCCTGTCCTTTTCGTCGGGTACGATGCTTGCCTTAATGATTCACATTTTAACACTTTATCGATAACACTTTAACACATTTGCCATCAGTCAAGACAATTGTATGCTACTCTCAGTACTCTATTTGATGCCATCAGTCATGACATTTGTATGAAATAAAGCAATTTATGTAATGAAATATGTTGGTTCACAAATATTTTTTTTGTCATAATAGCAACAATACATTAACAAATAATTACATGTAATAAAAATTATTTTTGATGATAATTGTAATCCTGGCATGATTGTAAGCAACAGTCAAAAATGATAAAGGGTTAAAAGGGATAGTTATAAAAAGTAATAAATAAATAAATAAATAATAAAAATTATTATTATTTCTTTTTTTATTAAAATCTTTGGAGAGATATAAGAAATTATTCTAAAACAAATAAGAGAATATAATTTCTAGGGCATGCAACTGCTCAAGCTTTTGCTGAAAAGGTAAAGGTACTTTCCCGAGGCCAACGAGAGACTTTCCCTAATGAGCTAATAATTGGAGAAAATCTATTTTTCATATGGTTTTTGCAATGTAGAAACTTACTTTAGAGAAGTTATAGATATTAGAACATTATAAAGATCTCAACTGAGAGGACAATCCTTCCTGCTAAAACTGATACTGTCAATATAAACAACCACAATCAGGACTTCATGATTCCACGCTCTCTGACTGAATACAACTCTATTGAAACGGTTACATGTTGATGAGGGATGCTGATGAGGCTGTAAACAGTGGTCTTCAACTCTCCCAATCCATCTATGAAGTATTTTTAATATAGACAGAAATAGTTCAATACTTACGGGAGCCTTTCTTTGATATTCTAAAATGTTAAGGATGCGATGTCGCGAATCCAATTGGACACAAAATTCCAGTGCGAGAACTTTAAAGAATTTTTTTCGTTTTTCCAAAGTGAATATATACTTTATTAAGGGTTTTTCATTTATATTCAAATTCAGATATTAGTAAATTTCATCAAACAAACAGCCCGAGCAAGACCGGACATATCAGTTAGTTTCCAGTAAATGAAAAAAACTGTAAGCTTGTAAAATAATGCAGATCTAATTATTTTAGATTTAAGAACTTCCTTTTCTAGGATTTTGGACCTCATGAAAAAGAAAACACTATTAAATCGCTGAATTCAGGTATTAACAATTATTGTCTTGTATACTCAAAGTGGACTCTGCCCGAACCACTCGAAGATCCTTATTTGTAAGCTCATAAAAGGAAACCAGTGCTAGTACAGGATGATGCGTACAGGATGATGATTTCAAAATGCTGTATTTATTGTCATTTATTTATTTATTATTTATCATAAAAAAAACAAAAAAAAAAACATACTGAGGTGCGGTAAATTACAAAATATTCCTTATACATGTATCATCAAGTTTCGAAATGGTGATAGATGGTGATAATTATGCAGCATAATTTATTGCCTCAGCCAATTTGATTTTTTGGGGGGTTTTACCCCTCTAATATTTATTTTTTCACAAAAAAATCTGTGAATATAACATTTTGTATCTTGCAGATAATTGTAATTTGTATAGAAATTAAAATATGATTAGCAGGAGAAAAGTTATGTCAAAAAAAAAATGTGGTCTTATAATTTCTTGACCTATCTTATGCTCAACATTGTCAATTTCATACAAAGAAAAATTTAAACGTAACTCCCAGAAAATAACAGGATAAAGTGTATTTTATGTGCAGTGTTTTTATAAATTTTAACTATACTTTGTTCAACGAAAGAAAAACTAGGCGTGTCTAATTAAATTTCCGATTTCAATTGTTAGACATTGTTGCTAAGTAAAATAAACAATGTTTAACAATTGAAATTGGAAATTTAATTAGACATGCCTAGTTTTTCTTTCGTTGAACAGAGTATATTCATAGCCTAATAATGAGAAGTCTGTCCACTCTCGTTTTCTAATGTTGTCTATATTCCCTAGTGGCGGACTAACTCTAAGTCAAATCCATTGTTTACTACTGCAATCATAACGGAGACAAACTGTCGTTTATTAAATTGGAGAAATTTTTATGAAGAAATTTAATTTCCAACTCCTTTACACTAAACGTTTTTCTATTTTTTTTTTTTTCAAAAAGAAAAAAAAACAACAAAAAAACCCCAAGAAAATAAAACAACCGTGAGCTATATGAATTAAGGTTGTTATAAAGGAACTCTTATTCAAAATAGTTTGAAATAAAAAGGATTTTGCCATATTAGAAAATTTGATGAATGGTTTTCATTGGATTCCCTAAATTAGATGAAATAAAATCTTTTTTAAAAAATTATTGGACCTCTAAAGTTTTTTTTATTCTTGCTGTTATGAATAGAAAATTGCATACATACCTTTTTTATTGCAGTGAGATAAAATGCGATGAAGAAAATCGTAAAAAGCTTTTGATAACGACCTGTCATTAACAAAACTCAATAGCAAAACAGTACCTCAATAGATCCAGAAAAGAGAAGGAGATAGCTGAACGCTTGGCGCGCTGCTGTCGTTATTATTGTTGTAGGACGTCGATCTGGCAACAGCTATAACAATGAAACCGCCCGGAGTGAACAGACTTCTCATTATTGGGCTATGGTATAGTTAAGATTTATAAAAACAACTGATTGGTGAGTGCGTCGTCAAACGAGGGCTGACAATCCAATCTTCATTGTTTACAATAAACGAAAAAAACACTGATTACTGCAGGTGTTTTTTCATTTGTTGCAAACAATGAAAGTTGGATTGTCAGCCCAGGTTTGATGAACCGAAGCATTAGAACATCAGAATAATTTGAAAGTAAGCTACAGCATATTGATAAGTTTTTGTGTCTTATTTACTATACATTGATAGGAAGTAAAATGGAAATTTTTGTTTTTGTTATGTTATCATAACTTACTATTAATTCTTTAGGAAAAGATGCTATGTCTACTACATAATTAAATAATACGGTCTCTGTATATAGTAGAGTCGCAGTCAGCAGGCTTTGTTTTTTAGGTGGCGTTGTTCAAACCCGACAGTTTTCCAAACACTCAAGACAATTCCTTGTCACTTTAAAATACACGATCAAATGTAAGATCATATAAAACTAACAGAATCGCCAATAAAAGAAACTATTAAAAAAATAACAATTTAATCCTAATACATTCATCTTCAGTTCACCTGTTTTCGAGAGCACGCCATACTTTACCTGACTTTCCTGGAATTAATTGAAATTGAAAAATAACCCTAAAGGGTTAATGGAATATTTCTTAAGATTTTTAAGCGATCCTCTGAATAATTAACAAGTTGTAGAATGTTCTAGAAAGGGGGTTCTAGAAATTTTGGCGTCGACTACAAAGGTCATTTTGCGCCTTTTACACAAGTTATAACAGTACGCAGCCCGGGACAAACACAAACATCCATGACCACGGCGGGATTCGAACCCGCAGCCAGGCGGACTCGAGAACTAGAAAGCCTACGCCCTAGCCCTCTCGAATTCATTTTCATTCTAGCCCAGTTGTAGAATGAAAATCAATGAAATCGTTAAGACTCTAATAGCAGCCTCTAGTGGCAAAATGCATAAGTTTAGATTTATCCATATCTTCGAATAAATTTAGAATTTGAAGTTTTTTCTCTGTAATATTTTCATGGTAAAGTTTTATTTTATTTTTAATTTTTTTTTTTTTGAAAACAGAAATATCAATGCACCCGAGGTCTGGTGCACAGTTTTTCGTCTCCAAACCGTCTGCAATGGTACCAGCAAAGACGATAAGAATTTTTTTTTTTGAAAATGATATCAGCGCGGAATTGAGCTTTTGGTTCAATGATGGCAATAAATCATCGTAGATCATGAAGTTTTTATTGTCCAAGTCCTTTTCGATGCGAAGTCCAGACTTGGAATCTATCATTTCGTGCATAGGAGGGTATTTATAAGTTCTGCTCCAACCCCTCTGATAATGTTCCTTATATCCACAAACGGCAGTTTATTTTCTCTTCGCATGTCTAAAAATTAGTAATGCATTACATGGCTTAAAGTTTCTGGACGCCCGCTGTTGTACGAGATGCGATCAAAAACTTCCGGGACTGATTGCACAAGTCCACAAATACAGTAAATTAAAGCCTTAATATTCATAAATCAGCTTTTGAAAGGGTTTTCTTTCATGTGAATTGGGGACTGAGAAAATACTACTATTGTGACCATGTATGTGAGATTGTCTGCGATTTTACATGGACATTAAATTTGAAAACGAGCAAATTCAAGCAGCGAGCAATCTGAGGGAGGCGAAAGCGACCAGATCTGTGGCGTGAAAAAACTGGATGCTCTACCACGACAATGCACCCTCTCACCGAGCTCTCCTCACACGTGAGTTTATTTGGAGAAAAACAACATGACTTCACAACTACCCTACTCGCCAGATTTGGCTCCTGCAGACTTTGCCCTTTTTCCGAAAATGAAAATCCAGTTGAAAGGTCGCCGTTTTGATACGACTGAGCAGACCCAGTGCGAAGGTGCTTGACTCGTTTCAATAAAAAGACTTCCAGGACGTTGGACTCATTGTATGGCTTCGCAAGGGGACTATTTTGTAGAGGGTACCGTGTAAATGTATTTAAATAAAGTACTTTCTCTTTAAATTAACTACTCCCGGAACTTTTTGATCGCCCCTCGTAGAATTGGAGATTTCTGAGGAAATATTAATAGGATGTCGGTCTATCTTTGCATCAGTTCATAGCCTTCACATTCCTGAGAAGACTTTCTACCAGGTTTTACAGATGATCGCAGGAAATGCCTTTTAGGCGTCCACGAAAGCTGCAGCGAGTCTGGCTACGATTTGGCTGGGCACCTAACTCTAATTCGTTCCAGAGACCTTCAGTAGAGATTAGATCGGGGTTCTCTGAAGGCCAGTCCAGCTTTTTAACACCCATGTCATCAATCATGGCCGCATAAGCATCGATATGTGGAAGGAATAGTGTCCTGTTGGAACAGAAAGAGACCTTCCCCAAATTGTAGCCAGAGAATTAGAAGTGACGTGTTGTCCAGGATGTCAAGATACACTGCGGAATCCATTTTTCCAGATACAGGAACTAAGAGACCCAGGCCAAAACACGAAAAACACCCTCGCACCTTTATGCCTCTGTCACCGATCTTGACAGTTGGCAAAATGCTTAGTGAAAATGAAGCGTTCGTCAGGCATCTGCCAAACACAGGCGCATCTATCGGACTGCAAGATCGTGAAGTTTCCACTATTCCATAATCTGATGACGTTAAGATTTGCAGCGCTGCAACCGTCGCTTGGCATTGACATCGGTGATGTTCAATTTCTGAGTGTCCGCACGTTCATGGAAAACTGTTCTTATCTCTCGACGAACAGTCCTGCCGCTCGAAGCATTTTGAAGCTTACGAATAATCACTACCACCGGGGACATCCATGATCCTCTTCAGGTTTCGACTTCTGCGATCAGTAAGTCTTCGGCCTATCACTTCATCCTGCTGCACTTTCAGCTCTTCGACATTTCCATTTTAATATTACATCTTTACCGCATGAAGAGCCAGACCTACTTCTTCGTAATCGGCTATTTTTTTAAACATTTGGACTATATGAGCTATTTTTAAAGATTGCACCCTTTTCTTTTGAATTACTCTAACAACATAACTTATACCTCCTGGGAAGATTATAAAAATAATTTTTCGCAGATTTCGAACATAATAATAATTTTTCACAGGATTGTTCAAGGCAAACTAGGAAAATCCCCTGCAACATTTATGCATTTATGAATCGTTGCAAAAATTGTTTTTTTCACATGAAGACTAGCACGTGCTACTGTTCAAACCAGCTCCTACCAAATTTCAGCCAGAATCTACGGTCACGTACTACATTAGGTTGAAACGAGAAGTTACCATAAAAAAGAGTGCTATTCCACAAGACAAAGAACCATGACACAGATCAAAAATCGCAATGGCAAATTGCACGAATTTGGCTTCCAGTTAATTTCTTATCCACTCTATTCTCTGCACTTGGCTCCTTGTGACTTCTTCTTATTTCCAAACTTAAAAATCTGACATCATCACCATCATTAACGAATAGTTTGCAGGCTTTGACGAATGCATTTTTCAAAAGCAATGCAAAAATTGGGAACTCGTTGGACCAAGTGTATAGCCTTAAATAGGAGACTATGTTGAAAAATAAAAAAGGGTTTTTCTAAAAATATAGGTGTAAGTGCCATTTTTACTTTAATTATCAAACGGTCTTCTTATATTGCGATCGAGATCGAATTAAGATTTTTGATTCTTTATCAAAATGAAGATGCAGTTTATTAACTTTTAGCACAAACTACAATCTTTTTGAATATTGTGAAAAAACCTGATTTAGCTCTTAAAAAATGTTATGCTAAGTATTAATTAATTAAATACAAATAAACATGAATATTAATTAAAATGCTAAATTTAATAAAATGTTTCTTATAAACGGTATTCTTATGCTCGTCATAAAGCTGTCTTGCTGTTAAGATTACGCTCATACGGAGTTGAAAATCCATACGTGAACAAGAAAAAAATTTAATAGAAATAAATTTCACGGAAAGCCGAATTGCATTTGCTAAATGAAAGCAAAAGAAGGAGGAAATCCGATGGAAATGCAGAATGAGATGGGTGAGGGGGGTGGGGGGTAAGGCTGAGTTGAGGAGAATGAATCTTCGTGGGGAGCCCCAGGGAGTGGGTGAAGAGGGAAGGGCCACTTCGGTTTGCTTTGTTTTCGGCCTATGAAGAGGGGAAGGAATAGACTGACGGGGCCGATATGAAAGGTTTATTGATGTGGAAAAATCTTGCTTCCATAAATTAGTTTTGTGTCAGCAGGAGGTTTCTGTTCAGCCTGATCCCTTCGCCATCTGCAGATGACTGAGAGAAACCGAGCGAAGAAAATATCTCTCATTAGTGGGGTCCATGTAGGTAAGAAGGAAAGGAACTGTTAACCTCGGCTCCTCTTCCCTGTCTCACCTGATGCATACGATCGGCCGGTAGGAGTGACTTAGACGAACAGGAATTTTTAATATTCGTTTTATAATGAAAAAAAAAAAGGAAATTCGTAAATATAAATCTCCGTTTAATATTACCGGGAATGGGTGAGCGAGTAAATTAGTTGTCGTATATCTAGAGTAGTGAGATTGAAATGAGTTTCTGTCATTTTTTGAAGAAATTCCAGTGCTGTAATTAAACGCGAGAAAAGAATGGTTTGAAATCATTCAGACAGCCAAGATGAAGGCGCTCTCAGTGGGGCTCTAAATTTCGATCCATTTTAATTAAACTATCTATACTTTTATGTTATTTATGTTTGAATACCACACATTCCGTGTTTTTTTTTCTTTTTTTAGTTTTAATTGTATACATGCCTTTAGGAAAGGAAAACAATAACCATTTTATAATGAGAGTCTGTTGAAAATTATTTTTCGATAAATTTAAACGTAAACTCAATAAAAACGGTAAAGTTTAATATTCATGTACATACTGAAACCAAATAATAATAATAATATTAGAAAACTTAGAGTCCATAGATTCTTAACAATTAAATTGTAAAGCACATTCCGTGGATATAAGTTTTAGCAAAACTCTCATCCTTCCGCATTGCCCCCTTCACTTACAGTTCCTGCTCTTGCTTGATTATGTGCAAGAGCAAGACTCACGATGGGCATGAGAGTCTACCACTATAAATCATTTCACCCAGCTTCAACTGCGAAGCAATCGCCTGCAATTGCTCGTGAATGGATCTCATTCTTATCTGGGCACGCACAGACACACACTCACGTACTGGCATATACACACGCAGGACTTTATCTTCAAATTATTTTCAGCTTTTTTAATGATACTGTCCCTAAACATTATTTTTTTACATTCTCTTGGAGCGATTTTTACAAACTTAAGAGAAATCTGAAGCGAAACTTCACCGCATTTCACTCTTACAATTTGGGAAGAGAGACTAGGAAATCAATAGCCCTGGATACCGTTGACTGGAAAGTTTCCTGTTTGGAACTGCTATGCTTATGCTTTTACAGGAATTTTTTAAACTTTAAAGATTTTTCATGTTTAAAAAATGCAGCTTTTTAAAATGTTGTTATTATTAAAATTTTCACTAAGTTCGCATTTCGAGATTCAGATTAGATTCATTAAGATCAAGAAGAAAAGGGAGACACTTCTTTATGATTGTTTCTTTGCTTTTTTCTGGAATTTCTCCAACCAAACTAGTGTTTACCATTTTCATATGTCAGAGTAATGTGAATTTCGATTGGTCTTCCTATTGGTCTTTTTATTCCCGTTCTTTGTTTTATCTGATTCAATTGACATTGATGGAAGTAATACATGAATTTGTTTCTTCTTAGTAGGAGTTAGGGAAGAAAATATTAATTTCGCAGGCAAGAGTGATAACCAGCCAGTTTCCTTAAGATTAGAATGATGGAGACTTTTGTCGATTTTGCAGAGAAAGGTCCACGTCAAAGGATGGGAGGCGAAAAATCAACAGTTGAAGAGAATGATGCAACACTGCTTCAAGAACAGGACGAGGCTAGCGGGAAGCATGAAGAAAACAATTCGTCATGTTCGACAATACGGGATCTCAGGAAAAGTTGAGAGGTGGCATATTTTTTACGTTATAATTGCTCTTTGATGTTTTTAGCATTATTTTGAAAGACAAGGCATTTGAAAGTTTATCTGGGTTTTTAGTGGACACATGT
Organism: Rhysida immarginata; assembly: GCA_023313115.1. Classification (NCBI taxonomy): domain Eukaryota; kingdom Metazoa; phylum Arthropoda; class Chilopoda; order Scolopendromorpha; family Scolopendridae; genus Rhysida; species Rhysida immarginata. Next base: position 6,229,248 of record JAHWFO010003124.1, read on the forward strand.
TAGCCTATATCGTTTCTATCTCTCATTCAATTTATTCCTTTTTTAACACAGCATTTTCAGACCGTTGAATAAATGTTGGTATATGGAAATTTAGAGCGCTATCAAAACCTACTTCTTTTAAAGTTTTCGTAGAATTATTACTTTTTCAGAGATATTTCTCACTTATTTGATAGAATACAGTCGAGTGTCTTTTCTATGCGGATCATTTTATGTGGTTTTAAAGTTATCCGGTGCATATTTCTTGCAAATTCGGTGTCTTCCCGTGGTACATACGTATATCAACAGCACATTCGTATATACAAACAGTGACCGCGTAAGCAGCGAGCTCTAGAGAACGTATTCCTTCATATCTTCTGATGAGATTCCTCGGAGCCAACCCATTTGTTGTCAAGGGAGACAGAAGCTACAACCAACTGCTCATCTGCCTTTCTGTGGCACTATTCTAAGATGGGGCTGCGGAGCCTTTCCTTGACGCGACTCCATTTCCTTTCTTTTAAATTCGCTTAGGCCTACCGAATTCTGTTTCGTTGCTACCTTTTAAAATCTTCCTCGTAGGATATTTTATTAAATGTGATACGCAGTAATAAGCGCACATAACGACTTCTGCACTGAAACATGTAAAAGTGTGTCGTGAAGCTCAGTTTTGCATGTGAGACGGCTTTTGCATTTTCATTATCGTAAGGCTAAATTTTGATAATTTTTAAACAATTTTTAACAATGGGGAAAAAAGCACCGAAGACCAGAATGAGAAGTGGAAATTGCAATTTAAATCGCTTAGCAACAGGAGAAGAACCTGCGGCATTTCTATTTTCTATAAACGCTTTTATGCTTTCTGTAAAAAGTTTTTTTAAATATAGTTTCTATTTTTTTTTTAATCTTGGATTTGCTATCTATCAAATTTTAACCCATGCTTTTGCTACAAATATGTGAAAATGCCCATCCAGTGTGCTCAGTGTGCTCTCCATGTTAGGGGAGCCTCATTGAGACAGGTGGAGAAGTTCAAGTATCTCGGGATTGCATTCACGAGTGATGGACGGCAGGAGAAAGAATTGGATGCTCGGATCGGTGCAGCAAGCTGTGTCAGACGTGAACTGTGGCGATCCGTGGTAACGAAACGAGAGCTGGGTAACAAAGCCAAGCTCTCCGTCTTCAAATCTATCTTTGTCCCCATTCTCACCTATGGTCATGAGGCTTGGGTAATGACCGAAAGAGTGCGATCGCGGGTACAAGCGGCCGAAATGAGATTCCTGAGAGGTGTGGCAGGTGTTACCCTACTAGATAGAGTGCACAGCAGCACAATAAGGGAGTCTTTAGGTGTTGAGCCGCTACTTCTCCGCATTGAGAGATCTCAGTTGCGCTGGTATGGCCACGTGATACGGATGACGCAAACTAGTCTTCCTAGGCAGTTGTTATTTTCCAAGCCGGTGGGTAAGAGACCAAGGGGTCGGCCTAGAACCAGGTGGCTAGACTACATGGAGAATCTGGGTTCGAGTCGCTTGGATATTACCAGGGAGGACATGCGGCTGATGGCGGAAGATCGCGATCGCTGGAGATCCTCCATAGGGCTGGTGCCCCCGCGACCCTAACGGATAAGCGGGTTTGAAAAGTAAGTAAGTAAGTAAATTTCGACATCAGTCTAGAAGTGATTTAGTCTTCGGCTTATGGGACAATCCATTCTTTGTCCTCAAAAAGGAGAGCGACTTATACATGAGTATATACGATAAATGGCAACGTTGGCTAGGAATGCATGCATGGGTATGCGCACTGAGAGGGCATGTCAAGAAGCACCACCTAATCTAAAGCAGATTTGTCTGCTGCGGCAGTAGAACATAATGAGTGTGAAGACTCGTGTCATAATGCAATACAGCAACTAGTGAATATCAAGTTTTATTAAAAATAGAAGGAAACTGGGACGAAGACTCTACGACGTGTTGTATAGGATTGGACAGTGCAGTTTGTTGCACGACAACGCCCATCCCCACAATATAATATGCATGCGCAACTTCCTGGCTAAACGCATGGCGTAACTGTTCTCGAACAACCACTGTACTCCGCGATCTGGCGCTTGCAAACTTCTTTTTGTTCCCCCGCCACAAAGGGATCCTGAAAGGGTTCTTTGCAGACTATCGGACATTCAAGAACGTGTGACATCAACGCTTCGAGTGATTCCAAAAGAAGCCTAGTTCAGTGGCGATTACTTTGAAGGTCAATAAAGTAAGTTTGTTTGTATCTGGCCATTTTCTTTGTTTTTAGACACACCTTGTTTATAGGAATGGAAAATACATCGTGGTAACTGTGTGAAAACAGTTTTAGTTTAAGTCAGGTTAGTGTAAGAAGCAAATCAAAATAAAAATAGTAAAAATAAATCACCATGACAAAAAAAGAGAGATTTTCCTGTAATCTTCATTACTATTAAATTATCATTATTTTCCTCTTTAATCATAAAGCTTGCATGTATTATTTTAATAGGAAATTTGCTGATTTTATTTATGGCAAATATTGATCTTTGAAGCAGTTGCATTTATATTCTCTTCCTTTGGTCGAATAACTCTTTACAATGATATTTGATGACCCATAGCAAATCCTCTCTGGAAATTGGCAATATTGCAAGAAAGCCATTCTAACCTATCGCATCAACATTTTCCTTTATAGTTTTATGTTTAGTATTCAATGAATAAGCCCGATACGGTTGAAAAACATATGAAGACGTACTGTATGCAAACAAAATTTCATTAAAATTGGATTTTACGTGTCTCGACCCTTTATGGTAATGCGCATATCGTTCACAAACGCAGAGGGAGGAGGATCATTAGTGAGTAGAGAAAAGGCTGAAGTATGATAAAGAAGACTTTGATAGAGATTTACATTGCGGAAAAAATATAATTGAACTTTATGAGAATAACCTTTAAGCACTTGTAATGTCATATCATTATCAATCACCCAATCGTTTTGTTTTGAAACTTTCAAACGGCTTTGGAGAAGAGGCTATGATTTTTGCCTACCAATCAAATCTCTTCATTTCACACACCCCCCCCCCCCCCAAAAAAAAGGCAACAGAGACAGTCGGAAAAGCTTCACTTCCAATTTTACAGGTCTTAACGATTCAATCTTATTTCGCCTGGGGGCGTTTCACTCTCCTTTTCCTTCACGATGCCGTGGAGCGAGGAATTTTATTATTAACCCACGGCATGATGCATCGAACGTCACTCGTCGGCGCACTTCAATTCGCGCTCCCCGGAAGCGAGTGTCAAGGCGAGAAAAACAGCGCATCTCCAACGAAACACGAGAGGTCAGCATTGTCACCCTTCGTAATCTGCACGCTGGTTATTGACATTCCGCTCGTGACGAGTCCTTCCTCCCTCAACACCCTCCTCACCCCCACCCACCCATCTTAATCGCCATTCTATATGCACGCCTTGCAGCGGGTCAGTCGCAGGGCGAAACGGGAGAGCCCCGCGCTCCACTCAACATTTGGGCACTCACCCACCGGAGTTCGCTTTAAGAGGCAGGGGAACCACAGAAATCGAATTTTTTTTTTTTCAAATTAATATCTTGTTACTGTTTTTCCATAGATAGATACTAAATGCGAACCATGAAAAGATCTAAAAACAAACTTGGATCCTATCTACACTACCCTCCAAAAGTTAGCACAATGCAAATTTCGCAATAATACGATTTTTTTAAAGCAATTGGTAGTTTTACATAGTTAAACCAAATGGTTGCGGTGTTGCATTAGAACATGCAAATGTAGAAATGGTTTCTGAAATAATGATTATGGCAGCCAGAAATATACAAAATAATTAGCTGGATAAATAATTAGATGGCATTTCCTTCTGGTGGTTATCACATCAACTGAGAACAGTTCCAAAAAAATCAAGGATAGGCATATCCTTCATCATGTCAGAAAGAAGACGTTTGTGTGATGCAACTCGCTGGCAATCTAGCATGTAAGTCGCCCCTTCCATTGGTATTCATCATTCTATGATCTCAATGTTATGGACTCCGTTCCAAAGCACAGGAACAATCACCAGAAGACTTATTTCAAGCCGTCCTAGAGTAACAACTCCTTACGACGACATAGGTAGAAATTGGAGATGTGACAGTTTGGGCTGGCTTTTCTTTGGGTGACCACCACGATTTTCAAAGTTTGCCTTACGATATGAAATTGAAATTTTGATCTCTATATCCACTATGTCAGACCTAATGCCGTTTGAAGTAGGCCCAGAGTTCATTCTAATGGACGATAATGTCCGCGCACACATACACACAGCAGTAGTGGTGGATGCTACCTATCGCAGCAAGGTATATCAGCGAATGTTCTGGCCTGCATTCTCTGCCGACCTTAATCCTACAGATGCTCTCTGGAGAGCAGTAGCAGCTCGCCAACCTCCTTCTAGGACACGCCAAGAAATGTCAACAGCTCTTCAAGAAGAGTGGCAATTGATCCCTTAATCAGCACTTGATCACCTCATTGAAGGGATGAATCGACGATGCCTCCAGACTAGAAGAGGACATATTCCATATTAAACATTAATCAAACATTGTTGTATTGTTTTGGTTTATTCAACGCTGGATCATCACGATAAGCATCTTTAATGATCTGTTTTTTGTCATTAAAATATACACTTTGGGCTTATTCATCATCACAGGATATTGAAAACTTTTCACGTAAACATATTGAAAATTTTATGAGGGGAGTGTGTATGGTTTTCTCTTTTGTTCCACCCTCTGCTATATTTTACCATGTCAACTAGCGGCTTTCAACAAATACTTAAAAGTGCACTTATCTTTCATCTCACTTGCAATCAGCTAGAATTGTTGACTTGTTTGTTCCACTTTGGAAGTTGCTAACTGTTCTTTTAGAATCATGAAGTTTGTTTTTTTTAGTGTGATTCCAAAAAATTTTGACCTTGAAGCAAATTGTAACTTATTAGTTTTGAGTAAATGTCGCCGAATAAACTTATGAAACTTTAGAGTTTAAGCAAACGGCAATTAATAGCTTTGTTTACCTATTACAAATTCATTTCCCATTTATTTCCTGCAAAAGAGAAAAAAATTGCTGCCTTAGCCGAATCCATCTAGCTGCAATATGGGCAGTAGAATTACTTCCTGTTCGAATGGCTTTTATGCCATTACATTTTCGTGTGTCTCCGCTGTCTGGGGGCTTATGACTGTCTGTCTGACCGCGTCAAGGACGGTTGCTAAGACAGCGATGCCAGCCTTCTGAGTGGAAGTTTAGAATCTCTATATTATTCATAAAGTTCAAATTCTGTCTTCAACAGCATAATCAGCTCGGCTATATCAATTGGCAAGATTTTTGTAGACTCCTTCAAGTTAATTTTCGTGATTGGATCAATCTAAGTCATAAAATTTTTATAGTTTAATATTTCTCCCTTATATTTTGATGGTTTAGAGTGTAAACAAAGGAAACAAAGTGCCGCAAGCTCTGTTCCGTGTTCCTCACATTGTAAAATACTCCTCTGTTCCGCAATAGAAGTTTTTATTAAGAAATAAAATCTTGAAAACATTCCAAGAAGGAGCTCTAGCTGTGACATAGAAGTAACATTAAATTCGAGAATTAAAATCAGCTAAAGTTACTAACAACCAACGGAAATTCATTTAATTCTTTCTAAATTTACGTCTATTTTATTGCTCAACAAAATAATACTGAGCCTCGATAAAGCGATTTTTACGTTGCGCGTGCCCATGTCAATAATGCCTAAAAGATGAACAGAAAGTAAGTGTATTCATACTTGATTGTTATATGGCATGCCGTTATCTAGGTATTCTTTACCGTCACTGTTTTAGCAAGCGAATTCGACTTGAAGGGGTCCATGAAAAAAGCCTCCAAAGTTAATATAGCCGAGCTAAGGCGTCCCATATATATTTAAATTTTTCACAGACTAAAATAACAGATTTCTTCAATTCTTGATTTCAGTATGTAATAACTATACGAAATTGTCAGATGAATTATTTTAATAAACGATGTTAACAATTCAAGTGTATATTCTATTGTTTATGTATGGTCCGGTATTGTTAAATTATCTTATCATTATTTTAAATGTTGTATATATTTTTTATACTGGAAAGCATACACAAGCATTCAACTTTAAGAGTTGTGCGTGATAGTAACCGCATTAAACGTGTTCCAAATGAGTGGATTCTACTGAATTATTAATAAATTTTAATACGAATCGTGATGCTTATTCAAAGGCTTACTATTAAAATATTACAAAAAGGTTTCGTAATATTTACCTCGTTTCTTCTTTCGTTGGTTTACAATAACAAATGGTGAACTGAAAAAGTTGGCAGCTAAGTACTCTATCTAAAAAAAAAAAAAAATTAGAAGGCAAGCAAAAATTAGTGTAACACCTACGTCATCGTGAAACGTCATCAAAACGGTGGCGTCCTCCCTTTGTAGTAATGGGCATAGAGTGGGCAGATCCTCTATTATCTTTTTACGCAGAGCATGGCACTCTATAGGCCATGGGCAGAGACTTCATTCTTTCTGATTGATGGCCCACTCCTTAAGAGTGTGAATCTTTTGGTTACATTTCAACGAAAATCTTTACGTTTAGAACAAATTTTCATAGAGATTATTCACGCGGGAAATCGAAACAAAATTTGGAAATGTGAAAAATTTAGAGATAACTCCGTCGCTACCTGTTGTGAAGAATTAATGGAATCGTCTGGAAAAATTTTCTTCTCCTCAACTGATAAAATCACTGTGCTTAATGACAAATTATTTAATTTATCCTTTTAAGCTAATCAATCCAATCATTATATTGACACGAATGCTGTGAATAATTCTCCCACTCAAAATGCAGGAATTTTAATTTTCTTAATTTCTAATTTAACGGAGTTAATAATGTCTGTGAAATATTTGTTTAATTACTTCAAGGAATTCCTAAATGATCAAGCGTCATTAATTCAACAATTGTTTCAAGATGGTCTCGTCGTCTACAAATGGATTGCTGAAAATACAAGTAGACCAAGTCACATATTTGACATTAATAATAATTTAGAAATTAAAGCTTAATAATAATAAAGATGAAGAAACGTGATTTACCATGTTATAATAAGAAAGGAAGAAAAGAAACCACTATTCCACATATATGAAATTTTATAAAATAAAAACCACTATATTATAAAATTAATTTACGTGGAATAGTGGTTTATTTTCTTCCTTTCTTATTAACCTAAGTTATCACAGTTTTGGCTTTTATACAGGGTAAAAGTCAAAAGTCTATATCTCCACCCCCCACCCACTTCTATCTTGGATACAAATGTAGTTAAGCAAATTCCAATAAAAGGAGCGAATAGGAAATTGAAGATGCTCTTTCTTACGGTGGCACTTGCAGTGTTGTCAACATGCAAATCGCATCTTTTAAACGGTAGGAGATACAAAAACAAAACAATTACAAGCTCGTTTACAGTTAAATAAGCAATAAAGCAAAAAAAAAAATTCAAAATCCGATGAACGGATCATCCAAAAATCTCATTGCAATCTCGGACAATCGACTCTTGTATTGCTTACCGCTTACAAACAGTCAAGTGTACAAATTAACTCTTTACAGTCAATCTAGAAGGTGTTCAATATGACGTCCACCTGCACCATAACATAATTCTGCATGGCATTTCAACGATGCTGTTACATGTGACTGGTGTTATTGCCATTGTTGCAGAGATTGCAATGAGATTTTTGGGTGATCCGTTCATCGGATTTTTATTTTTATTTATTTATTTATTTATTTATTTATTTATTTATTATTTTTTTGTTATTTGATGCTGAACAAATTTGTAATTGCTTTTTTTCGTGTATCTCCTACGGTTTAGTAGATAAGATTTGCATGGTTGACAGCCACCATCAGAAAGAGCACCCTCAATTTCCTATATACTCCGTTTATTGGAATTTGACCGCGTAAAAGACAGTTGCTAAGACAGCGACGCGATTCCTTTGAGTGGAAGTTTAGAACACAATCTCATAACGTTCGAATTCTCTTCAACAGCGCTTCATTAATGTTGTAGCTCGGCTGTATCAATTGCAGACGCTTTAATGTTAATTTTCGTGACTGGATCAATCTACATCATTAATTTTTAGTTTAAATTTTATTTTTAATTTAGTGACTTTTTTTCTCCCTAATTATACGGAGGGCCATTTCTCCTTAACTTTTGAACACCCCTCCCCGGCAATGGAATGCGCCCGAGCCTATGTCAATCAGGTGATGCATCAGTTGGCATTCTATAAATATTTGTTCAGGAAACCAAGAAAATTCACGGCATGACTATAAAAATTAATGATTTTTGGAGAGGGTACTACGAGCACTTTCCAAGGCGGGATTTAGTGCCGTACGCATCGTGCAACAGTGCAAGACGGAAGGAATTTCTTATCGAAGGCTGTTGTTAACTCCATTCTGGCTGACATACGTAATTCTGACATTCCCGGCAAGTTCACCCATCAAAAGCTACCTCGGAATAGACCCCACCCCAGCCGTTCATCTGGCACAGTCAAAAAGACCTGGAAGATGGTAGCATGGAAAACCCTCCGACATAGAAGCCATGGCTCAGAAGACAGGAACATCTACCTCAATGGTAAACCGCATAATTAAGCGCAACTTAGGCCTGCGCAAGTTCCATAAAGCCAGAGTTTATGCTCTTAATGAGCATCACATCCGTGAACGCAAAACCAATGCCCGCAAAATCTACGAAGGCTACCTTGTTTGTTAGAATTACTGATTGTTACATTGAAGGTTACATTGTTACTCGGACTAAGATGGTCAGGTGACTTTTCCGCGCCAGGGCCTGTCTTTCACGTGGGCTACAAGCAAAGTCCGAGGCCAACGAGAGACAGGCTAGGACACTCAAAAGTCACATGATCATCGGGGTCCGAGCGACGATCCATCTTTCATTGTCTCCATCTTGGATTTTAACAATCAGTGATTTTTCGTTTGTTGGAAACAATGAAGGATGGATTGTTGCTCGGACTCCGATGGTCAGGTGACTTTTGGGTGACCTGGCCTGTCTTTCGTTGGCCTCGAGCAAAGTCGTAGCCTACGAAAAAGACAGGCCCCGGCGGAAAAGTCACCTGATCATACTAGTCCGAGTAACAATGTAACATTCATTGTTTCCATCTTGGAATTTAACAATCAATATTTTTTCGTTTGTTGGAAACAATGAAGGTTGGATTGTTGGCCGGACTACTATGTTCAGGTGACTTTTCTGCGCCGGGGCCTGTCTTCCTTATTGTCGCGTGATCGCCTCTGATGTCCGAGTACGCGGGTTCGACCAACACCACCTACAGATAAGGCCTGGGCGCTGAAACGTCATTACATTGTTACATCACCTCAGTAGGGAATTGTTAACCGTATTTCCACCAATAATAAGCCCTGAATTTTCCCTACTGAGGTGATGTAGCAATGAAATGAAATTTCAGCGCCCAGGCCTTGTCTTTAGGTGGTGTTGGTTCGACTCGGACCGAGGACGACGAGGATTTTTTCAGGGGGAAAACCCTGAGATCACGCACTTCCTTCGGAAGGGAAGTAAAGCCATTGGTTCCGTGTAGTCGTTTGCCGGCTGCACGTTAAAGAACCCTTGCGAGGCAAAATTTGCAGCCCCTATAACGCCGTCCTGAATGACCATGGCAGTTGAAAAGGACGTTAATATTAAACAAACCAAACCAATCTTCCGCATTGGCTACGAGCAAAGTTTGGTCTTATATTTTCTTTGCTCGCCAGATGGCGCAAAGGACAGAGTATTGGGTAGATTTCTGATTCATCCTATAGGATTGGTAATAAAAATCGCTGAAATAATTTCAATATAATTGATTTCTTTATTTGATTTTCACCTCAACATTTTAAACTTTAATAAATAATTAATTTTAATCGTTATCATGAAACAGTGATTAAAAGCAATTTTTTATATTATGTAGTTAAGATCTCCCAATCATTGCTGAAATTATATGAAGTTTGTTTAATAATAGTGAAATTTAATTTAATCATAGTTAATCATCGTTTTGTGATGTTCTGGAGAAATGCCACAATAAATTGATCGGTTGATATTAATGTCCCTTTCAACTACTTGTACTATGGTCAAATCAGGACGGCGTTATAGGGGCCACAAACGTTGCCTCGCAAGAATTCTTTAATGTGTAGCTTAAAGTACCTTAAAGTACTTGAGAAATAGCTCAGTCGCTAAGTAGAAACCCTATACTAATTCATAGTGAGCGATAGAATTTCTCCGCACTACTGTGTTCGCAGCCAGAGAAAAAAATTTACAAAGCTCTTAACACGGGATTTTCCAACCTGTAGTAGAAATAGCCTTGTGAAGAGCTATATTTTTGTTCAGGGTTGCGTGGCAAGCGGATTGCCTCGGGCAATAAATGATCTGCGGCAACAATAAAACGCGTCAATTGTATATATAATTGTGCATTGTTGGCGCAAATCTATTATTGCTTGAGGCAATCCGCTTGTCATGCAGCCGTAAAAAAAAGAAAAAAAGAGAGATAGTTTCATAGTTAACAAAGATAGTTTATAATGTTATTCCTAGATGGCGAGATTTATTAATTTATTATAATCGACTTATAAGTAAGTGCTTTGAGTAGTATTGTGAAAATTAAGTTAGATATATATCCACTTTCTTAAAACAATAATGTTAAAAAAAATGAAATAAACTTTGTTCATGAAAGATATTTGTACCTTTCCTAAGAACTAATTATTATAAGAGAAAAATAATATTTTAAGGCCCAGGAACAGTAAACCGTCATTGCTAGGTTGGGTGTCTCGATGGGAGCATTGATTCTATACTTACCTGGCGTACATGTATCGATGATCTCGGTGGTCGATCGTGCTAGCCGAGGCCTAGCTATTGCACTGTGGTTGGGCTGAAGCTTGCGATTACCTCAAATGTAGGTAACTCGGACGCACAATTTCTGTTAGTGGGGACTGCGTTCGCGCTATCCCCGCCAAAATATAATCCAAAAAAATAATCTTAATATTATTTTCTACGAAATATTTTGTATTTTTGACGATGTTGAGAACTTACGATTTATTTATCATCTGGTAGGCCCAATACTTATCAAAAACAGTCGATATACAGGGTTGAGGCTTAGTGGTGGGCGATATTGAAAAAACATCGATGTTTTCAAAAACCATCATCGTTACATCGATGTCAACCCCTATTTTCAATGGTATATTCAGATTGTACACAATATTAGAGAAATGTTTCAATTGATCCAACCGTGAACCAATTTTATTATTGGTGTTTTTTTCAATTGATCCAACCGTTTAGGAGATAGAGGCCCTGAAAGTGTGGAACTTTTAAAGTTTTGAACCCAATTTTATCGATGAAGACAAAGAGATAGAGAGTGGGTCTTGCAGACATTCCTATTCTACTTTTTAATGGTCTTTAAGAATCCGAATTCTTCTACGAGTTGTGGGCGACATTCCTTCGCGTTTTGACCGCGAAAACTGCTATTTAAAGCATCCACGTTGTTCTAGCCGACTAACAACCATACTTGTCAACGGTTGAAAACCAGCGGACTTGCCCGCATCTAACGGTATCAATAAGTACCATACGTCTCAATGTCATTGGTGCATATCGGAAAATGTGGATCGCGGTCTGAGATACCGCTGGAAAAAAAGTGACCTCGTATGTCGAATAATAGAAAAGTTGAGATGCTATTGAATTAGAAACCTTAATGAAAACAAATAAATTAATAAATAAAACTAGTGTTTACACAAAAAATTAATTTTTCCTCAATTGCACAAATATTCTCGTATTTATTCATATCTAAGAACTGCTGTATGAATAAACCTTAACAGTGATGATATGCAAATGTGGTGGCACTCAAATACTGAAACAATATTATTTGAAATATAATAAAATTGGCTCTACGGTATCAATAAATACTGCCTACTCTACGGTGCCTACTTCCCTTCTATCCAGGATTTCTCTTCTTCCCTACACTGCCCCGCTGCAACGGTGGGAAACTGAAAGTGGCTGAAAGCCAGCGGCAGTTAACAAAATTTTCATGTTTACGGAGGACTATTGCACTCGCTCAATTTGAATTAATGTCGCATCCGTTGTGTTTTTCACCTCATTTATGCTGAATGAAAAACTTGGTTACTGGTTTTACATATCATAAATCCTTAAAGTTTAGGATAGATACAAGTCTTTTGACTTTTACGCTTTTGAAAATGTAATTGGAGGCGAGTGATCACCGCCGCCATCACGGTTTAATGGTTTCTCTACAAACTCTCTCAGCTCGCGATGAGATCTCGTTTATGAAGCGAAAGCGTTTGTTCGAATGTAATTACGAATTAGCATGTAATTCAGACCAGAGTGAGCTCCTCCAAACACTATCACTTTGATGGCAGAATCTATTCCTCAGTTTGAGTCAGCCTTTCATATGTTAATTATTTCCTACGACTCTAAAGGGACTGACTCCAGCATTAAATCAATAGAAAATAGACGATTTTCCTTCTAGCACTTTAATGAGAAACACTTAGGAACGGCGGGAGAAAAAAACACCCGTCCATATTTCCTTTCCATTCAGTCTGTTTACTCAACCAAAGTAAATATTCCGGTCTCCCTTTATCGATCATTCCGAGAAATTTCTAATTTTAAAATATCATCAAGCACACCGCACACGAAGACCCTTCTCCTTTTATCAAGAATCAATGTCTATTGAATGTATCCTCGTCGTTGGCTATTAATGAGCAGAGTCTAGAGAATTCCGACCCAGTTTTACGGATAAACAAGCCATTACAAAGAAACAATGGATGAGAAGCAAACTCGAATAAAAAGTCATTATCAAAGAACCGAAATTAATACTATTTCTTTGTAGGGAAATTATTTTCTTAATATATAAGCAATAACTTTATTACAAGAAACTTTTCCCTTTTCACTTAAAATTAAAAAAAAAAAATTTCCCCCCCTCCCCCCCCCGCGAAAAACTTTTTCTTTTCCAATTTTGAGAGACTCTTCTTTTTTACGGGAGATCTAAACAAGATTGAAGCGAAATTGCAATCTGTCGTGGTTCACCTCCCTCCGAAAGTGAAATGGCTTGGGCTCTGTATTGACCATTGTCTTTGGTCTTTTACAGCGTTCCAATTCCCCTCCAACTCTTATTGGCTGGCTCACTTAAAGCAAAGGCAGAGCCGAGAAAGCGCGCCTGGTCTCCTGCCTTATTTCGTCTCCAGACAGTAAAGAAACTTTACTTTTCGGCGTTGAATGGCTGGATTCACTAAATGGCCTTGCCTAGTTCGGCGTCTCAAAGTCAACCTGCTTCCGCGAGGCTGAACTCTTTTCCAACCCAAGACTTCTTCTTCTTCCGAGATAGCAACCGAATCCAGTGACAACCGCGGTCGAGGGAAAGGAGGGTAGGAAACACGAGGGAAAGGCAGCACGAGAACGAGCACACAAAAGAGAGACGATGGGGATGGCACCGCTTGAACCGCTGACCTCTTGTCATGCAACCTATTCTTATCTTGCGGAAAATGATAGCAGCTAGATGTAGGGGAGGAAAGCGCTTGAATGATGAGCCCTTTGTGACGTGTTTGTGAAAATTTATCTCGTAGCATACAAATGCACACACTGTTCGTGACACGCATGAAGGTGGGGGGAGGGGGAGGGGAAGTAAAATTTGTGTAAGTTTTTGTTGTAAAAATGTGTTGCTATTTATATAAGACATCTTTCATTTTAAGTTTTTGTAAATAAAGAGTAAAGGGAGGATGGCGGCTTAAACACGATAGCGCTTCTTGAAAGCAAACTTTGTATAAAACATGAGAAAGAAATATTCAAAATTTTTCAGATTGTATTCATATCAATTATTTTTAAAAATATCTAAAGTTATTCCTATTAACATGCTTTTAAAAAGAGACGATTTTAAATGAATAACGCGAGGGTCTTATAAGATATGTTTCTTGTAAAGCATTCACAGATCTCGGTTAATCCGAGAGCACAAAGGTACAAAAGAAATATATCACGTGTTTATCTGCTACAAGCTGTAAGGATTATCTACCATTTAAGATTGTTTTAAAAGAGCTTATGCCGTGAGAATTTATTTTCTAATTTTTTTTTTATAACGTATGAAGTTTAAAGCTTGGACAGGTGTCGTTAAACTGTGGATCATGGCAGCTGGTTGCTTTTATTACATTTTAAAACTTGCCTTGAAGATGCAGTGCGATTCAACACGGGCTGTGATTCGCTTATGTGGAACACGTAATTTCACTAGTTTAAAGGGAAGTTGATTTAAGATTTGTATATAGATGTTAAACAAAATTCATGCCAATAAATGCCACACGTTAATGTTAAATGGTCTAATTCATGTCTCGCCGGCCAGGTGGCCGAAAGGGTTAGGGCGTAGGCTTTCTAGTTCTCGAGTCCAGCTGGTCGTGGGTTCAAATCCCGCTGCGGGCATGGATGTTTGTGTGAGTCCTGGGCAGCGTACAGATATAACTTGTGTAAAAGGTGCAAAATGACCTTAATAGTCAACGCCAAAAATTTTAATAAACCAACCAAGCAACCTAATTCATGTCTTAATTATACAGTCCATTGCTATGCTTTACTGAAGGCGTAATGAAAAAAATAGGCGATTAAAATCTCATGAAATAAAAAATACTTTTGAAACAGATCTCGACGAATACAAAAACGAATTTCATTCAGGTGTCCCATGTAAATGAAACAGTGTTGCGAGTATTTAAAATAGTGGTCAGGGCAAAAGAAAGAATGCAACAAAAGAAAAGTCGATTTGTTCACTCCTCACCGAACCTAAGACAACTGTAGTTACAGAAAAGACACGTCAAGTATCTAAGATTTATCTATGCCTTTGATATATTCGTTGTTGGTGCCAAAACAGATATAAAGTGGTAGCGAGAGTTTGGTTTGGTTTAGTTGGTATTAACGTCCCTTTCAACTACTATGGTCATATCAGGACGGCGTTATAGGGGCCACAAATTTTGCCTCGCAAGGGTCCTTTAAAATGCAGCCAGCAAACTACTACACGGGACCAACGGCTTTACTTCCCTTCCGAAGGAAGTGTGTGATCTCAGGATTTCCCCCTGAAAAATCCTTATCGTTCTCGGCCGGGATCGAACCCGCGTCCTCGGGGGTAGCGAGAGTGGCAGAAATATTAACAGCCCATTCAGTAAAAATTAAATAAATAAATAAATAAATTGGGCGAGTGCGAGTCGGACTCGCGCAGCGAGGGTTCAGTATTACCATATAATAAATTTACCAAAATATGCTAGGTTCTGGAGGGTGTCTGTGTTCTCGATTTCGGCTTTTATAGACATGCTAGAAGCGAACCCACTTAATTGTATAATCGGGAAATAATTCATTGTTAGATTTTTTCTTTGTTGTGACAACGTCCACCGTCGCCGATTTTATATAAATGATAATCTATAATTGTTTAAAGAGGCAAATGACACCAAAATTATCGCTATCGAGATAATAAAGAATCCAGTGGCGGCTCGTAGCTAAAATTTCTGGGGGTGCTGCGTCAGAAAATTTTAATTTTTTCACGAACTAGAGAATAGCTAGTGACATTAAGCTTAAGGATCATGTAATATACATGTATAAGAATAGTATTAAAGAAAAAAAAGACACATTATATTGAATTTTATCGATATCGAAAGTGAAACTGGGGGTGCTACAGTGCCGCAGTGCCTATGGACGAGCCGCCACTGAAAGAATCAGAAAGAATGTAACATAAAAAAAGAAAACAACAAGTTTTTATGGAAAAAAGTTATAATTTTTTTTAAGAAACAGTCAACAAATAAGCGAAATGGGGGCTCCTCCGTTCAAAAACGTTAGCTGCGTGTGACGTCAACTTTGGTAAGCCGAGACCGACGAGATTAATAGGCCCTGTAAATCTCGTCGGGCCTGTGCAACGCCTCCTATAAAGAAAGCCTCTGCAAAATGTTTTGAGGAATGGTTTTGAATTAATTATTCCTCGGGCATAGAATAACATAGAATGGACAGCTTCGCCGTTTCCCATGCTAAGCGATGGTAGTGAGCAGACGGTGGCGCCCTCCGACGCATGGGTGGAATCCACCGGCTGTTTAACCTGCGTTTCTATGGAGCTGGCTACGACTTTTTCTAGATTTTTAATTATTTCTCGGTCTGTAATTAACGGAAACCACCAAGATCACAGGGAAGCTTGACATGAATGACATGTAATCTATCGGCGCCAAGAAAAAATTTTTTTCTACGGAAGAAAAATAGATATTCGCCTAATTAAATGCACTTGAGTAACTTGCTTGGTGGAATCGTGGGTTCGCTTAGCATTGGAATAGCATTGGAAAATAGGCGCTTTTCGAATATATTTTATTATTAAATTTATTTTTCGTTCTTCAGTTTAATTTCAATAAATAAAAAAGTTAATTTTAAGTCTGTATATGAATTTGTTTCATGTATACAATGAAAATAAAAACATTTAAGACATGTTTGCTTATCTATTAAAACTTTCAAACTGACCCGTTTCTTAAATAAAAATCAGAATCATTAATATCACAGAAAAAAAAACAACAGAAAATATCTGAAAATCACTCATAAATAAAATCTGTTTGAATTATAATCAGTTTCATATGAATGAATTGTAATGCATTTAACGTATAAAATGTATTAAAATATATAGAAAAAAATTAAGAAATTTAACTCTTCAACAAGATAAGACAACAAAATTCATAAAAAAAAAACATTTTATTATAATAATTTACATTTGATTTTAAATTCATTAGGAAACAATTTAGCTTTAATTTTGAAATTCATAAAGGGCAAAAAATTAGAATTTATAAAGAACCAAAAATTTTAGACATTTTGCAAAGCAAATAAATTTTTTGGAATTGAATAACTTTATATGTTTTGAGGCTGAAAAATAAAACGCTGCTTCATAAAAAAAGCGCCATTCTCCTAGTTGTTAAAAAAAATGTAGACGCTTGAAGAATGCTAAGAAATGTCCAAGACTAACTTGTGCTCATTTGCCTTGTTTACCATTTTTTTTTTTTTTTTTTTTTTTTTTTTTTTTTTTTTTTTTTTTTTTTGCAAGTGGAGATTGGCGCTTAAGGATATTTTCAACATCATTGCCCTGTTATAAGAAACTTCTCCGTGCTCAGCTAAATAATGTTATATTTTTAATCCCCAAAACATAAAATTATTAAAATGACTTTTAATTCAAAATAAAATTTATTCGGGTTGGAAATTGTAAAAAAAAAAAAATATTTCTTGAAAATTTTAATTTTTGGCCTTTTATGAATTCAAAATAAATAGTAATTCGTTTCCCATGGAGTTTAAAATGAAATGTAAATTAATTATGATCAACAGTCGATTTTCCATGAATTTTGTTTTTTGTTATATTATTTTGTTGAAGTCTGAAGTTTCTTAATTTTTGTCAACATCATTTACTTCAATATAATTTTATCATTAAAATATACAGTGTATCTAAATGTATATCTTTAAGTGTATATAATATAGTTAAAAGTTGCATTCTAATTCTAAAGGCTCTTGTCACTTATTTTGCTTATCACTTTTTCAATAAAAACAAATTAAAGTAAGTCAAATTAATTCTGTTGTTGAAATTAGATTAGTTAAAAGTGAAATTACTATATTGCGGAAAATATATTAATACATTTGCAAAGTCTAAATGATTTAGATGTATGCTGTAAACTTAACAACCAGTCAGCTGATTGGCAAGCAAGTTACTCAAGTGCATTTAATTAGGCGAATATCTATTTTTCCTCCGTAGAAAAATTTTTTTTCTTGATGCCGATAGATTACATGTCATTC
>JAHWFO010003124.1:6247431-6270256 GCA_023313115.1 Rhysida immarginata
TTTTTTTTTTTTTTTTTTTTTTTTTTTTTTTTTTTTGCAAGTGGAGATTGGCGCTTAAGGATATTTTCAACATCATTGCCCTGTTATAAGAAACTTCTCCGTGCTCAGCTAAATAATGTTATATTTTTAATCCCCAAAACATAAAATTATTAAAATGACTTTTAATTCAAAATAAAATTTATTCGGGTTGGAAATTGTAAAAAAAAAAAAATATTTCTTGAAAATTTTAATTTTTGGCCTTTTATGAATTCAAAATAAATAGTAATTCGTTTCCCATGGAGTTTAAAATGAAATGTAAATTAATTATGATCAACTGTCGGTTTTCCATGAATTTTGTTTTTTGTTATATTATTTTGTTGAAGTCTGAAGTTTCTTAATTTTTGTCAACATCATTTACTTCAATATAATTTTATCATTAAAATATACAGTGTATCTAAATGTATATCTTTAAGTGTATATAATATAGTTAAAAGTTGCATTCTAATTCTAAAGGCTCTTGTCACTTATTTTGCTTATCACTTTTTCAATAAAAACAAATTAAAGTAAGTCAAATTAATTCTGTTGTTGAAATTAGATTAGTTAAAAGTGAAATTACTATATTGCGGAAAATATATTAATACATTTGCAAAGTCTAAATGATTTAGATGTATGCTGTAAACTTAACAACCAGTCAGCTGATTGGCAAGCAAGTTACTCAAGTGCATTTAATTAGGCGAATATCTATTTTTCCTCCGTAGAAAATTTTTTTTTCTTGATGCCGATAGATTACATGTCATTCATTTCAAGTTTCCATTTGATCTTGGCGGTTTCCGTTAATTACAGACCGAGAAATAATTAAAAATCTAGAAAAAGTCGTAGCATGCTCCATAGAAATGCAGGTTAAACAGTCGGCAGAGTCCACCCATCCGTTAGGAGCGCTGCTTCAAGGTCACTACCATCGAAATGCTGAGCTGTCCATTCTATATTATTCTATGCCTCGGGCCCAAAATCTTCAAAACCAAAGCAGCCAGACAGCTAACTACTCCACGGCTCACTCCTGCCCAGACTATCATGGCTTCAATTTGCTTCACTTTGGTGGCGCTGTTAACAATAGGATGCGGAGTCTATCTTTAATATACGTCATTGTCCAACTCACACTTTACCAGTTTTTCATTATCTGTTGTAATATTTTAGAGTTTGAACTACAACCAAACAAAGTTTGACGCTTGTATGTATAATTTTTTTTAAAAAACAAAAAAAAAAAAAAAAAACTTTTCTTATTTTTTATTATTTGTTAGACAATCCCCCATAATAACATATTCTGTGAAAATTTATACTGGCTGCCTATTATCGTTCAAAAGATACAGTCCTTAAAAGGTCGGACGGACGGACAGACAGCGAAGGCTTAGTAATAGGGTTCCGTTTTTACCATTAGGTACGGAACCCTAAAAAGATGAAATACTGCAAGTTACGAAGAGTATCTGACCCCCCTCCCCCCTTCACTTGACACAACAATTAGGCGACCTGACACAAAGCATCTCCGAAGGGTCCTAATTGTTGTGGGCAGAGATGGAATATTGAAATTTACTGTCCCAACAAAGGTGCCCATATCGAATATTTAAAAAAACACAGGTAAAAATAAATAGTTATCTTGTCTTTTCATGTAATTACAGTTGTGTTAGGTTCGCTCAGGAGTGAATAGATTGACTCTTTCACCATTCTTTTTGAATCATCCGTATTACGATTCAGGGTTATTGTCGCTTGTGGCCGAAAGAGAAAAACTGCACATTAAAATCCTGGTAAGTCTTATTTCATGATCACAGCACTGTAAAAGGACTAAATTGATGTTTGCAAAACTATACAACGTCAGACTACTTTATCCGACAACAAAATCGAGGCCAAAATCGGAACGTCCGAAAAAATAATGAGAGTATGCTGGAAACCATGAGGACCGAGAGATCAATGTCGGCAAAAAAACAGAGTACATTGAAAATTACGGTGGAAAGAATAAAACGCCGCAGTGATTTGAATACTTACAAGATCAGAGATTCTAAAGAGGATCAATACACATTTGTAACACTCACGATGGCGTTTTAACGGACGATGAAACGTACGTAAAGAAGAGGTGGTTTTTTTTGTTCATTTTTTTTTAGCCCTGACTGATCCTCATTTCTATAATGTCGGACCTGGATCATTATGGAGAACTTTGGAGAAAAAAAAATCTGGTCTGGTAAGCGCAAGCAATCTGTTAATTTGGTCTAAAAAAGTGCCCTTTTCTTCGGTCAAGGGACAATCAACAATCAACTTTAAAGTATGTTTAGAAAGGCGACTTTTGGCCCTTATTCGCAGCACATTTCGCTAAAGACATCTTAAAATTTATGACAAAAAATGGCATTACATTCGTACCCAAGAATATGAACCCACCAAACACTCCAGAAGTATATCGAATCAAGAGATACTGGGACATAATTAAATCACATCTACGCAAGAGCGGTCAATGTGCACAAACATCTGAAGATATCAGGAAATTTTTCCTCGCCAAATTTATTTTCATCGTTTCATCACTCTGTAATCTAAATTTAAAAATATAAAATTTCCTAGAAAAACCATTCTGTTAATTTGTGTACACTTTCTGAAAATTGTTTCTGTACTTTTCGAGACCTTTTTTATGTATAATGGCTGAATAAATGACGATTCTTAAGTGACATTTTCAGTTAATTACCTTTTAAAGTATTCCCTTTGATATGAAACATTTCATTAACATCTGTAATAAAATTGTAATTTTCTTAATTTCTTCAGCAATATGAAATGTAAACCCATACATCTTTTTTTCTATAAGATATTTAAAATTTTATAACCTCAAGGTGATCACCGAAAACTGACTTTCAACTAACAAGAACAACAGGAAACCACTATTCCACATCAGAGGTTTATTCCACGTTGCAATAAACCTCTGATGTGGAATAGTGGTTTCCTGTTGTTCTTGTTAATCTGTGTCCACAGTTTCTGGCTTCATCTCCTTCTATGACTTTCAACTAATTAAAAAAAGAAAGGTTAATTATTCAGTTATTAAAGAAAATGGGTTCAGTTAATTCAAAGAGAAAGAATGTTTAAAATGGTCAGGTTTAATTTAGAAATAATGCCCTGAAGCTGTTTTGAACATTAGCGAAAGTGTGTGAACTGCAAATATGATTAAGACGAGAAATGAACTGTAAATTTACCAAAAGGCTTCTGAATAAAAGACCTTAGTTTTCTCGGTTTTGATATATATTTCCATTTAAAGAAGAATAGCAAACGTTATTAAGAGAATGCAAATTTAGAGACTAGTGGAATGTTAATAATTATTCTCAGAAATAATAATGCTTTGGAAAAGACTGCTGAAATATGAGGGTCTTCAAATGAGGGTCTGAAATAGTAGTTATATTCGATGCACTTGGGTCATCTGCCTGGAAGTGCCTGGATTCAGCAGAATAAAATGTTTTCTCCTGTCCTCACAACCACTCGTGCCCCGCTTTTTTCACATCGTTAGACACAGAACCGTGGCTAATGGACATTTCTGACGCTATTTCGTGAATTGTGATGCCAGGGTCGGCGCTAGGGGGTGGCGAAGAGGGCGATCGCCCAAGGCCCCGCGCTGAGCGCTTATAATATTAAGCTGTGCCTACTCTTACTGTTAGTTCCTAATCCAATCAACAAATCAACACAATATTCGGAGTTAAAAGAAAACAAATGGTCCGTCTGTCTAGTTCCCTACTATCCGTTCGAGGTCCAAAGCTATCCCTTCGAGGTCAACTATTAACTGTTGCTGAGACAGCCAACGATCCTAAAGTGAGTTGTGAAGCTGCTGTCATGCCAACTATGAGCTGTGGAATTTTGCATTTGTGCTTGCCATAGTCTTATGGTATGGCGTCCTTTGCTGACAACACCATCAGCTAGACCTTGCAGACTTCGACTGTGCAACTTGATGTAGCCATTACACATGTCCAAGGTCTAATCAGTT
The DNA here is from genome assembly GCA_023313115.1 of Rhysida immarginata. Classification (NCBI taxonomy): domain Eukaryota; kingdom Metazoa; phylum Arthropoda; class Chilopoda; order Scolopendromorpha; family Scolopendridae; genus Rhysida; species Rhysida immarginata. The sequence goes on from JAHWFO010003124.1 coordinate 6,251,411, forward strand.
TCTTCACAAATACAGAGAAGTGCATCGGCCATGACCACTGCAAAGGAAATTGCATCAGAAATGCACATCGAATCAGTGTTTACAGTTTGCCGCAATAGGCGAAGACAGAGGAAGTTTGAATATGAATTAGAGATGCGTCTAAAGAATCTTTCAACACAGGCGTCTGAAGAATCTTTCAGGATAGAATACTTCTTGTGGATAACCAGACGTTGGGATCCTTGGAAATACGTTTCCAGCAATTGCAATTGTATGTTGCCATTTTTGTTTTTTTGTATGATATTAAACAACTCCGTATCATGACTTTGGATAAATTGAGGAAAACACTGTATGGATTTGGACATAGCGTTGAGAAGTGGTGATTTACGTAATGTAGATAGTTCGGACTTATTCGAAGACCTGAAAGTCGTGAAAGAAATAATTCTAGGAGAAGTCTTTAATTCTTTGTATCGCTGGCAGATTTGTTTCCAAATGCTGCGATCACGTACAAAATAATGCTAACAGTGCCAGTAACCGTATCAAGTGCAGAAAGAAGTTTTTCAAAATTAAAATTGATAAAACTTACTTGAGATCATCAATGTCTCAATTTCGATTGAATGGACTGGCATTATTATCAATTGAACAAGACATTATTACCACCCTTGACAATGAAGAACTCATTGAAGTGTTTGCCACCAAGAAAGCAAGGAAGGTGAATTTTCGTTAAAAGCTATAAAGTACTTTGTCTGCATTTTTTTGCTTGTGTCCGAATTACAATGTTGTAGCATCGGAATAAATTGTTTCTCCCAGTCTCTCTTAAAAAAAAATATTATCCCATTCCATTATTGGGATTGAGGATCTTATTAATCTCACGGACCCAATAAAAAATTTCGTTGTTTATCAGTCGCAACGTATCTCGGTTTTACTTTTAACAGTTTTACGAAAAGAACTTTCGAAATTTTTCTATTTAATTAGCTGCCTGATTAGTCTGAAAATTAATTTTTTTTATATTATGCAATCTCTTTGAGAGCGTATAGCTCATTCAGCTTTGAGCTTTTGTTGTTTTTGGCAACCTTGAGATAGGCATTTGGGTCAACAAAATGAGATAGACAACCTATGGAGCGCGATGGGTAATTTGGGTCAGGGCAATTAACTACTATAGGAAAATATAGACATTTCGGAAACCTAAGCGAGTGAACAAATATCTGCCATGACGCGTACCATTATGACAATAAGACCTGTATGACGTGTCTTAAAATCTATCGGCGAGGTATATAAAGTCAACGGCCCCGCAAAATTCAATTTGCCCGAGGCCCCGCTAAAGCTCTGGATAAGGATTTAGGCCCCACACTCACCTAGCGCCGGCCTGGTGATGCGGTGATTTTACCGAATCGTTTTTCCACGCCTTCCATGTTTTCCGGCGTCACAGCGGTCTTTCCTTTTTTTTAAGAACTGTAGACTCCTTTCTTGAATTTTTCACTCAGTTGTAAACCTGAGCTTTACACTTACTGAGCATCTCGGATATCTGCTTTGGGGGTCTTACCTATAACCTGCAAGAACGGATGACTGACCACACTTTTGCCTTTTTTCAGCCAACCTGCCATTTTTGAAGTTGTCGGGTTCTCATTATTACGTCAGCTAAAGGGTAAGTCAGGGTCAAAAGCACTCAATGGTGCTGCAATATTCAAACTCCCTTATTATTGGTCTCGTTTTTTTATGCATTTTTTAACTTTAGCGTGACTCCACCTCGTATCTAAGGTTTTCATTTGCATCACTCATGCATAAATTTTCGTAAGAAAAAGATTAAAAGGTTGATGATTTCAGAGAACAAATTTTACAAAAAAATTATTTAGATTTCCAATAAGGTAAAAATAGGCCTAAACAAATATGTTGCAGTATTCTAACATAATCATCCTTATTCGATCAACCTAATTTGTTGGCCTTAATTCAAGTGAAGTTCAATTTTCGAAGCTTTAAGTTATTGTATAAATGCAAAAATTTGCAGGATAAATTGAGCGAGCGCAAAGAACGATAATGTGTTACACGAATACTTGCGCTGAAAACTTTTCCAAAAATAAAAGTTGCAGCAGGCTAATTAATTTTCAACGAATCCTCGAAGAAATAAACGAAAGCTACCGAGATAACATTAAATTAACAAACTGAATACAGCTCTGCAGCCCTGAGTTCCTTGAAGTTTAAAAGGTCACGTTCTCGTAGAGCAAAAATTATAATTGGTAAGATCATAAAAGACAAAATAACGTTTTGAAAGTTCCTTTTTTCAGTTTTGTGCAGAAAACCGAACTAAAAAGCTTTCAGAGGAAAAAAAAAGGCAAAGGAAATAGGAATTAGAGAAAGTTTTTAAAAATAACTTGTTTCATTACGGAATAATTATTAAGTCAGTAAGTCTCCGACCCCTCGTTTGAGAGAGTCCCCTTTCTATGCCCCCTGTAATTATTACCACTTATTCTCAAGCCATAAACCCGATACCCGTTGAACTTGAGGTCTTTTTGCCACATTTGTTCGCAAAATGAAAGGCTCTCTCCCGCCCCACAACCCACCCACCATCCCTCCGGCTACTGTCGGCACTTCTCTCTCCTCTGCCAGCCTTTCAATTAGATGTTGCACTTTAATCATTCGCTATTCCGTCTCACGAGCTCTAAAGTAGACGGTATCATCCATGGACGAAACCACCCCCGCCCCCTCACGCACCCGTCGTCATCCTTGTCTCTTCCAATAAGCAAACCTCTCGTTTGAAAAGAATGAGCGCGGCCAAAGAAGGAACTCACACGAAGCGGGCAAAACTTGGTCGGAAGCAGGCTACAAAGAGACGACACAATGCATTTGATGTATGCAGAGTGCTTATCTTTAAAACATTCCACGGACATTGCGTTCCATATGGGGACTGCTTTGGAAATTTCTTTTATGTAATTCGCTCTACTAAGGGATGCGTAAGAATGACTAAACCAACTAAATTATTCAGTTTATCTTTACATTTTTATTGCACGTGTAAACATTTCAACACACATTACTTCTTTGTCGAAATAAGAGAAGAAAAGAGGCTCCTTGCACAAGAATCAAAGTAAAGCCTTTGAAAGATGACGGAATGAGCACTAAAAACTATGTGCGTGTCTAAAAAGTAAAACTGAGTTTTTGAAATAACGTGATTTGAACGACTGGTTTTTATCCAAACAAGCCCGGCTCTGTGACTTTTTCGACAACAACGGCTCCAAAATTGTTTAAAATGCATGGCGGCCTCAAGCCATTCAGTTCTTGCATATTTATTGAATTTTAAGCCATTAATTCAACTATGAATTTAAATCGTGAATACTAAACCGAAATCTGTTTACAATTTTGCGGAAATATATCAAATTGTGATTATTTTGCTAAATATCACATTCAAATAAACGATTAAGTTCCCGATAGCTGTATCGATATTAGCGGCGATGATTTCGAGAGCTTTTTTTCTTTTTTTTTTCAAAAAACGCATTAATGACTGCGTGCTGCGGCGTTATAACTATTTATACTATCGCTATAACAAAAAATATTCTATCACACAAATATGAATATAAAATGAGAGGGGGAAAACCAGATAGATGTTGATGGCTGTGAATCCAGTGAATGAGTATGTTCTTATTACGAGTATTGATAAAAATAGTGAAATAACATGTTGTGATGTAAAGTTCAGTTAATATTCACGCTGTTAGTGAATGCAATTTGGCTGATTTAAACATTGTACTTCTGTGACTGATAGTCATTGTTAATTTGGAACATGCATGAAAGTAGAGCCATCTTGTGAAGGTTGGTTTGTGTGAAGACTACAGGATGGTGAGTGAGGTAGGAGTTACATGCAACTGTAATTAACAAAGTCACAAGATTTTACTTTGGAGCAGGACAATTGGCTTTTCTACTGTTTACTGCTTCCAAACAGTCATCTGATACAAAGTAAGTCTTTCCATCACTTGCACCATAGTATAATTCCGCACGACATTTCAACAATGCCTGGTTGTTGCATGATAATTTTGCCTTGCCTCACCAAACCAGAGGACCATGTTGATCATTTCCTGGTTAGTGTACGGTACCATTTGATCTGATGTTTTATCAGCTTCAACATGCCTTTTTATACCAATTACACTGGAAACTGGTGACTTTATGGTAAATTGTGGAACTTTCCAGAATAGGATGAGGATGGTGCATGAAATAATTTGCAGAGCTTGCAGTGAGGATTGTGGGTGGTCCGCTCATCGGATTTTGGTAAATTTTTTTGTTTTGTTTGGAATTTGCTGTTGAACAAATGTGCAATTGGAATTTGCATATTTGAGATGATGAAAGGTGCTCCATCAGATAGAGCACCCTCAAGTTCCTATTCATTCCCTGTATTGGAATTTGCGCAACTATATTGGTATCCAAGATAAGGAAGGTGTCCAACGACTTCTGACTCACCCTGTATTTACCAAGAAGACTCCTACAAGTGAAAATCACTGTGGATAAAGAAAAGCATAGCTTGAGTGATTACATCAGGAAAAATGAAGAGCCATTGCTAAAATAATTAACCAGGGAAAACTCTTGAAGACAAGAAAGCCGAAAACTAACTTTAGGAAACTATCAAAAATCAAGTGGAAAACTGGAAAAGCAAGCCAATGCACGGTAAGTGCTTGAAAGAAACAGTTTAGAGGGAAAAGCCGATCAAAAACTTACATGGAGTTTGTGAGCAAAAAACTGAGAGATTCATTATTTTGGTAACTCAAGGACAAGCCCTATCAACAAATTGCATGAAAGTAAAAATTCAGCTTAGAGCTAGCAACATCAAAAGAGATTATTTGCATGGTTCATGACAGAGTTGTAAAATTTATCCAATGGCAACTCTGCCGGAAGGTTGGATTCCAATACAGCAAAAGTCACCGGGAACATCAAATCAACAAAATGAGGACGTTAAGATCTTGTGGGACTTCAAAATCGTTATACTTTTTTTTTCATTGCTACGTAAAATGAATAGCGAAATTTGGCGCTATTAAAATTTAAAACGTTTTTTTTTTAAAAAAGTTTAAATTAAAAAGTTCTGAGATTCATTTTAGAGCGCAATTCGATAAAAACAGCCTTAAGGCCAATCTGTAAAAAGCTTTTCAGCTTTAAGCAAAAATTTTAACTGTCCTTTTTTTTATATATTTCTAGCACTGCTACTTGAAAAGCTTTAAATGTAACCCTTAAACGACCTAGAGTTTAAAATAGAATAATTTATTCATGTTTCACCTTGGCTGCGGCATTAGCTCTCATGCATATTTGAAAGGTTTTTATGAAAACAGAACGAAATGTTCAGCCGTAAAAGAGTAAGCCGAGCATCCTTTTTGGTTTGCTTTCTCATCGGAGCCGTGTCTCAACCTTTTAATGAGAAATTTTCGCGGCGGTGATCGATGAAGCTTTGATCGTTCGATGGAACCGAAGAAACCACGTCTCAAACCAAGCCCCCATTCGCCCTTTCCAAATTAACTGTTCTAGCCAGACGGTGTGTAGCCGCGGATAGCTTTTCAAAATCTTTTCCCCTTCAACTTTTCATTCCTACAACGGTATTCGCTTTAATACGGTTAGAGGGCTCAGCCAGGAAGAAAGATGAGCCCCATTGTATGCTTTCCAAGGAACAAAGTGGGGTTCCGCACCCTTTCGCCTCCCAATTGCAAGTCGTAGGGGGATATCCGGTGCAAAATATTCGCCTACTACGCACAGTCAAAAATTAATTGCCAATTTCTATTCAACGACTAAAACTTTTCCTGTACTTTTCGCTTACGTGCTCAATCACAAACGACAGAATCACGAGCGAGAACCGTTTAAACAAGCCCCCATCACCCTCCTCGAGCGAAATTTTCTTCAGGGCAATTAATTTCCCCTATTAACATTTTCCAGCCAATTTCTATTTCTTCGTGTGAGAGAAATGATTAAAACGCAAAATTAGCTCCAAGTTAAAATATCCAGAACACACGTTTATCACTAACACTTTTCACTAAAAGTTTGTTATTTTCTAGAATTCTTTAAATGGTCGCTTCATTAATCTTCTTCCAGATAATCTACCAGTCACTATGACCACAGAATCAAAACTTAATTCTCTCATTAATAAATGCAATGAAATTCATAGTGGTCCAAAATATGAACTTTCAGTAGAAGATTATTTGTCATCACTGTCCAAGCCTGTGGTAAGAATGAACTAAGGTAATAAGAATCGTTTAATTAGGGTGGTAGACTACAAAGTGGGACAAGATATAGATAAAGGGACTTCTCCTGATTGAAAAATTCATCCATAAAATGACAGTCTTGTATTTTTAGTATACAGTTGTCTCAAAAAGAATTATGAAAGAAGGATTGCACTTATACTAGTCCCTCAATTTAGGATCTTGGAAATCGCTCGTAAATCGAAATGTAAATTCCCATTATTTTGGTGTTGGGAAACGTGTTATTCGATAGTCTCTTCAGTAGTCTCTTCTGAAGTACGTTTTGATATTCGTTTTTAAGAAAAAATGATTAATATATTCTACTCCAAAGATCGAGAACGCCTACCCATGCCTTGTCCCGTCAGTGAAGCTCGCGGTCGTACTATGATAGTCTGGTCTTGTTTCTCATGGTTTCTCCATTAACTATAACTAACCAGACCGGGTTTAAAATGCAGGAAAAGTCAAATGTTTATTGATTCTAGCATTACAAATGTTCTATGTGACTCCCTCGAGTCATCCGGACAATGTCAAGACGATAGTCAATCTCATCCCAAACTCCTATCAGCATGTCTGCTGTTACTAGTCCCGCGCTTTTGCGTTTACAAAGACATCCAGTTTCCAGAAATTGATCATACCACTTACGGATGCTTTTGTCAGTAGGGCAATCTTTATGAAATTGCCTACGAGATGCCCGCTGGAGTTTGGTTTTGCATACTCCAAGACGCAATATGACTTTTCATTCACAGCCGCCATCTTTACTTTTATCGCGACACTAGCGCCAACACAGCCTCCAATTGCGGGAAGGTTAAAAATATTTGAGTTTTCCTGCATTTTAAACCCGGTCTGGTTAGTTAATGTTATAAAATAAATGCAACATCCAACTCTATCTGAACATTATTGACAATTACGTGTTTTCTATCCTGTAGCAGCAGTTCAGTAAAGAGCCTTTTGTCTATATGCAAGATAATTTACCTTATGCAAAGCCCGAATTGGCTAGATCATTGCAATCGAGCATCTCTGGGATGAATTAGAACGCAAGCATGAGCACGTGAGAGCATCAGAGGTTTTGAAAAAGGAATGAGTGGACTTACTAGCATTTCTTTCGGACACTGGCGGAGAGCATGACGTCTGCAACCTGTCATTGCAACAAAGAGTAGATATTAGACTATATCATATAGAATGTGTTCATTACTCCCGTGTCGGTTTCAAAAGACCATTCAATGAACGACTTTACTAAACTTTAATTCAATGTAAATGTGTATATGTGACCTAACCCTCCTTGGCATGGTAAAAAGTGACGTTAAGTCTAGCCAACACCAATAACGTGAGCAATTTCGTAAAGTTGAACATCTTTCCCGAAAATTAATTTCCGTACTGATCATTTCTGGTTTTGTGCGTCGGTTTTTAATTTAATAATGATCTATCGGTTATTCTATATATATAATATGCAGTCTAAAATGTGCTCGTTTATTAAACTAATAACAAGATTAGATCTTTTGGGCGTTATGATATTTTCGTTTTTACTCCAGCATTCTATTTCTGTTTTAGAGATGCGTTGTTTACTTGATTGTGAATTTAAATCCAATTGCTTCTGCTTTCGCGCCAAAAACTGCCGGAAACAACTTTAAATTTATTGATAATTTTTGTGGAAATGTTTGGACTCGAATTTAATTTTTAAATTTATACAATTCTCCTATTTCCTTTTGCAGAGTAAACAAATAAAGAAATACGTTAATTAAAAGAGCTCAAAATAAATTTTCAAAATAAGAATCTAAACAATAAATTATAGGAAATTAAAACAATCCAAATAACACGAATTTAATCATCTAAAGAAAGTATAGGAAAATAGCGGAAGCTTGAGCTCAAGGAAACTGGGTAAACAGATGCAGAAAAAAGGGAGATAAAATCGAGGTAAAAAAAATAACGTGTGGAGAAAATCGTAAAGAACGCTATATTCCTTCGTTTCTCATCATTTTCGAACGAATAATATACAGGGTCGGGACACATTAATATGACCACCTCTCCTCGAACATGTTGGAACGTCCCATGGTATGCAGATGAAAAATCATTGCGTGTCAATAAAAGCTGACAACAGCAGACGTGTAGTAGCATCCGTTAACACAGCAATTGTCGCCATCATGGGCAAAGCAAGTGACCTGTCGGACCTCCTAAAGGGGATGGTCATTGGCTATCGGGCCAAGGGGGGCAGCATTTTAGAAACGGCCACCTTTGTGAACTGCTCTAGGGCTGCCGTTCTGAAGGTGTACCGCGACTATACGAACCAGACAGTTTCGAGCAATCGAAGAGGTAACTGTGGGGCCCCACGGGCCATCGATCCTAGAGGCGAGCGTCGGTTACGTGCCACTGTTGAGCAACTGACACAGCAAATGAACAGTGGAGCCACTAGGCGTGTCAGCACCAAGATAGTGCAACGATCCCTCTTGAGGTTGGGGCTCCGGAGCAGGCGTATGGTAACAGCGCACATATTGACGCCTGTGCATCACCGAAAACGCCTCCAATTCGCAATGGACTATCGCCATTGGACCTCGGCCGAGTGGCAAAGGGTTGCTTTCTCTGAAGAGTCGCGGTTTCTGGTTTCTGGTATGGTCTGAGTCCACTGATACCGCTGGAGGGCACATTGAATACTGCTCGTTACCTGACGATCGTCGCAGACCAGGTACACCCCTTCATGTCGACAGTGTTTCCTCAGGGTGATGGCACCTTTCAACAGGACAATGCTCCCTGCCATACTGCCAAAGTTGTCCACGACTGGTTCGAGGAGCATGAGGATGAATTGAAGCTACTCCCATGGCCACCAAACTCCCCGGACCTCAATCCCATTGAACATTTGTGGGACCATCTCGATCGCCATGTCCGCAATCTGGACCCTCCACCACGCACGGTGATGGAATTACGGGATGCACTGATCGCCGAATGGTCCCAGATACCTGCAACCACCTTCCGAGGACTTATTGACTCTCTGCCACGTCGACTAGCTGCTGTGCTTGCCGCCAAAGGTGGATATTCCGGATACTAGCAGGTGGTCATATTATTGTGTCCCGACCCTGTATATTACAAGTCATACTTTGCCATTTCATCAGTTTCCAAAAGTCACTTGACCACTAAACCCATATGTTCGGACTAACCCCCATAACTAGCCCACTAAGACAATCTAGCCCAAAATTCATAGCAACCTTGTTCTGGTCTAGAGGAATCTACATAGTAAATTGACATACTATACACTACCTTACAATAATAGAATGGACAGTATACAGGTACGGGAAAGGTGATACTTTATTTAATATCTTGTTTGACTCCACATGTTGAAATTATGTCAGCCATCCATCTGAGTACACTTTCTACAAGGTTCCAATAAACGACTTGCGGTATTTGGGTTCATTCTTGCTGTAAGAACTTAGTCATGTCAACAATGGATTTCGGTGCTCGATGCTCCAGCTCGTCCCATAAATGCTCGATTGGGTTAAGGTCAAGGCTCTGTGCTGGCCACGGAAAGCGATTGGCATTCATATCTGAATATCACTGCCTGACGGAAGCCGAAACATGACATCGTGCATTAGCGTCCTGAAAGTAACAATCTTCGTTACCAATAAAGAAATCATCCCACAGCGTAGGAAGCAGCCGATTGTCCAAAATTTCCTTGTAGGCTTCAGAGTTCAAACTGCCTTCAACCATATGCAAGGGTCTCAAACCATGTTATGAAAAACATCCTCACACCATGGAACGATGCACTCAGGTAAAAGGCTCTGCCCTAGCATTCGCCAAACCCAAATCACAGAGTGTAGCGTGATTTGTCACTCAACAAAATGTTTTTCCACTCTTCGACAATCCAATGTCGGCGTTCCAAACATCGCTAGAGTCTGGCACCCTTGTTTGTTTGGCGAGATGTTTGGCTTGTGTGCAGCTACACAACCGTGAATGCCGACTCATGCAGTGTTGTCCGAATGCACACTATCTCCTGTTGGCTGTTGGAACTCCTTGTTGATGACCTGGAATGGTTTCTTGTGATTTTTATGAAGCTTGCACTTCAACACCCGTCGGTCGCGTTCAGAGAGTTTTTGGGGATCGTCCGTTATGGAATATGCGTGTTCCAGTGCTTGTAGGGTTCTATTTCTTCGTGATTTCACCAATAGTTGAACGTGGCTATGATAATTTTCCCAAAATTTCACGAGAAGACCTGCCCGCAATGTAACTACCGATTTTTACTCACTTGTTTCCTTTGGTTTAACTATTCTTCAGCTGTCTATATATTGACAAATCACTTCAGTAATCTAATATAATTGACGCTTTAAAATTATTTTTAATCCTTTGTAGTTTATATACCGACAATTCTAGTTTTATTACACAAGATAAACGGAGAGAAGAATAAAATGTTCCATTGGGCTTTTCTATTCGGGGAAATATCAAGCATAAACAAACATTTTAAGCGTTTCTATTATCCCATCCACTTCTGTAAACGTCTACCTCTACCATAAAACGTCATTTGATGGCCTCACTTTCAAGCGACAACCAGCAAAAACTAAACTCTTCTATTATATCGAAACGATTTTCCGTTTCAAGCTACTTGCCTTTCTCTTTCATATTTGTATCGTATTTCATTTATGAAAGCAGCCGTTTCTACTTCGAATGACCGTAGGAAGAAGACTGGTGGCTCTCGACCATCCCCATTCACCACCCCCCACCTCCGACCTTTTCTACCCCGTGAACAGGAATCTCAGTGAATGTCGAAAACATCGGACAAAATTCCCAATGACGTCGTTTAACATGGCGAGGCAACAAGGCGAACGAATGGGTCCCCCTACCCCGACTCTCCGACGGTTCCGCTAGAGATGACGTTCGTTCGCGAGTGAAAAATGACCCCCAACGAACCACCACTCTCTTAATTTGGAGAATAAAATTCAACGTTTGGTAATAATTGCGTGTAAAAATAAGCAAATTGATTTTGTGCGCTTAAACGAGGCTGAGCCATTAATTTTGGGACAGTAATGAGTGGAATTGTCATGGTAAAGAAATTATAAATGAGAGAAAACACAATGATGATTGTTGTGATGGATATTCTTCGTATCAAGGACAAAAAAAAATAAAGTATTAACCAGATGATAAAATCTACAACTTATAATTAGCACGCATTAAACGCAAATCAAATACTAGCTTAATTCTGGCATTGCCCTAGATTTATTTACTTTATATTAATCGCCTGTCTTTAACATTGCTTTCTATCTCTGGAGGTGTGGAAGTCAGGTTCCCTCTTTAATTGCCACTGTCATACTGCCTGCTAGATGACAGCAATATAAATCTTAATATCGCTACTTTCCGGAATGAAGAGTAGTAGTTCATACACTCTGTGACTAGAAAAAAAAAAGGTTCGAATAGTATACATATCTTCCGGACAAATCTATAGAATTGATTCAAAAACATCATGAATTTGACATCAAGTCTTTTGTGGAGAGCGATCCGAATATCATGATGATGTAAAACATGAAATGCAACAATGGCTACGACAACAGGATCCCATTTTCTATCGACAGGGTTTTGATTCATCTTTTTTATCTCTGGTAACAGCCGTAATTCTTCCAGGAAAGGATTTCAAAAGGTGTTAGAATATTGGCCAATAATGAATGACAAATGCAGCCCTTAGTTGATTCAGATTGGATGGCAGCGGTATAGGCTTCGAATGGATCTTTCAACCTGGTCCTACAAATGTTCGATCGGGTTGAGATCAGATGACTGTGCCGAACAATGAAGCACATTTAAGTCAGAGACATGTTCACTGAAACAATGTGAGACCAATCGTGCATGATGACAGTGGCCATCTGCGTCCGGGAAAACCATATCATAAACGAGTACGTCTAGTCTGCGACAATGTTGAGGTAGCTTGTGGCGCTAAGAGACAATCGACAATCGAACAGTGAAGTGTACATTTGTTCAGGTGGGACGAAAGCAGTGCTTTCACGAAGCTCACCCTACCAGAATAAATTCCACAAGAAATACACTGAAATAGGCAAGAAGCTTGATTAACCCCAGAGGTCTTCCACATTATGAAAAAATAATAAGATAAAAATTTAAAAAAATACCGCTAAGAGACGCTTATAATGTAAATTTGTACATTTAAGGAGCCAAATGTACCCGTGCGCTTCAAAAAAATGGAATATTCAGCTGGGTGGTGAGCGTGTTGTAAAATAGTCTCATGTTATGTGTGAATAAATTGGTTAAATGAAACAAAAATTTTATTTCTAAGCGTATACTGGATAAAGTTTAATTCTATGCAAAAAGTAAAACAATTCAACAAAAATCAACAAAGTTATGAGATTTTTCATCACGTCAAAATAATGGAATATTGACTGCACCGCGTCAAAATAATGGAATATTCCGATTTACATAGACTGGAATGGGATATCCCATTTGGTTTTCCAAGCTAGAATATTTTTTGTTACTTTATACCATCATTCACATACTTCCTCGGCTGCTAAAGGATTTCAATTCACTATCAATTGAGAAATGACACCCAAAAAGGATTTATCATTAATCCAGCGTAAGCTGATAATCCAATTGCACAAATCAGGTCGCAAAGTAAGTGATATTGCTGAAACAGTACATTTCTCATAAAGTGCTGTTTCCAAAGTTTTGAAAAAAGCAAATTCCAGCTATGAATTTTAAACAAGTCGGGACAAACGTGGACGCAAACGTGCAACGACAACACTTGAAGATAGATGGGTGCGCAAAATTGTACCTAATAATCGATTCAAATCATCAAAAATTATTAACACATTGTGGCGTAATAATGGAACTGATGTATCCCTAAGTACAATACTCCGGCGCTTATCTGAATTTGGAATGAACAGCTATGTGCCAAACAAGACACCTATGTTCAACAAAACTCAACGCAAAGCACGACTCAAGTGGTGTAAAGTCATGCCAATTGGACTCCTGAGAACTTCAGCAATGTCATCTTCAGCGATGAATCCCGATTCTATCTACGTTCGGTGAACAAGGAATCAGAGTATGGCGAACTAAAGAAGAGGGACATTATCCCCATACCATGAACAAAAACGTCAAGTTTCTAAGCAGCATCATTGTGTGATGCTGCATGAGCTCCGTGGGTTCGGGAGAGCTTGTAATCGTCAGAGGAACGATTAATTCATTGACCTACAGGAAATACTGGGTGCATTTCTTGTTTCATCGTTCGAAAATTTATATGGAGGCAGACTTTTTCTTTCAGCAAGATAACGCCCTAGCTCACACATCGCGCTCGTCAAGAGCTGGCTATAGGAACAGAATATTCACACAAAGCTCTGGCCTCCTAACTCCCCAGACCTGAACTCCATAGAAGGTCTATGGAAAATCATGAAACGCAAACTGGCAAACGATAATCACTCACAATTCAGGAACTGAAACAGAAGGTTTGGTTGAACACTGACATCGACAACTGATTCATTCTCTTCCAAAACGAATTCGCGCTGTCATTGGTGCCAATGGTGTCCCTACCAAGTATTAGTGTTAGTTTGACAGTTTTGCTCTTTGTCACATTGTTTTTTTATTATTTGTATATAATATTTTATTATTTTGACGCACTGCTGGCAATATACCATTATTTTGAAGTGATAAAAAAATCTCATAACTTTGTTGATTTTTGATGAAGTGTTTTACTTTTTGTATAGAATTAAACTTTATCCATTATACGTTTAGAGATAAAATTTTTGTTTCTTTTGACCAATTTAATCACACTTAATATGAGACTATTTTACAACACGGATCACACCCAGCTGAATATTCCATTTTTTTGAAGCGCACGAATACTGTCCGGGACTCAAGAGAAGATTTCTGAGTTGCATAATTCTACCACTACACGGCAGAAACGCTTGGGTGAGTTCATTTCTAAAAAGGTTGGATTGGGAATTGTTGTCGTATTTTTCTCCGGCAATTGTTGTCATATTTTTCTCCAAAGCACGCGCACAACCAAAAACAACGCAGACACGAGGAGAGACAACATGCGACACAGGAGAAAATTTACAGACCAGTACTTCATTTCCTTCTCTTATAAGGTTGTCACTTAATAAGACCGGTCCATGGTGCTATTTACTCCGTATTCTCCTCCTGCCATCAGCAAGGTGAAGAAGTATACGAGACTCATGAGATCACGATACCTTTTTTCCAAGTCATCAAGGTTGCGGTTTCGATGCTCCTTGGCCTATAGCCTATATATCACTCAGTGACAGATATGTTCAAAGAACGATAGTGGATTCACTATAGTTCATGAAATAATCACCAGAGTCCTCCACTGCCGTTATACATTTTTACCATTTAGGGACACTTTATTCGCAATAGACAAACTGCTCAAACATCCTTGAAGAATGAGAAAAAAAATTAATGTGAGTAATTTTTAATTTGAAGTCTTTGATTCTCCTAAATTAAGATGCTCACTCTGCTTTTCAAAGCATAATTTAAGTGCATCAAACTTGGTTAGGTGAATGGGGAGCGCGAATCGATTGCTAAAGCAGTTGGTTGTGCGCAATCCGATAACGACAATTCTGCTAAAAAAAATTAGGAATAAACCAATTTTGAACCTTTCAAATGACATTTTTTCCAATAAAATTCTGCCTTAAAAATATCTACAATGCGTTACTTCTTACATTTTCGGCGCTACGTTTTCGTTGAAAAGAAATGAATTGATCTCGAAAGGTATTCTATCGAACTGTCCACTATAAACGGCAATTCTTCTACGCTATAAGGACCAGAAAAATATTCAGTCATCATCTTTAAATTCCAGTTTTAATTGGATAAGTGTATAAGTTGGAAATCGAAAACACACCAAATACTGGTACTGTTTTCTTTCATTTTCTGATACGTCGAAAACTCTTGCAGTGCTTAGCAATATCAATATACACAAAAGCGAAAATGTTTTCAAATCGTCTTCTCAGGTCAAAGAAGAGCAGAATCACGCTCGGCGATCGCGAAAGCACACTTCTCAAATTGCATTTGCTAACGACTAGGCTTCCCGTCTTTCATTCGAATATTCCAATAATCTTGAGAGAAGGTAGTGGTGGAGCCATAAAATGGCTGTCCATTTGCTTTAGGCGACCATACCGTTGATTGTAAGCAAGCTTCCAAATTACAGGTGGATCCTCGTTATAACGAATTCGATTATAACGAACTCCTCGATGTAACGAATTATTTTTAGAAGTTCCGGCAAATTGTAACTGATTTAATATGAAAAAAAACAAACAATCTCGTTGTATCAAATTTCAATATAACGAATTCCCTCATTATAATGAACAAAAATTTTTGGTCCCTGCAAGAATCGGTTGCAACGAATTTTCACAAAACACGGAAAGAGAGAAATCGTTTTTCGCGCTGTCAATCGAAAGAGAATGTTCCGGATTCAATTTTAAGGAAAATTGATGACATTGAAGCACAATTGCAACAATTGCTTGCAAAAGTTAAAATAAAAAAGCATAGAGCTGTATTGTCATATTTTGGAAATAAATAATTTTTTAAGATCGATTTTATTTATTTATTTATTTATTTATTTATTTGGTCCCTAGCTGTTCGTTATAACGAGGGTCCACCTGTAGTAGCTTAGCTTGCCTTTTCGAGTTAACCACCTTCCACATTCGATGACTTCTAAGTGGAATAAAAAGTGCGCTATGTACGCGGCCGATACATCATTACTGATGTTTCCCAAACGTAAGCGGACAGTATGTTGATTTTTAGTCGGAACTGACCATTGTCTCGTTCCCCACCGTTGAGAGATTTTTTGAGTGGGATTTAGGGATTTATTATGAGGGTGGCTCCGTGGATCACTGGGTCTATGTCCGAGATCATCCAATATAGTCGGTTTAGTCACGTCTATAGATGACGGGCAAGGAGAAATATTATTACTCACGTCTTGCTCCACAATAAACCGATCAGACTTTGTTGGAACTTGCACCTGTGGTTTTAAGAAAGTTCATTGGTCATCGTGTTGGGAGGACTCTGACGCACAGTTACATTGGATGTAAAATAAATCTTTAAGTTGGTTAAGTAATGATTCAAATAAGCTTGTAATAATAGATTTAGGAGAATCAATCACAGCTTTAACGATGGCCTTGGTGATCTTGTCATAGGCCAGAGAATGGTCCAAATAGGTAGTTGGTGCATCTTGATTCATAGGAAAAGAGTTATTCCAATTGTCACATAGTTGGTTAATTTTGGACAATATCTACATATTTAAGTTACAAGGGCGATTCTTTCGACAGTTCGTTGGTGAAACTACTTCATCTATAACCTTCATTTTGGTCTTAAATGAAAGGTCTCGGACTGTAGATTTGTCAAATTTAGTTTTTATGTCCATAATTACTATAAATTAGCGCTAATTTACAATTCAAAATTGTTTTCAGCGCATGTGTATTGATAGGATAAAAACTGAAACCCTTCTGCATTGTTGTTGCACATTTAAGCATTGTTGCGCCGGGTTGAGACACACGCAAGAACTGAAAAATTAATTAAGGCATCGTTATCCAACGATAAAACGGTTTTAGCATCAAAATGTTACGAGCAGTAGCGGATCGTGACTATAATAAGTGGAGGGACACGAATACAAAATTTCAGGTTTTTAGGCCTTTTCGTACAAAAATTATAGCTTGATTTGTATTTGAAGCCTCGCGGCCCCTGCCGAGGCCTGAGAGGACTATATCAATTTATGTGGGTAATAGCTAAAATTTTAAGCAACACGTTATAAATATAAAACGTTTCTGGACTTCTGGTTTTAAATTTATAGCTTGATTTGAGATTGAGGCCGAAAGGCCCCTGCCAAGAGTCTTATATAGTTTTTAATATAGATTAGCTAAATTTTTAAATACCACACTATGATAAACAAAATTTCAGGACCGTAGGTCTTTCCGTTCAAATTTTATAGCTTCAATTGTATTTGAGGCCGCCAGGGGCCTCGAGGCTTATAACAGTCTCCTTGTATATTATCTATAATTTTTAAGAAACGCAGTGTAAAAACATAAAACTTCAAGTTCTTAGGCCTTTTTATTATTCAAATGTTAGAGCTTATTTGTGATTTGGGCTTCGGGGCCCCTATGGAGACCTAAGAGCCTTATACCAGTTTTTCGTGTATATAAGCTACATTTTTTAGTAAACTACTATAAGTACACAAATTTTCAGATTTCTAAGCCTTTTCGTTCAAACATTATAGCTCTGTTTGTGTTTTGGGCCCCTGCCAGGGCCCCAGAGGATTGTATAAGTTTTAGTGTATAGTAGCTAAAATTTTAACTAACACACCATAAATATACAAAGGACTTCTGGTTAAAAGTTATAGCTTGATTTGTGATTGTGACCTCAGAGCCCCTGTCGAGACCCAAGAGCCTTATACCAGTTTTTAGTGTATACTAGAAGCGAACCCACCCGATAGTATAATCGGCAAATAACCCATTGGTAGATTTTTTTTCTTTGTTGTGACACAGTTCACCGTCGCTGATTTTATATAAATGATCAGCTAAATTTTTAAGTAACTTTCTATAAGTAAACAAAATTTCAGATTTTTAGACCTATTCGTTTAAAAGTAGTAGCTTTGCTTGTGTTTGAGGCCTGTGGGGCTCTGCTGGGGCCTATATTACTTTTTTGTATATTTGCAATATCGTTTTAGGTTTGTTGTTTGTTTGTTTGGTATTAACGTCCTTTTCAACTGCCATGGTCATTTCAGGACGGCGTTATAGGGGCCGCAAATTTTGCCTCGCAAGGGTTCTTTAACGTGCAGCCGGCAAACGACTACACGGGACCAACGGCTTTACTTCCTTTCCGAAGGAAGTGCGTGATCTCAGGATTTCCCCCCTGAAAAAATCCTCGTCGTCCTCGGCCGGGGTCGAACCCGCGTCCTCTGGCATCAGAGGCGATCACGCAACTCCTGAGGCCACCGAGGACGATCAATATCGTTTTAGTACCACACTATGAATATACAAAATTTCAGATTCCTAGGCCTTTCCGTTCAAATGTTATAGCTTTAATTGTATTTGGGGCCTCGGGACCTCCGGCGGGGCCCTAGAGGCTTATATCACTTTTCTTGTATATTGGTTTTATTTTTGTAGAACCGCACTACAAATTTACGAAATTTCAGGATTTTTGCCCTCTTAGTTCAAAAGATAAAAAAGGAACCATGAAATTCATACAAGTGGACCCTGAGGGGCCCCGGGCCATCCAACAGGATTCGCTATATTTTTCGCACCGTCCTCTGTATAGGGCCTACGTGTGTGGAAAATTTCAAGCCTCTAGGTTAAGCCTTTCAAAAGCTTACATGCATGGCGTGTGACATACATGTTACATACATCTGTACCGTCGTTAATAGGGTTTTAGGGAGCAATAGCAGAAATAGTTGAAGCCGGAAAGAGTTCTCTCCGCCATATTGGTTGGCCCAACTTCCGGTCTTCTTTAGCGAAATGCCTGCATCCTTTATTTTATTATTTTAAATTTTATTTCATTTATTACCTTAAATTAAGGAAGTTATGTATTTATATCGATTGTTCATTCATGAAAATTCCAGATAAGCAGTTGCTAATTTCTCTTTTTCTCTGGAGAATAATTTATTATTGCCAAAATGAACGGATATTTATAACAGAAAAGGACGAGACACAAAAACCCTGGAATACAATAAATAACAGTTATTAAATAAAAATAA
>JAHWFO010003124.1:6275256-6293072 GCA_023313115.1 Rhysida immarginata
AATTTCAAAAATCTCAGTTGTTAGCCTAAACAAAAACATGAAATTTTTATTATATAATTTTGTTGCTTGCATTTGTAATCGTCTTTAGACAATGGAGAACGTGCGCTATTGGATTGTTGGAAGATTTAGTTTACTGCTGCCACACTGATTAAATAACTTGAAAAGATTTTAAAAACGAAGTCTCAATTTTCATATTGACTACTTTAGTAACATCCAATGTTGTGTATACTTAACATTTTTTCTTTTATAAAAATGTCAACAATATACATATATCACCGTCAAAAATTTTCATTACGCCAAAGGCTGAGGCAAAAACTTTATTTCCATTTAACCTCTTCATCCAACAAAGACAATAGCTGCACTCAAATCTCATTAACGAGTTAATAATCCTGGCTTTCCTCCTCTTTCTCCAATCCTGCTTTTATTGGTTAATTAGCTAATTATTCAGGTGGCTTCTGGTCTCCGAGCGATATGAAGTATGAACCTCCATCCCCTTCGTCCTCTGTTTTCCTTTCTGCTTTGATTATGAATTAGCTCAACTCGTCTCACTCCCACATGGGACTTACAAGCTATTTATCGCTCAAGCAACTCTAATCAAAAGAAAAGTGCGCCAACCACGGAAGCTTTGATCTTCTCAAAGACGAAGAAAAACAAACCTTACTTATACCGCTTATACTTTATTCAGAAAATATTTCCACTATTTGATAAACACGCTGAAACAGTATAGCTACGTTCGCTAAACTTTTTAAGTCTCTTTTAAAAAAATATTTGTTTTATCTTCAGCTTTTTATGTTCGTGGTATTTGCTTTCATATTCCTCAGGGGAGTTGTCCTCGTCGTCGATGGAAACGTTTAATTAGCAATAGCAAACAATCGTCGCTCAAGCTGATCATGACAAGTGTACATGTTGATCTAATTAATTTAGCCAAACGGCTTTGTCGATCGGTCCTGAGATTTTTTTTTAAAAAAAGGCTTCATTTCGCAATTTTATACTTTATAGCACGCTCCTTTCGGAGTTGTATTTGGCAAAATATCCATATTTATATCTCTTTTAGGTTTTAGAGATCCTTATCGAATAGAATATAAATTTGGAGATAATGACATGACAGGAGAATCATCGATTAAAATAATCCGTGCTCATTAATGAAAAATATTTCAGATGTCAAAGCACATACAGCGAAAAGGAAAAGGAAAATCTGAGTGTGCGTTTTATAAATTATGGAAGTTATAATCCATAATTTAAGTTTCTCTTTTTTGAAAATTATAGAGTGAAGCTGAATTTACATGTAACGTGATTTCGATTTAAATGCTCCCGGCTTTGAAAACGAAAACTCTGTTCATAAAAGCTCCCCCTTAGAACAGGCGAATGGCTTCTCTGCACGACACGCACAAGCTCGAGGACAATTTAACGCGGACCGATAGCCGGCGAGCGAATAGGAATTCCTAAATCTGCTTCCAGGCTGCGAATAACGTTAATACTCGCCATATACATATGTATGAAATCCCCTTATTTATCTGCCCATGAAATCCCTATGGGCTTCCAGCGTGGATATCTCAAAGCGAAACACTTGGAGCTATAAAATAAATAAAATTTAAAAAACAATAAAGATGTTAATATTATTTGAACTTAAAAACTTTTTAGCATAAATTTTATATAAAATTATTGTTTTTAAAATCCAACATGGCTCTTACCTTATTCTTATATTCCCATATGAAAATAAGTAAAATTACGAAAACAATGAGGCGAACCTATAAAACGCATTTACTCCTTTTGAATTGAGTTCTACCTTCCCCAATTGGATTAGTTCTTCTCTGTTGCGTCTTAGCCGAGGAAGACAAAGGAGACCCATTTCTTCGTTAAGGGTGAGAGACCTCAGGTGCCGAGTGTCGACGTCATACCTTATTAGCGGGTTCTGAACTGTGAGCGATGTTTGCGTAACGGAGGGGCCATTTCAATCGTGTGACAAGGAAAGCGGGGGTGGGGATGGAAGGGAAGAGGAAACGAGTCAAAATTAACGCACAAATGGGGCTACATTTCATCCCGTCGAACGATGATTAACATCATCAAAGGGCGTTAAGTTGCGCTGATCACGTGGTTTTATTGCACGTGAACCGAGTCGTTAACGAGAACTTCAAACGAAGCAGATTTAAAGGGTGTCCAGCAGTTAAACCGGTTCGAGGTGCCCCAGAGTTAATGGGGTTTGTAATACTAGGGAAGGCAAAAGGGCTCGTGTCTCAAACGCTCTCAGAGCACGCTAAGTGGTCGCTTTTATTATGTTATTAAATTATTTTCCCCCCTCCACATGTAATAATGAAAGAAAATCGAAAAAAATTCAATTAACTTCCTATTTCTTTTGTCTGACGCTGTGTGTATCTGTGAATGTAACCTATCCTATACAAAAGATTCGCTCCGTTCAGTGTGGCTTTTTGTAAGCTAAAAGAAGAAAAAAAATCTCCTTTCACTTTTTTTTTGCCACCAACCGGAAGCAGTACACAAAGACTAATTACACATGGTCATTTTTATTCATTTATTTGTCTCGTTTTAATATTTGAGGTAAGTCCAACAATTTTTTTTCCAAAAGATATTACGGTCCATTATAAAACCTGGAATTCATTTATTTGAAACTGGTGTTCATTTTCCGGAAAATATCAAAGCCTGAGGAAAATAATTTGTAATCATTCATAACGCTACCACCTTTAATCACAATTTCTACAGTCGTTTCGATGATGGCTTCAGTCCACACTTTTTGCTGTCTGAATACCATTAACCTTGATTCCATTTAGAAAACACCCATTAAAAATTAAGTGAAAGTTACTCAACGACTTCAGTGGCATTCTTCAAGGCCGTCAGCTACATCTCATTTGTGTTTATGGGTTAGATCTTTAAAGCTTACAACAATTAACTTCCTTTAATACTGTTTTTCATTGTACTGTTCCAATTTTCATTTGAGCATTCTCACAGTTCTTCGAATTGCAAGTGCACTTTTAAACTACTCGTTAATGGAGGAGATGGGAGAATAATGATAGTGTCTTTTAATTAATTGTGAATTACGTTGATCGCTCTCAGAGAATGTTTCAAATTAAATTTTGATTTGATTGTTCAATTCATTATTAAGACTCCTTTATAAATGCTAATCATGTAGAATTCAGGTTACATTTAGGGAAATGTTAAATAAAATAATCAACAAATTTTAAATAAGAGCTACCGCGTCCTGATATGCCTTATGATGTGCCGTGAAGCGATTATTAGGTTCATTTATTTTGTTTCATCTATCCACAGCAGTCATAGAAAAAATGTTTTTTGATATACCTGCTTCCGTCCTCTCTCTCTTTCTATTTCCTCTTTTTATCTTTTAACATTTATTTCCCATTTCTTTTTTTTGTCGTCTGTATTCTGTCGACATGGGGATTCGATTCCGAACTGGTGGGACCAATCTTTCCTAACTGACCAAAAAAACATCGGGTTCAAAACCTAATCTAACCAAACGGCACCAAAATTCAGTCATAAATTATTTACTTAGCTCTGAATTCATTGGTGATAGTCGTTTTTCTGTAAAATTCCGCACTTGCTGTTCTGTTCGGTCACTCCTCGCTCAAATGCTGCTACGCCATTCGAGACTGTGCAAGAGCCTGTAATGCATGACTTGGTTGTCGGTTGTCTGTATGTGACGAAACGAAAAAAAAAATGTTTCGATGATTAGTAAACAATCGGTTGTTGATTAGTACATTGAGATTGGTCGATAGGAAGTTACGAAGTAAGGTCCGCCATGAAGATGGTACGATCTTGAAGATGAGTCATTCACATGCTTTCTTGCTGCCTTGATAATAAGAAATATGAAAACTAATTAGAAAGTGATAAACATTTCGTACTTTCCGATGGCAAATATGTTGGCGGTGATGAATGGTTATGAAAAAAAATTATTTTGCGGGCGTACCGATTTTATATTTGTTAATAGTTCATTTTGCGATAATAGTTATTTTATGGAAAGCCAGCACATGCATTTTCCTTATATTACGGCATTTGACACTTTGACTTTTCTTTTTTTCAATTTCAATTTCAATTTATTTCAATTCGAATCAAGATAATTTTTACAAAATTTACAAGAATCATTTACATCAGAAAATTTACAAAACTTAAATTTACTTTACAACACAATACCATTATTAAGTTCACAAAGATAAAATTTTCAGTTCTTTCATATAATAATTTCCAAAGGCCAAATTCGAATCCGAAAATCCGAAGCTCTTTCTGGGCTTGTATGGGCTTGTATATGCAGGGTGATTCAGAAAGGTAGGGCAAGAATGAAATACCATGTACAGTTTGTAGCGGGGAACAAAATTTTTCCGGAAATGCATCCTTACAGAGATAATGCAACTTGTACGAGGTAGGAATGACATTACAGTAGGTGTTCACTCCGCGGACGTCGTTTGATAGACCTCGTAGGCAACCTGCGTTTCGAAGTCGTTGGTCTAGTGTTTGAAACGCCCAGCGATGTGGGTGATCACGGTCTGGAAAACGCTGTTGGTAAATCCTTTCCGCTTCAGTAGCATTACCCTGTGCCTCGCCGTAGACGAGATGCATATCCGCCAGCTCCGCATTAGTCAAGCTATCCATTGTACGACAATGGAGTTACATGTTTCGTTTCCTCTCTTTTGAAGGAGAGAACACGAACAATTTACATGTTTAGATCCATTGGCGTCCGGGTAACGCACATCCATTTCTACCTCGTACAAGTTACATTATCTATGTAAGGACGCACTTCCGGACCCATGTTTATAAGAAAAATATTGTTCCCCGCTACAAACTGTACGTGGTATTTCATTCTTGACCTACCTTTCTGAATCACCCTGTATATGTACTATTTTTTTAAAACAGTTATAACCTTTGGTAATTTAATTGGTAATTTTCATGCAGATTCGCTCTTTAGTGAGCATTTGTAGATTTTTACAGAAAAACGATTATCGCCATTGGAATCCAGAAGTAAAAGAACTATAACTCAATTTTGGTTTGGTCAAATTCGAGGTTGTTCCTTGTGAGTTACGAATTTTGATGTGCAGTCTTCTTTTCAAAAATGTGCAGTTTCGATTTTTTGCTATCGCTACGTTTACATAATGATGTAACTTCTATATGTAATTTTCCCTTATTTCAAAATCTTCATATTAAGCAAAATTAGTACGGACTGATTTCTCCTTTTAATAATCGATTAAAAATCTAGCAATTATAAGGAATAGATTTTTCAGATTTATGATGTCCAGGATGTTCACAAATGACTGCAGCTGTTTGACAAAATCGCACCGAATTTATCAGGATAGGTGTTCAAGAAGTCACGGACTTGGCATGGAAATGTGACTGAACACCATCCTGAAGAAAGTTAAAGTTTGCACTGTCCGTTTGCAGTTGCGGCTGGAGCCAAGCTTCAAGCAAGCCGAAATATGTGTACCCTGTCACAGAAACTCTGCAAAGAAAAATGGGTCATAAAGTTTTGAATTTTGAACCAGCGACCAATTCAAACAAAACGTAAATATCTATTTCGCTTAGATAACCATCACCACAATGCTAATAGAACGGCTGCAAGAAATAAACAAAACCGTGCAATCATGAGTAAACACTCCGTACATGTTTTACAATTTAAAAAAAATGCTATAGGTGAATTCACGATGGATTAAATTAAAGATCTATTTAAAGTAACAACATCATAACGAGCGGTGAAACCAATGTCGTACCTTTCAAATGCAAAGCAATAAAATATTATTTTCCTCTGGGACAGAAAACCAATACGAGATACGTAGCAATGGAATAACATTATTTAATTTTTTATCAATAAAAGTTCGTTGGATTATTTTAAACTAGAGCTTTATTCTGGTATAAAATTCATAAATACCTGGTTTATCATAAACACGAAAATTTTTAATTAAAGCTGCCTAAAACCGACAATAAAGAAGTAAAACGTCATAAGGCGATATATTAATTTAAAACATTACGGCATTCTTTTTCACTTTTGTCGCATGCCCAATAAAGAGATTTTTTTTATCTATTTTTTTAAATTGATGCTTTCTTGGATCAATCATAAATAAAATTTAAAAAATGATGGCACAGAAATGGCGATCGATTTCTTTTTCCAACGCGTACCGATGAAATGGGAACAGGGGAAGGAGCGAGAATACCATATTAAAAATTGAAACATATCTGGAAATGGAGGAGGAGTATCAAAAAAAGTATTAAAGAGCTGCAAAACTCTCGTTTGTTTCTCAGATCCTATTGACAGATTTGTGAAAAGACAGTCACGAGAGAAAGAAAAAAAATTCTTTCTTTGGATGAAATTTTCCTCCCCAGAAAAATATCGAAAACGACAGTTTCCACTAAGGAAGGGAGGGGGGAAAAAGCACTTCCAGTTGTAAATTATTTACACATAACACCAGTTTCCGTGGGTTTCCCCTTATAGACAGGTGTGTTACTGCCGCTCAATTTTACACATGCGTTTTATGAAATCCAAGTTTCATGAAACTTTTGACTTATAATATTATTATGAATTCCCTTGGTCATTTTGTAGATTGTAATGTTTTACAAGGAAACCTTCTTTTGGCTTTATCTAAAAGACTTAAACGATGACATTGTTACTAGTAGCGAATCGACGATTTCGTGGAGTCGCCTCTTCCCGCCTACGTAATTTATGGTGGCACACCTTCCGTCGAGTGTGGGATGGCGAGCATAGCCTTGACGGCCAGCCGGTGACAAATGGTACGAACGTGGAGATTTGCAAATAAGGATAAAAACTTCATGTGCGCCACTACTTCAAGCCCAACGTCTCATCGTGTTATCGATTTCAATGTTTCCCTCCTCAGATCTCGGACCCTTCTATCCACCCAGTGGAAGGGAGAATCTATAAAAGATTCTTGAAGCTGAATAAATAAACCCGCTCAAATAATAGCAAGACTAATACAAACATGAAAAAAAAAATCTTTACACGCAAGCACAGCAACATAATTCCAAATTATACGTTGGACATTCGTGATGATTTATGGGCGATGCTTAAACGTTAGCGCAAACTTTTCTCCATTTCAATTTATCTTCTGAAGTGACACGAAAGTTCGTTTCATTCTTAAAACACTTTACTCCAGTTGAACTCGGTATTGAAGGATATTACTTTCTGATTGGTTACTCGCATAATCCAGCAAAACGGAACTAAACCGGTGTCTACAACAATCGTGAAAGACTTGCTTCCAGTACTAAATTATTCCAGGGATATCTGGCTTCTCATTCCAGTAATTTTCTTTCTATAATATCAAATAAAAATTATTATGGCAGAAAAGCCTTTACATTTTCTCAATTTCTTGATTAAAAACGCTTATATTTCAATTCATCGCCGTCATCCGTTGTTTATACAGGTTAGTCCAAAAGTTTCACTAAAACATCAGCGTTTTTATTTTTTATTTCCAAAACCGACAAGAAAATTAAACATCAATGTGAAATGGATATGGGGACCTACACCTTAGGGGATTTATTTCGAACTTGGCAGCCATTTTGAAATCCACTTTTTTGGATGGAGGCCAGTTTTTTGCCAAATGCAGTGTATTGGATATTCTGATATATCAAACACGAGAATTTTCTCAAAAATCCATTCCACACACAGGATTTGACTATCTTTCAGCGTTTGGAAGCTATCGTCACTAAAAGTTTTGTAACGTGGAAGCGTGATAAGGTAAGTAGAAATACAGGTCAGGTGTGAAAAATTTGAAAAAATAGAATAAAGTTCATTAATCAACGGGATTAAGAAAATAAAATTCAATAAACTTCTTTTTTTAAATTAACAACTTCTAAATGCTTTAGCAGCTTAAAATCGAATTTCACATAAACAAGATAGTTCCAGGTAGATAATTAACTTCAATTACGTAAAATTTAACTTCAATAAATCTTTAAATTGAATCATACATGAGGACAACGCCAAAGCTACATAAACACATTAAGCTGCTCGCTAATTTGGACGACTATTCCTCTACGTGGCAGGTAGCAACTTCGCATGCAGTAGTATCCACTCAGGAGACAAAGGTAGAGTCCAATTCCACACAATGCGGTCTGCCGTGTACTATCAGGTTTCCTTTGAGAATGAAGATTCAGCTGAGGTCACTCCAAGGATGCTGTACAATCCGGTCCTCTTGAAGCTCCGACAAGAAAAATAGAAAAACATCATCAATAATTGGCAATGATGCAA
Organism: Rhysida immarginata; assembly: GCA_023313115.1. Taxonomy (NCBI): domain Eukaryota; kingdom Metazoa; phylum Arthropoda; class Chilopoda; order Scolopendromorpha; family Scolopendridae; genus Rhysida; species Rhysida immarginata. The sequence continues at coordinate 6,283,466 of JAHWFO010003124.1, forward strand.
ATAGATGAAGGCGGTATACTAACACGCCTGTTAATAAGCATAATTCACTAAACAAAGAATGTTCCAAATGAAAATGCGTTTAATTATTCCGACAACAGCCTATAAAACTAAATGTGCCCCTCAATAAGCAATCCGGGCTTTACACAATAATAAAAATTCGAAATAACGGAAGAGAATGCTCCTAAAAAGATATCAATATTAATTATTACAATCAAAGGTTTAACTGTAAATGTGCCCCGCAATAAGCAATCCGGGCTCTCCTTATGGGTAAACTTTAACCAATGAAAAAATCCTCTTCAGTACTTGTAGTGGATTCCAAAATTTATGATATTCCTAGCATTAACCTTTCAATAATAGATAGTTCCTCCAATAGCTTCAATTAATTAATATTCTAATGATACGATGAGAGTTTGCATGCTATAGAACAAACTCGAACATTCCAATACAGCGCAAAAGCTGTATTCCTAATCCAATTAATTTCTCGATCAACCATTGCACTATTAAATCAGGTCGCCGTCACGAAACCTCCGACGCCTGTGTTACAAAACGCTCTTAAGCTGTACGGAAATATACCGTATGCAGCATCACTATATTCTTCTAATTTTATTTCACTAAAGACTTCCTGGCTGTCCCGAGTAATTTCAATACGACAGCAGGTTATGTAAGACAAACATAAACTCGGCGAGGACACGCTAACATTACTAAATGAATAATGAGATAACTTGTCATTACCGGTGTGAGGAGATACGATGAGGTCCTGCGGCTCTAATGAAGAGGAGAGAGGCTGATCAAAACATTTCTTCTGTCGCCGTGCTTCCCGTATTCGTTCCGGCTGCTCGGCTTCACTGCGACGTTGGCTTAAAGCAAGAAAACACAGGTCGTTAATTCCCTGGTTGAGTTCCGCATAGCTGCGCTTACCAATACCGCTGCTTTTAGCCCCGGCCTGAGAAGGTTCCTCAGCTTTCGCATGCCCGTCAAATGTTTTGGCAAACTTGCTAACTTTCACGCCAGAAGAGCTCGCCCGTTCATCCTCCTCCGTCGGTAACCAAACACTTTCTGATCTCCGTCGCGCTCCCCTTTTCCTCTCGTGGTTCGGTGTCGAACCTCGCGCGACTCGCTAGACCGAACCATTCTCGCTTCCCGGGGTGAGCTCCTTTGATTTCGCTTTAAACTTGCTGTTAATAATTATTCTTGTCGCGGAATTCTTTTTATTTTTCATATTAGTTCCAAAATTCCGTGACAAGTTTGCATGGCACTGCTACATTATATGTTCAACGTTATTTCCCTTTGGATTGTGGCGCCTGGATCTCTGCATCTAACAATCATAAGCACAACCGGTGAGATTTTTCCGGTAATACTTTTTTTCAGATGATCTTTATTAAGAATTTTCCCTGCTTAAATAAGTTATCTCAAATACCCACAGAAAGAAGTCGGGTGACCATTGGATACCATTCCACGGGAGCGCACCAATGGATACTGGATATCAAGCCAATGATGAACAATGATCCCAATGGTAAGGCGAAGCACATCATGCCAGGGGAATAAAAGAAGGGAAGCTCAAAAGGGAAGAAAGGTAGGATCACCTCAGTTCATGCTTGTCTTGTCTGCCATCATCTTCAATATTCAATCAGCTGTAACGAAATCAAGACAATTTCAATTTCAAATCGCCAAGCAAACTTTCAATGGCGATACTTTCAAATCGTGACAGGTAGGCTAAATCCGACAAGTGGAATGAATTTCTGAGAAAATCCTCGTGTTGTCTGACATGTCACAAGACCCAGTTTCCATTTGAAAAATATTCTCTTTTATCCATTATGGCGGATTTCAAGATGACGGCCAAGTTAGTCATGTATTCCAGAATGTAGGTCCCCATGTCCTCAGATATTTAATTTTCCTGTCAGGTTTTGGAAATAAAAGGTTGCGCTGGGATTTTTAGACCACCTTGTAATGTTGTTATGCAAAATTATACGTTTATGCGTTGTTTATTCGTCGTTATCCATTATTTAAATGTCATTCATTAATTATACATTAATTCCCTATACCCGCTTCAAAAAATTACAGTGACGTAGATATCAGATGCTAAAGAGAATAAAATAGCCAATCAATTTCGAATTAAAATACAATTTATGTAATCTAAATGGGGGCGATTAATTCTGGAAGCGGAAAATGGTTTGGTTTTTTTTTTTCCCTCATGAAAAATTTATAAGATTTACAATGATTAAAAAGCTACTTTTCATGATTAATTATCAAAATAGAAACTATCAAAAATAAGTTTTAAGAATAAATCGAACCATAGCGATTAAATAAATGCTTTATTACGTCAAACCAAAAAATAAAAAAAAAGAAGCTCATAAAATTTTTATTAAATTTTTGAAATATTGCGTCATTTAGAAAATTGAAGTTCAAATTTATTGCAGAGGCTGGGATTGTGGGTGGGGGATGTGGGGAGAAAGAAGAAATTTTTTCCAGATAAAAAAATTTTTTTTTTCAAGAGTAACGTAGAAAAAAAAACGATTTCTTTTATCATTGTATTAACGCTCTTTCTTTATTACATTTTTTTCGATTTTTTCCAGGTTTCCCTGATATTTTCCCACTATTTTTTTTTTATTAAAACTAACAAACAATTAAAAATTCTGTCAAGAAGAAATATCGATTATTTTCCCCGAGTGCATTTTAGAGCCAGAGGAATAATAATGGAGTTTTAAATTAGTACATTTTTTTTTTAAAGAAACAAGACATAATCTGTATAGAGTTTTAAAAATTATCACATTTAAAATTTATTACAAATACATGAGAATAAAATTTCTAGAAAACTTTCTTGAAACTCGAATTCCCTTAAGTGGTTTTTCTTGTTCATTAATCCTTTTTCATCGGCTAATCAAACTTGTTTAATGCTCTAACAAAATGAAACTCTTGTCCACCATTCAGAAAGAATTATTGAAATGAGAGAAACACGGACTTCTCGTTAAGGCATTTCTTAATTCGAAGATTTCTCATTTCATTAAAACGCGCAATCCCTATCCATCCTCTTGGAAACATACATAGAAATTCAAAATTTTATGCACATATTGACATTAAAAAATTTAGTTATTTTATAAATAAACTGATTCTTTGTCGGCATTCTCTTTATACGCGCAAAAGATTGTTGAAGTTACAAAACATCTCATATTTTTTTCCTTCACCAATATCGAAAAATAGAAATCAAATCGAAAAAGTAAAGATTTTTTCGCTTTCGTATCCTTCATATCTCTCTTTCTTATTGATTATTTATCCTTTCCACCTCAGTACTTGTTTCTCCGCCATAATCGCATTCTCCTGTCGGAACAAAGACTCGAGAAAAGGGCGGAGAAGGAAATACAAGGAAAATAAATAATGTAATAATAAAAAAAAAAGATATACTACACTGACCACCATCAGTTTCCGGTCCCATTCTTTCTTTCCCTTTCATGAAACATGAACAGCGCTCAAAATCCTAAGAAATTTAATAATTAATAACTGAAAAGATTAGAGTCTGGTATAAAGTCTTCCAAGAAGCGCTCTTCAGCAGATTTGGTCGCCCATGTCCAAAGCAAAGAATCGATACATTTTGTTAACTCTGCTCTTCATTTCTCTTCCGGAAAAAAGAGATCGAACGGAAATGAAAAAAATCTCCTAGTTCAAACCTTTCGATAGTCTTCAGAAATGTAAACAAAACGTGGATAAGTGCTTTTTTATGTAGGAGGGAAAATAATGTTAAAATTTAAATACACGCCTGGAGAGTCCAGAAATTCCCTTCTCCCGATGGGTTTGGCTTTTACTTTGTACTTACACAGGAAAAAAAACAAACTTCAATTTCTGAAATAAGAAAACTTTTTCTCATCATGACGTGGATAAGACCACAACAAAATAGACCCTACAGTTTTGTTTTCCTAAATTGCTTCGCAACAAAGTTTCCTTTTTCGGTATTAAGCTTTTAACGATTCGAAAGTCTCGCAAACAAAACAGAAACTCAAAACAACAACTATTAAATGTTGCAAATTGATTTTCTGTTGGTTAGATGTGTAATTAGTTGTTGCTTTTTTGCAAAAATTAATCAATACACATTTACAAATGAATAAATTTATGAATTACACGTTTAAAATTATTACTTTTCTACTTTGATAGTATTATTATTATCATTCCCTGCTCCAGTAGTTGTAACCGTCTTCAAAACAGCTTTTAACTCATTAACCATCATGCCTTTTTTCAAGTAATTATTTTGTCTCAGTCACTCAGATGCAGTTTGACTGGATAGACATTCGTGTCATAAATATAACGGGAAATGAGAAAACGTCAAAAATTATTAATTACTATGGATATTGAAAAGTTTATTTACCTATTAAAACATATATTTAGCACTAAAAATTAAATCTCAGAGATGAACATTTAGAAACTATTGATTGGAATTAAAATGCGCTTTAATTGGAAAAAAAATTCCAGTAGTATTTCTCTTTGTTGGAAAACATGACATTGCCATCGAATTCTTCAATTCGGCGATGAAACAAAATGGGCGCCCGCTTTAAATTGAAATACGACTCAGTAAGCAAGTGCACAAGGCTACAACCAAGAGATAAGGCATATAAAAGAAGGGAGGAGGAGGAGGGGGGTGGTATTAAAACTCTCCTCTTCTGAAACTGGAAGAGAAATAGACTTTCCCCATGTATGTATGCGTGTTTATGAAAAATGCTGTCGCTAACTCGAGTGCTCCCATAAAGGGGTGGCTTATTTATGCTTCCCGAGCGCTTGTTTACGCCCGAAATATCAGTTCCCCTATTCGAGTTGTATATCTTCGCTTAATGTGACATCAATTTGCATTAGAAACAATTTAAGCCGTCATAACAACCGCTCATTTAGTTGGGGGGATAAGCAGCGTGGAAAGCAGATAATGATTAATTGATTCGCCATTAGAAACAATCAATTCTGTCGGCGAATACAACGGGAGAGAAAGGTGGAAGAAAATAAAAGTTTCCACCAGTTACGAAAAGGAAAAATCGATCAGAAGAAGTGCAACCGAATTCTCACCCTCTATCACCAGGAGGCCCCCCAATTGAAATAAATATTTAAAATTAAAAACACCATTAAAAATTAAAGCACGCTGAGAGCCATAAAGTAAACAAAATCGAAAGAAAACCACTTACAGAGCCATGAAATATAATTTAATTAAAAAAAACAATGCTGCATATGGAGAAATTGATTAGCTTTTAATTAAGAGAACAACTCAATAAGGTTTTAACTGCTTCGAATTCATTCCCTTTATTGATTACTAATAAGGGAAGAGAAATTTCAATAATTTTGCTTTTCGCAATAACTTCGATTAGACCATTTTTAATAGCAATTACAAGTTCTCTTCAGTCACCTACGATAAGGATTTAAAATCAACTTTCATAAAGAGAAGCGTGGTTTCATGAATGACCTAGCGCGTTTCCAAGAATTCGATTCAATTCCTATCTAAACTTGAAGGAGAGGGTTCGATTCCACTCCCCTGCTATCAAAATCATTCAAATGCTTCGTGAAAAAGGGCATGCATTAAGTACTTAATCTTAAGTTCCTACAGGCAATAGAAGATAGAACGAATACTATGGAAGGCCTCAACTATCTCCAATTCAAGAAATGTTACATTTCTTCCATAAGATCGGTATGGAGTGGATGTCGTCCCTCCTCCTTCATCCTCTTCTTTTACATCCTTTCTTCATCTATAAAGTATAAAGCCACTATATAGTAGTATCTAATACTTCATTATTGAAAGTATATTCACAGAGTCCGCCAAAAACGTAAACTCTTTAGCAGATGCAATCTATGAACTTTTTGTCGAAGTTGCAATATTTAGCATAGGGTGTAACAAAAAGGCACGGCCAAACTCTCAGGAAACATTCCTCACATGTAGAGGAAGAAAATGTGTTATATGGACATGGTGGAGTAACGCTTTATTTCCATGATAGAACTCATTTTTACATGGAGTGACAGGTGGATAGGTTAGGTGAACCAATTCCTTGGCCTTATCGCTCTCCGGACCAAAACCCATTAGACTTTTATTTGTGAGGGCATTTGAAAGCTCTTGTGCATGGAGCCCTGGTACAAGATGCAAAGAGTCTTCGTGCCCGTATTGTGGAAGCCTGCAATTCTCCAGGGGTATATCAACGCATCCGAGATTCAATTCGACGGTTGGTCGATGCATGTATCCATGGTAACGGAGGGCGTTTTGAACATTTCATGTAAGAAAGAGTTTCATGTGGCATGCTGGTACGTTCTGTTCCTGTGTATTTCCCATGAGTAATTCTAATTAATTAATGAGGAGTTGTAGAGTTGTCGTAATTAATGAAGAGTTGTAGAAAATGAGTTCTAACATGGAAATAAAGCGTTTCCGGACCATGTCCATATAATTTATGCATGGTGAATTTTAAGTACACTGATAAACTGCAGGGAGTGGTTCCTGACTGGAAATGAAATAAAAAAGGTCATATCAACATGTTCCCGGAAATGGACGGTGCGTGTGCAAATCGTCCCGGCATACACTATTGTCCGCGCACCACGAGAAGACCGCTGAGTTGCTTAATGTGCTCGTATGGAGTCGCTGCAGTTGCAGATGAATCTATTCATTGTTGGGAGACAAACAGCCAAATTTGAGTCGATCCATGTTTCATCGATGTAAACAATAGGACGATTTTCTTCTCTTATTTTTTTCATATTTCTCAGGTATCTACCTCTCCATGCAAACGTTTTCATTTGTTGGAAACAAGGCCAGAATTCATTATTGCGCTTCTTGATTTTAGCGCTTTTCCTCCCTTCATAACTATAAAGTGATCTGCAACTACCAGCGACACCATACGAGCACATTAAGCAACGCAGCGGTCTTCTCGTGGCGCGCGGACAGTACATGGCTTTTCAGATGCCCCCAGAAGTAAAAATCCAGGGAATTTAAGTCCGGTGATTGAGCAGGCCATTCAACAGGGCCTCCACGTCCTATCCATAATCTGGGGAAGATGTTATTGAAGTGTTGGCCAATAATAATGCGGAAGTGGGGTGGCGCTCCATCGTGCCTTCTGCCAATACCACCTATAATAAAGGCCTGGTCACTGAAACGTCATACATTGTTACATCATCATCAGAATGGCAAATATAGGGCTTATTATTGGTGGAAATACGATTAACATTTGAATGTATATATTCGGGTACTCAAAAGCAGCTCTAACGATTTTGATGAAATTTACCCAATAAGAGTTTTGAGGAGCAAAAAAGTCGATCTATAGCTAGGTCTCATTTCTGGCAAATTTCGATTTCCTAAGTTTTTTAATTATTGCTGCTAACCGACTGTAGAGGGCGCCACATGTTTCCTAACAATGCAAGGGATATAAAAGGTCTTGAACAGTGCAATGTCGTTAAAAAACGTTTGTGACAACATCCGACTATTAACGAAAAAATGTAACAATGGGTTATTTCCCGATTATACAAACGAGTAGGTTCGATTCGAGGCCAACGATAAATACAAGGCCCTGACGTGGAAAAGTCACCTGACCATTGCAGTCCGACCAACAATCAAAAATTCATTGTTTTCAACAAACGGAAAAATACTGACTGTTAAAAACCAAGATTGAAACAATGATGGTTACATTGTTATTCGGTCTTCTATGGTCAGGTGACTTTTCCGCGTCCGGGCCTGTCTTTCTAGTTAGCTTTTCACCTGTCGACAGGTGGCGCCACTTGCGCATGCGCAATGCACGGGTTGGTTGGCAAAAGTGCTGGGCGATTATCATTTTTAAATAATATAATTTTTGGTGAAAAAAAATTATTCATCTTAGGAATCATAGCTACAAGAAAAAAAAGCAGCCATTTACGATTTTTTTTTTTTTTTTTTGATTTATGAACCTAAAGCTTGCCACGACGAAGCTCGGTCGGCCAGATATTTTTTAAACTATATGCTATATATGTTCATTAATTTTTTCCTCATTTCTAATAGGTGAAAGTCTTTTATTACATCTTACCACCTTACAATGTTATGTTAAAAAAATTAAGTCCACGCTATAAATACATATGCGTTCACTTCCCATATAAATATCGTTTTATGCAATACTTTATTATTAAACGTGAATATTAAAATGTACGCAACAGCATCAATTCTCGTGCTGCGTAATTGCCAAATCACAGAATGTTCGTTAACTAAAGATGCAATGATTTGGAGTGGTTGTGCATGAAAGTGTCAGAGTTAATAAGAAATGGGCTCTAACAACTTTTTACGGGTAAAGAGTCACGAGATTTGGCTTTATTAGGAGCTTTAGCATAAAAGCTACTTATAAGAATGCGCCCTTGGTCTGTACGTTTATCCGTCCGTCCGGCAGCCGTTTGCACGATAACTTGAAAACGAATTAACTTTTTCAAATTCTGTTTTCAGAAATATGACCATCAAAGTATTAGCTCGGCCGTATCAACTTTTCAGATTTTTTCGTGGACCCCTTCAAGTCGAATTCACGTGCTAAATCAGTGAGTGTAAAGAATACAAAGATAAAGGCATGTCATATAACAATCAATTTGTCAAGAAGGAATACATTGTTACTTTCTGTTCATCTTGTAAGCATTACTGACATCGGCGCGCGCACGTGAAATCGCTTTGTCGACGCACGATTGCTCAAGTGCTCATAATCTATATTATTAAATAGCGGAAGAATCGAGCAACTTATTGGTTTTATAATGTCAGTCCTTCATAATTTCTACATTTTTTGAGATAGAATGTTGAAATTCGTAATATAGCTTATTATGGGCATGCCCATCTACACTATTTAGTTTGGTTTTGATTGGTACACTGGGGTTGGAATTACGGGGGTGGGATTCAGGGAGGGCAACATATCTGTGTGCTATTTAGGTACCGTAAATTTGGGTTACTTGAACCCAAATAACAAGCATTTTTAAACAATTCTTCCTATTGATAGACTTAATAACACTAATTCTGCTGTTAACTTAATTTATATTAAATTTGTGACATTTTCTTTTAACTTATATGTTTATTGACTCAATATTTTAACTTAGTATATATGGAAATTTGGGTTCAAGTAAACCCTGGCTGGGGTAACTTGAACCCACGCTACATTTGCAATGGATTAAGCAATTATAATGGACAGTGGGTTCATGTTCGACCTACGTTTTGGAGATGAAACACTTACCAGACATTTTAGTTGAAAATTTTTTTATTATAATACGGAATTAAAGTTCACCTTACCTTGTGTGTAACTGCAGTTTTCAAAGACATGAGGGTGGAAGTTGTAGGGTAACAAAATAAGGTCGTTTGGTACCATGCGCTTTAACCTCAACCAGAACAAAGCAGTCAGGCCAGAAAAAAATTCGAAAAGTGTGACGCATTAGCTAGTGGTGCTATCAATTAGAAAAATCTATCAGCAGACCAATACATTCAAAACTGCAGACTCGGAATGTCTTTGAAACTTTTTTTTTTGATTTGGGTCCAAGTAGACCACCAGGGTTCAAGTAACCCCAATTTACGGTACGTAAAGGCGTGAAATTCGGTATCCAGATTCCTCTAGGCAAGATCTACAGTACTATGAAGTTTAGGCCCAATTGTTCCAGGGGGGTCGGATTTGCGGGG
>JAHWFO010003124.1:6296997-6313320 GCA_023313115.1 Rhysida immarginata
TCTCTCTCTCTCTCTCTCTCTCTCTCTCTCTCTCTCTCTCTCTCTCTCTCTCTCTCTCTTTCTCTCTCTCTTCCCGTATATGTATGCATGCGTGTGCGCCTCTAATACCTTTTGAACTATAATGCAGCTTATTTGATATTGAGATTTAGATGTGAAAGACCTAGATATAATCTGCGAGCATTTTATATTTTCCTCAAGAAATGCATCCCAGAAAAGGCGCACAGATTTCGTAATTTACTGTAAATCAAGTATTTACGCAAATTTCTAGCAATGAAACTAATTATTTAGTAACCCTTCAGCTTAGTGAAAATCTCAGAATAAAGCACAAAATATACATATAAGAACGTATAAATAAAGACAGTTTAATAAGATATAGGTCATAATTATCATTTATTTGTAATTACAATTTGTAATTAGAAAAAATTTTTTTTCGAGTTCTTGAAAGCTATGACGAGTTCTCTTAATATTTGATATTTAGGATGGTCACAGTTAAAGAAGAGGTGTATAGAGTCCAAAAATCCATTGAGCGAATTGAAACAAATTTGGTCTACATACTCTTAACGCCATGAGATTTTGATTTCTAAAGAAAAACTAAGTACTAGTAATAAAACTTAAGAACTAAGAAGAATGAAGATATCTACAGACCAGAAGAAGAAGCGGGAGGCACTCTACCTTCCATAATAGGTTTTGCGCATTTCGGCTACTAAGCAGTCATCATTTAGGCTGAGTCAGTCAGTATTTAAAAAGGTTATTACAGCTTTATATAAAGACAATTATCCAACCAGGAGGCAGAGATAAGACTGCTAACTTTTTTTGTGAACAAGTCGCATGTCTCTCTATTTTTCTTCTGGTCTAAAAATAAATATTAAGAATTTCGCTACCATGGGACAAAGTACTGCTGAAAGCTTTTTTTTTTGGAGTAAGTTATAGGTATAATAACGAATACAGTAGATGTAATGTACAATGCAATTTATAAAACTGTAGTTTTTTGGCATAACGTACAAAAGTCATTCGATATGTTTTTTTTCCATTTGTTGTAAGACGAACTGCTTTCTGTGAACGTTGTCTTACGTACAACGGTGTTCTGTCCTACAAAGTTACTATATTATCCACGTATCTTTAGTTCAGTCACTTTAGATGGTCCCCCACAACCAAATATATAGGGTAATATCGGGGAACAGAATTAACGGTCTTTTGTGAAATGCACGACTAATGATTCAGGTTTCTGTGAAGTGCTGTCGTAACACTTGTATATCGGTAATACAATGTCAGGAGGAGAGGAATCTAGATCCTGTGTGACTACGGCAGAGTTAAGTAAACCAGAAGAAAGGAGAGTAGTTACTGAATCGTCTACGAATAAGATAGAAGTTCAGAAATGAAGTTATGTTGACGAAGAGTAAGTCGGAAAATTGGTACAATTGATGGCCATATTAGGAACAAATAGGTGTTCCTGATATAGCCAAATGTCTCCACATGATTTCTATCAACTTCCTGATATCTATCTGTCTGATGATCCTACATTTTTTCCACAAGATACTTACAGTCCATCTATTATATCTTGGTGGTTGAGCCAATATGTTGTCATGGGTAATGGCATGGCAGAGGATTAACGTATAGTCTCTATTCACGGTCTTTCAATCTTTCAACCTTAATAAAAGTTAATCCGACTTCTCATCTATTCCTGCTTTGACATTATTCACTACTTGTAAAAAATAACCGCTGCAGTTGGAAGTTACTAACGTGATTGGCTGAATTTGAACTATGACGTTTATCGCTTAGAGCAGATCACTCGCCAAATTATAATATACTCACTGTAATTAAATCAAGATTTTCATATAAAAGTTTCACACGCTCGCGAATTTGTGAAGGTGCTCAAAACTGACGACAAAACTTTAGGGTATCTCTATTGAATGCACTTACCTTAATAAACTCTGTAAAAATTACTAATATACGTGGCTATTTCTATTTTAACTGCTGGGTTATTTTTAAATTGAAACCAAATGATTAAAACTTTCAACTGTAATCGTCATATTGGAGTATTTTCAATATTTGTTTCTGCTTAATAATGAATATTTATATGCGACCTAAAAAAGATCTGTAGAAATTTCTTTCAATTTCTTATGGCATCTTTTTTAGTGAGCTTCATAAAGGTTGCCAGCGTTGAAGGAGAAGATGGCCGAGAATTGGCATTCATTATTCGCATTTTCAAGTTTCTCCGGTAAATAAAGGACTTTTCGTAAGTCCGTAAAACTTTTTAGAGATATAACTATAAGCGACGGATACTGTTACGTAGTTTCTAACGTTCTTACGTCGATAGAGTGACAATTTCTCCAAGATTTTTTTTTCTTTTTTTAGATACTTTACAAATGCTCTATGTGTAGGCCTTTGTTGATGCGGCAGCCATCTGTCCGATAATCCATTTCCTCCATATTGTCACAGGCGTGACGATTTTTCCTAGAAAAAAGCAGGAAAAAGTAACCTTCACAAATCCCCACAGGAAAAAGTTACATGGGCTTAAATCCGGTGTTCAGGGTGCTCACTAATTAACGCGTTCATCTTTCATGTGTGTACGCTCTATTCAACAAACATTTTATCGTAAGAAACAGTTTAAAAAGCGGAGGAAAACAATCCAGAATTTGAGTTTCCTAAATACAGTTCGCACTTTTGATGTGAATTAAAATCTTTAAATGGAAGTAAACGACATTTAATTTTTCAGTTTCAAAGAGGAATGAAACTTTAAGTTTTCAAATGATGATCAATAATTTGGAAAACATTTATCGGAATGGAAATTTAATTTTTATTTTATATTTCCATGAGGAAATTACAGTACAAAAAATTAATTCCAAATTCCAATTAAAATATGCAGAGATGTCACAAAATGCCACTATAATATGTTAGGAATTCCAATTAATGTTACGCTTAATATTAATGAGTTTGCTCTTAAACATTGCATGACAGGAACAAACTTCTTGTACAAGAGGAATTTTATATAGCATCTCTTTAACATTATCTGTCTAGGTAATTTTGTAAATAGATGTTCCTTTTAACAAGAGATGAAATAAAATCTTGTAAACATTCCAAGGAGGAGCTTTAGCATTGAAGCAGAAGTACATTTATACATTAATTAAAAAGAAATTAATCCCCCTTCCCCCGCCTCGCATGTAGGATAAAGCAAGTCATCTATTTTTACCCCTTTATCTTCACTGTTTACCTCTCCCCAAGTTTTTTTTAATCAATAAATTGATTTTCTCGAACGTAATATGTAAAAAACCTCGAATCTTCTTTCCTTTCTCATCATTTCTGAACGTATGATATATCACATGCCATATGTTGCCATAGTTCTAAGGACCAAGTGACTGCCACCCCCGCAAATTCGATCCCACTGGAACAATTGGGCCTAAACTTCATAGTAATGTAGATCTTGTCTAGAGAAACCTGGATACTGGATTTTACGCCTTTACGTACCTAAATAGCACATAGATACGTTGCCCTCTCTGAATCCCACCTCCGTAATTCCGACCCCCGTATACTAATCAAATCCAAATTAAATAGTGCAGATGGCCATGCCCATAGTAAGCTACATTCCGAATTTCAACCTTCTACCTCAAAAATATGTAGAAATTATGAAGGGGACGGACTGAAATTATAAAACCAGTAAGTAGCTCCATTCTTATTCTACTTACGAGGGTCAGTCAAATGAAAACCGGAAATTTTTTTTTACAGCTCCTTTATTAGAGACAGATTTGGTACACTATTTTTCAATGTAGTCCCCATCTTTTCTATGTATTTCCGCCACCGAGTCGGGAAGTCATGGACACCTTGGGAAAAAAAAATTGTCATATAATGGAGATATTGCTTATAGGAATCTGCATACCGAATTTCAGTCCTTTATATGCATAAATACACGTAACCTTTTGGTCCCCTCTAATTTTCACCCCCAAAACTCCGACCTTAGTGGGCTAATCAAAACCAAACTAAATAGTGAAGGTGCACATGCCCATAGCAAGCTACATTCTGAATTTCAACCTTCTACCTCAAAAAATGTAGAAATTATGAAGGACTGACATTATAAAACCAATAAGTTGCTCCATTCTTCCGCTATTTAATAATATAGATTATGAGCACTTGAGCAATCGTGCGTCGACAAAGCGATTTCACGTGCGCGCGCCGATGTCAGTAATGCTTAAAAGATGAACAGAAAGTAACAATGTATTCCTTCTTGACAAATCGATTGTTATATGACATGCCAGTATCTTTGAATTCTTTACACTCACTGTTTTAGCACGTGAATTCGACTTGAAGGGGTCCACGAAAAATTCTGAAAAGTTGATACGGCCGAGCTAAGACTTTGATGGTCATATTTCTGAAAACAGAATTTTAAAAAGTTAATCCGTTTTCAAGTTATCGTACAGACCAAGGGCGCATTCTTATAAGTAGCTTTTATGCTAAAGCTCCTAATAAATCGTGCTACTTGAAGACGGAATCAAAGCGAAGGAACCGACAACTATTTATGCACATTTATTATAAGACAGTGAATTAACATATGATTAGCATCACTCTTATTCGTACTTGAGCTAATAAATTCGCCCTAAATACATGTTACGAATGCAGAGCAAAAAGTTTCAACTTACAGAATGTTTTTCAGCGAAGAAATAGTGGGATATAATATAATTTTAAAAGGCGCCAGATCAGAGAGATTAATTCCACTAGGATAAACGTAATGCACCAGGATTGCCTCATGATCCGCTAGTTTGCAAATTTTAAACTGGTGGAAAGCCTATTATAAGCTTAAGTTGCCCGTGGGATGTAAAATTTGTTCCGATTACTATTACAACAGCGAAATGTCACAGTTTGCTAAATCATACCAGCATAACGTTGAAGTATCGCAGATTTTCTCATGGCCATTATAGGCTGTGGCGATATTGCCGTCAGTTTGCGACAACATCTACCAAACCAATTTAAATCCTTCATAAAAATTTTCTTCCATCTGCTTTATATGTTCAAGCCCCCCATAAATAATTAACGTCTAGCTGTATTAAATACGAAATAAAAAGCCATTGCCTAACCAAATTACAAGCAGAATATTTTAAACCATCCGAATAAATCAACATACAGAGGCCTGTATTAAGCGATCTAGTAGTACGGAGCATTTAGGAATCTCTCCTTAGACATTAAAAGACTCCCAAAGTATCACATGACAATACTTTCTTAACCAATGGCGACTGACTAAAAAGAGCCACAGCTTCAGCTGTAAATACTGTAAATGCCACTTATTCATTCTACTGTCAGCTTCGTACAACTGAAAACGATATTCTTCTGGCTATATGCCACTTGTTCATTCTACGGTATCAGGCAAGCCACATTGTCCAATGACTAATAGTCAATAGTGAGGAATCGAGTAGTTTCCTGTATATTGCTTATTCTTCCGACATACAGGGTGCGTTTACAAAGTTTCATGACTGATTTTTTCCTGAGTAGGGGAGGGCGCGCAGACCAGAGACAGATGAAAGAAAGGTATCTTTTTTTTTTTTTTTCATTTGTCTCTGGCGCAGACCGGTTCCACCGACAGGGTGAAGTAGTGGGGGGGTGTCAACTAACCGACAGCACTAGCGGCAGTTACTTCCGAGACGCTGGAGTGAGCAGATCGCTAGTGGCGTGAGTGCGTGTCAGTGATCCCCGTCGAAAACTCGGAGAGTGCGTCAAAAATTTAGAGTCGAAAATGCTCCGGCGTTTAAAGGGTCGGGTCCGCCGCGTCCGCC
This sequence comes from Rhysida immarginata, assembly GCA_023313115.1. Lineage (NCBI taxonomy): Eukaryota > Metazoa > Arthropoda > Chilopoda > Scolopendromorpha > Scolopendridae > Rhysida > Rhysida immarginata. Next base: position 6,302,757 of record JAHWFO010003124.1, read on the forward strand.
GCGTCCGCCAGGAGATCAAAGACAATTGGGTTATTCATCACGACAATGCCCTCTCACACGTCGCTCGCTGCCGGCGAAGTTTTGGCAAAGTTCAACGTACCAATACTGCCTCAGCCACCATACAACCCCGACCTAGCTCCCAGCGACTTCTTTCTATCCCCCCGAATTAAGGGAAGCGATTCGACAGGATTCCAGCAGTCCAGGCAGCTTCGACGAGGTCCCTTGACAGCCTTCCGTGCGAGAGTTCCAGGGAGCCTATGAACAATGGAAAAAAATGCTGGCAGCGTTGTGTTGATGCCCAAGGGTCATCTTTCGAAGACTTTTAGTTCGCTGTACAAAAATGTTTGATAAATATTTTGTTCTGAGACCAGTCTTGAAACTTCGTGAGCGCACCCTGTATTAGCTGACCGTGATCTATGTATATCAGCATTGTCCTAAGTCGTTCTGAAAACGTACAAATCAAATATTCGTGTATATTGCGACCCCAACTTTTGACTCTTTGGAGACTCACTGCAAATAAAACATGCATGAATATATAGATCGAAATTGGACGGAATTTGAGAAATAAAGAATTAATGAATTGTATAGAGTATAGATAGTATAAAATATTGTATAATGTGCTATTATTTATATTAAATATGCGCTAGTTTCGTTTGAAGTTCGTCAGATCTAGGCCTAGTCAGATCGAAGTTGGTTGAAGCCCCGTTCCCCCAACATCGTGTCTGCAACCCGAAATTTCGTGTATAATGCGACCCCTCCTCCTGTAGCATAAGTGCTTTTTATGTCAAAATTTTCGCATTATACACGAATGAATATGGTAACTGCTATTGCTTGAAACTGATCAACGCTTTCGAAAGAAAATAATGAATCCGCAACATGGGTTGTGCTGGCGTCATTTGATGATTGACATTTTATTGGCTTAAAATAAGAGGGAAAAACATAGCGAGAAAAAACCCACGAATGTGATATTTGTCTGGAATGCAGCCAAAATGGCTGAAACTATGGTTTCACTACAGTGGCTGGAATAGTTTCTATTCTAGCCACTGTAGTTTCGCGTCATTCTTCGACATTTGTTTACATTGTCCGCTCGTTACTAGGCGATGAAACTTCTTTTATATTACATGTATTATGCATGGTGATGTGCCTGACCAATAAGAATTAGGCAAAGTTGGGGTTGGTCGGATTATAGCTAAGAATCATCTCACTACACTCAGTATATCATTGGCAATAAGAAACCTTACTTTTTGACCATATTCTAACCAAAACTAACCTAAATTAAAGATGCCTCATGCACAAAGAGACTCAGATTGTCCCTCTAAGGTGAGCGCCAGATGCTTTTTCCAGTACATACACTTTATAACAAGACCTTAATCATCAGCAGGCAAGAGACCAATCAACTAAGTTGCACGTAACTATGCTTGAATCATTCCAAGTCATTAATAGGATTATATTCAGCTATAATCAAAACACTATGATATAGGATATGCTATGGCTAACAAGTAGAGAAGTTATGGGATATGGTCTAGAATGCAACTTCGCATTGGACAGCCAAACTCGTATAAATTATTCGAATAGGCTCACTGTTTTATTCTATCCTTCAGCGTTTCTATTATTCAAGTTACTTATTTCTATTATTAATAAGTTTTTACACTCTAAAGTTAACATTCTACTTTAAGCCCTTTAAAAATGGTGGCACACATTGAATGAATTACTTTACTTTTTTAACATCTTCATTATCAAGTGCGTTCTTATCTTTAAATAATATCATTTTAAAACGGCATTATCTTTTTTTTCTTTAGTTCCAGTCGTTAACCTTTCGCTATCGATTCCAGTATTTTCAGTGGAGTTCATGTTTTCCAAGATGAGGATGCTTCCTGAATGGGATTGGATTTATTTAATTTAACGATCGACCCCGTTCTTTAATATGCAACCAGCCAACCACTACACGGGACCAGGGACTTCAATTTCCTATCAGGAAGGAAGGTGCCATTTCAGAATTTCCTCCTGAAAAATTCGCGCCATCCTACTAAAAGGGAGCCACGGACGACACGGCCAACATAGTCATCATCCACTGTCATAACGGACAACGGCGAAATCCTACAATGACTCATGAGTAATTGCATTTGCCTTATTTTAATAATTACATCCTCCCTAATCTGAAAGTGCCTTCGTGACCAACTAAGATTTTTCTTCATAATGGATATTACCATGTAAATGTGTTATTTCATTGAATATGTAATTTATCATGTAAATTTTCTATGAAAATATCCCTTATTTCTGATATTAACTGTCATCTAAAAACATTAAAGGGACTTGTATTATGGAGATAGCTAATTATTTCTGTACTATTGATTATTACTGAAACGAAATGTAAACCTCAAAATTGAAGAAAAAATACAGAAAAGCATCAAAATTGAATAAATGTTTTTAGTAAGAATACATATTTAGATTCATTACAGTCCTTTGAGGAATTACAGACAGAATAGTTTCAAAATAGCGATGGAGCTTTAAAGTTTGTATAGAATATTAAATTTTGAAAATCCTTACTTAACTAACGTGAGATTACACAAATTTTGCGGGGAGAGTTCTAATATTTTAGAAGGGTCAATCCATGACAAAACAGTGTTCCATCCATTCCTCCATAAAGTGTAAGGAGGACATCTCTGCTCACGAAGGATGAATTTTGGAGCTGAAGACTACATGCAGTTCATTGCCGCAACAGGCAAAATCCAACGACGATATTGAAAAAGACGACACAGATGGAACCAGTCGTACTCCTGTTAAAAAGCTCAGTATTTGCCATAAAATTTGAAAAACTTATAATTTTGAATTTTGAAAAAATATAATTTTGAATTTCTAAAAATATACCAATAAGAAAACGTCTCATATAAATGTTACATGGTTAAACGTTTTCGAGTGTCTGCACTCATCGTCAGAGAAATTTAAATTTAATTAACAATGATATCCAAGAAACCTATGACGATTTAAAAGAAAAAAATAGGTTATTCATATTTTATTGATATATTAATATTTGTTAAAAATGAAGGGCATAATATTATTAAGCAACAAGAAAAAGGTCACATTAAAAAATATGCCACCTTGGGAGTGGACCAATTTAAAATTAAGATTTTTATCCGCATGCCCCCAATTTTTGTATTCATGAATCACATCCCACCAAGTTAATCGAATCATTATATTGACTTCTTATTGACATCATATTTGCTTAAGGAGAAGAAGTTGATACTGGTGTCTGGTTCAAAAATAAAAATTTGGAGAAAACCCCTTATCGTTTTGTTTATTATTGAGAGCAACTGAAATTCACCCCATTCTATCGGCGATATCTTTTTGAATTTTCACGATATTTGCTTGGGCTTTTTATAAGAGTAGCTCTTACATTTGGCTAATAAATTATGCAAAAGACATGCCCAATTATTTATTATTTAGTAAAAATGCTCATATTTCATCAAATATTTAATATTTTTATATTCTGATTGCAGGATGTTGTCTCTATTGCAGTTTGTCAAGTGTCCTGAAAATGGCATTGCATATTAGTTTGAAAACTCTGCATGTTATAAACAAAAACTTATGAAGAAATTAATTTTTTAAAAACCTCTTTATATCTCCATAAATATACGTGCTATTCTCATACAAATGAACACTGATAAATAAAAGAAGCTTCATAAGCATATGAAACGGCTACAACGTATTTCAAGCATATTTTTTTTTCAAACATTATTTTATTTTTGTTCAATTTGTTTCTGGTGCCCTATTTGCCTTCGGGGCAAAACCTTCGCTGAAATTTCAGGATAATCCGTCAAGTATTTTTCTAGATATTCTACAAAACGTCTAAAATCAAAGGTCTTCATACTGTTTTGTCCAACCTCTGTACATTCCCAGCTGCAATTGCAATTATGGAACTAAGTCTTCATCCGGTTAACAAGTGTCTCAAAAACTTGACTCTGCATGTGTTCCCAGGAAAAATAATCCAGAGATGACAAATCAGGAGACCTAGGTGGCCCAGCAACAGGCCCGCCTCTGCCAATCCATTGGGCCCCAAAAGTTGTAACTCCGCACACCGATGGCGAATGGCAATTGGTACATGTTTCAACAGTTCTAGCAAATGTTCTTCCAAAGAGATTTGGTAGACCTGGTCATGGAGTCAAGGTGGAAATATAATTGCATGCATAATTCAACTGGTAATGGGTTGAGTATTTCCAACATTTTTCCCTGTAGCAATTTAATGGTGAACTTTGGACCATCCATTCTTCGGTAAAAAAATGTTCAGTATGTTATCACCTATCACCGAGTTCAAATACTCCTAAGTGGATTAAGGAATTGAAAAAACATAGCATTATAGATGATCTCATTGCAAAGTAGTTAAAAACCGAAAATATCAAAACCAAATAAATTTTACACTACTGTTAAGGTCCACAAAGTTAATTTTCCATACATCCGATCACATGTACCTATTCAGCAGCTACATACAAATTAGCGAAATTCATGGCCTCGTTTCTCAAAAATGAATTCTGTTTTCCTTATGTAATTAGGAAAATACATTGGATATTAATTAATAACATCTAAGAAATAAATTTAAATTTGAAGTAGTTATATGCATCATAAATATTTTAAAGTTGTATACGGATGACTTTAATGGAAAACTTTATAAGCAATACAATGATTTACCTATGGACAGTCCGTTATCCCCCATCCTTTTGATATCTATTTGGACATTTGAGAAAGAAGAGTCATCAATTGCTCTCCTTTTATATCAAACATTAAATGTTGGACTAGTTACGTCATCACTGATCTGGAAGACGTGAGTATCATTGCGACGTATGGTTCCTCAATTTCAGGATTTGTTTTTCAATTCAACAATATGGACAATGGTACACGGAATTTTTTGGATGTATCCATTATTACAATCCCTTTTAACATTTTTGAAAAAGAAACTCAGGGAAATAATCTCCCTCATTATCATTCAAAGATTCCTAAGAACTATAAAATTAATACAATACGTAACTTTATAGTTAAAGCAAAGCAATTATATTCTCCTATTGTTCTCCCGTCATATTTTAGTAAAATAGTTGAAAAAAATGAAAGATAATAAATATCTACAAAAAATAATAGACAGTAATTACAGTCAGTAGTTTTCAAAATAAACAAAAAATTTATCTAATATTAAAAAGAGATTCCTATGGCTTATGATCCATCTTCGAAGAAATTGAAAAATGTTTTAGGGAAGAAAAAGTACAATTGGATCCCGAGATAAATAACATTATAAAAAAGAGACTGTAACACTATAACCAGAAAACGATAATTTTTTGATTATTCAGACAAAAATTCCATCAGATCGCTTTGGAGAAATAACTTTCTTGATTTTGCTATCTCTTCTTCTTTTATAAATTTTTTAATCAATTTATAAGTTTTTTTATTGAATAAATTAATGTCAACATGCATTTAATTAAGAAAGATGATAATGGAAGTAAATCTATTAAAAGTGATCATTGTGAACTAAAGGAACTATATCAAGATAATGTACAATTTCGCAATTTGGTGGATAATTTATATGTGATATATGAAATTTCGTGCTTAGATTCTGAGATTAATTATATGGGGCAGACATGTCCTCCTTATACCTTCAATGGGACAGATGGAACACTGTTTCATCATGGATTAACCCTACTATGATATTGGGACTCTCCCCGCAAAATGTTGTGTAGTCTCAGTTAAGTGACACTAATTTGGGAGGAAGGGTGTTTTCAAAATTTTAAATATGTCTCAGTAAATTAAATTATAAATTTTGTTTATTATTTTAAAATTTTATGTGTTGGGTTTTTCAAATTAAATTGAATTATTAGGAGAAAGATTTCTCAAATATATTAGATTATTCCCCAACGTTAATGTTAAATATTCAAGCTATCTTTATCTCCACATTTTTTTTTTCAATTTGTGAAGACTTATTGTTTATTAAGAGTTTTCACTTGTGAACTGGGTAAAAATCTCATTGAATCCGAAAATATCCGGATATTGTTATATCTACTTCCCCTTTGTTTATTATATTGCGTATCAAGTTGCTTCTCCGCTTTATATTTGAAATTCCATAAAAATTTTGACCTTTAAGAATCCAATAAAAGCTCTGCAACTCGATTCTGTTGATCTTTGCAGTTATTTTGTGCAATTTTATCATTATAATCTCTTGTTTCAGCCTTGATTTTTACCGCATAAGCAATTTCTATTTTGAAAACATGAGTTCACTTTTGGCTTTAACTGCCTTTCTTGGCCGAGATTGTATCTTCCATTCTTCTTTCTTCATTGAGCCAAGTTCAGTCACTAGCAAGGAGAAATTACGTTCTGAAGTCTTTTTTTACCATTCTTCATCATAAAACAGTTTGGGTATTCATTTGTTTAACAATAAAGGTTTCAGAATTATTCTTTAGAAAATTTCAATAGAAAGCCCATTGATTTTCCTAGCTTCTTTCAACCACTCAGGTTTTTCTTGAATCTCTAGTACTGTTTCATCTTTATTCTTAGGAAAATATAACGAGTGATGGTAAATTTCCAAGTCTTCTTGTCAATATTATTCAGTTCAGTTTCAACAATCTCTACAGTATGTCGAATTTCAAAAACCGTTCAAGCGTTTATTAGCTTAACAGCATTTACACAATCTGGCTTTGATCTTAAAATTCTTCGTTTTCATTCTATGCAGTTAGAGCTACTTTGGCAAGACTGAATATATTGACTTAATCTAATTCGGTAGCACTGAAAGCTATCAGGTTTACTTAACCGTTATTATAATAACATTTAACATTTTCTCTATTCACTGACGAAAAGCAGGAAGTTATTTTTCAATATGCGCACTTCTGTGAAGCAAATCTAGAAAAGGCTTTTATTATTTTCCATAATTTAATTTCGAGATATATTAAGCTTTATGAAATTGATTTTACTTTGCAAAATTTAAAATAATCAAATATTTTAGTGGACTTTAAGAAAAACATAGTGGACATACACTGAACGACCAATTTATTAGAGGCACCCCGCTAATAGCGTGTTTGCTTCCTTTAGCGGCGAGAACTGCATGAATACGTGCTGGCATGGATTCAACAAGTGTTGAAACCGTTGCGGAGGAATAGCAGCTCAGGCTGACATCACAGCGTCCCGTAATTGGTGCAGGTTGGACGGTAGTGTGGGAAGGCTTCGGATGGTTCTCTCCACTTTATCCCATAAATGCTCGATCGGGTTGAGATCGGGCGACCGAGCTGGCCACTGAAGCAGGTGGAAGTCCGCGTCATGTTCCTCGAAGCGAGACCATTCGAGCACGGTGACAGGGAGCATTGATCTGCTGAAACTGTCCGTTACCACCAGGGAACACAGTCATCATGAACGGGTGCACCTGATCGGCAACAATGTTCAGTTAGTGTGTCGCATTCCGGGGCGTGTCTACGGATATCAGAGGATCCAGTGTGTCCCAAGAGAAGACACCCCAGACCAGCACTCCTCCTCCACCTGCCTGTACGGTTGTCTACTGACAGGATGGATCCATGGCCTCGTGCTGTCTGCGCCAGATGCGCAGTCTGCCGTCCGCATGATGAAGTAGGAACCGCGATTCGTCGGACCAGGCGACCTTCTTCCACTCATCTAGTGTCCAGTGGCGATACCTGTGTGCCCATAGCAGGCGCGCTTTCCTATTTTGCGGTGATAGCGACGGCACCTGTACTGGCCGCCTGTTGTTAAACCCAGCTCGGTGCAAGGTGCACCGCACCATGTGCTCCGAAATGGGTTGGGATGCTCCCTCATTGAACTGCGCTGCAGTTTGTTGGGCTGTTGCCGTTCTGTTGCTGTGGATGATTCGTGCCAGTCGCCGTTGGCCTCGTTCATCCACGGCCCTGTTTCGTCCGGAGTTGTGTTTGTTGGAGGTTGTTTTTTGGCAGAACTGCCATTCACGGAATACTCTTGACACTGTTGCACGGGTAAACCCGAGAAGGTTAGCGGTTTGCGAAATATTCAACTGCGCCCGTCGAGCTCCAACGATCATGCCTCGTTCAAAGTCGGTGAAATCCTTGGATTTACCCATATTCAGTCCACTTCTGCTGCTGATTGCATCTTGTGATCCAATGCATCCTTGTTATACACCGCTTCGGCCTGTTCCATTGTTTGAATGTCAGTGGGAGGCCGATCCATTTGCCGTAAGAGGTGTCTCTAATAAATTGGTCGTTCAGTGTATTACCTGAATATCTTAATTTTGTTTTCTTTCTTAAGAAATATGTAATCAAGAATAGCTGCTAAAAATATGCTTTGCTGTGATTTTATACAATGAATCTTCTTAGATATGCTTATTAGAGCAGATTTTAGAAATTTCACTTTTGCTTTCGGTATTCAAAATTGCTGAGAAGATCATTTTTGACCAAACAAATATTGATTCATCTTTGGAAAGTCATTTCAATTAAGCACTACGCAAGACGCCCTAAATCTACTCTACTCTACTTCTACTCGGGATTAATCTGCAAGCTGCAAATATTCTTGTTGAAAAACAAAACTTTTATCGTAGGCATTAATCTCCAAAGGCTTTTAATTTCTCTCCAAGAGCCCAAATTCTGAGCCCTTGGCGTTGAAGCACAAACTTTAGCTCTTAAAATATTGCTTAATGATGAAAGTTAGAGTTTTGAAATACGTGTACAGATACTCATTTATTAATTTTGTTATGGTTAAAGATCTGTCCCTTTGTAGCTTCTTTAAGGCAACCTCTTTACGAATTGATCAAATGTTATGACAAGTGCGGATAAATTAATAAAGCCCATTCAGCCAGGGGCATTATGCAAGGCGCAGCTTTGATTGATCTTAACTTTCGTCTTCCTTCTGTCCACGAATTACAAGCTTTTCTTGATGACTTGGACAGGTTTATTTAGCTAAAGCTTATCAAGCCAAGGACAGAGCACAAATGAAAGTTAAAATTAATATAGATATTGACTTACTGAATGACTAACTCACCAAACGAGGAAGGATTTTGCAGTTATTTTGTTGCAGTTATTTTCAAGATACCCGGGAATAGACTGAGTGAAACGCTTCCAATCCTTAGAATCACATTCGATTCCAAATTCAATTTTCAAAATCCCATTGAAATGTTAAATAGATTTATTTTCGTATTTAAAAATTTTTTTATCCCTCTCCTTTTGTCTTCGGTCCCGAAAGTTTTTGATTATAGAGACGTTCTTAGTCGACGTCATCAGTGTGTTTGACGCAAGGGATTGTGGGATACTGGGGTGAAAACAAACAGCCGTTCTGCATTCGTTTTGCCACTCTCCAGTTACTCTTCACAGTTTCCGATTTTATTTTCTGCTTTTATATTAATAATGCACTTAGCAAACACACCAATTCCAGATGCTTTTATCTTCTATATTTTTTTATTTTAATGAATATTTTTCAAGTACATCATTATTTGTAAAATTTCAGAAAATTCGCCGTATGTATAATTCAGATTTACTCTCACTGACACGACTGCTGATAATGTTTCAATATTTATTTTAGATTTATCACTGCTCCAAAAATCGTTAATGACGGCAAACACCCATTCGACAGTGGATTTTTACGGCCAGACCTATTGCAAATTCCAATATATTTTTAAATTTACCGAGGGAGTATGCTGTGTTTGAAAATGTTTAAATATTTCTTTCACTGCATATATGTGTCGATTTTGGTTTCCTTCCATTTATTATATGCTGAAAAGCATATATTGGTTTCGCTCTGTTTGTGTGTCTGTCTGTCTGTCTGTCCGTCCGTCCGTCCATCTGTATGTCCGACGATTACTCGAGAACGCTTTAACTTTTTCAAATTCTGCTTTCGCTCTTCGATAGAGACACTTCCTGAGCTCACCTGATTAGTTTGTGATTGAAATCGGTCTAACAGTCACGTGACTATTGAGACCCAACCCCCCCCCCCCCATTAAATTTTTTTATTGGCAATATAAGGCATGTAATATGTCATTCGAACGGGAATGACGAGCACAAGACGAATATAACATTCTTTTCGATTTTCGAAATGCTACGTCCGAGAAAATGACCCCCAAAAAGTACTTCAATGACCCCTTATTACGAGCTTTAGCTAAAGCTATGTATAAGAATACAAGCTTAATCAGTACCTTTATGTGCCCGGCCAGCCATCGTTTGCACGAAAACGTGAAAAATGGAAGAACTTAACTGCGATATATCAATGAGCTTGCACGAAGAACTTTTGATGAGCTCTCGTGGACCCCTTCAAGCACGTGCACTAATGTTAAGAATATAAACTTAGGGTATGTAATATATCAATCGAATCCTACTGACGACTCATAAGTGAATACATTTGGCAGCTTGGAGCACGTGCCAGTTATGAAGATTTCTTGATGCACGTGCTCATTTCATTTTAAAATTCAGTGCTGTTAGGCCTATTGTTAAATGTGTTGATTAATGTTAGGGCGATTGTTAAAAATGGCTAATCAATGTTAGGCCTATTGTTAAAAATGGCTAATTAATGTTAGGCTTATAGTTAAAAATGGCTAATTAATGTTAGGCTTATAGTTAAAAATGGCTAA
>JAHWFO010003124.1:6323918-6338115 GCA_023313115.1 Rhysida immarginata
AAGTCTGGACCAACTGCTCCACGGAAAAGACGAACGTGATCCAGAAGAATCTCCCTGCAGTACCGTGCTGCTGTAACAGACCCTCCTGATGTGAAGGGGTGTTCTGGGATCATGCATGATGCCCCCTCCCCCACACCAGGATTCCTTGACCAAAACGTTGCACTTTCCGAACGTGTTGTTGGTGATATTGAGTTCCATTTTCACGCAAGATCAGTTGATGCCCAGAATCACTCTGCTTAGTGAACCGAGACTCGTCGGAGAACATCACCATGGACCACTCCTGATCGCCCCAAGCATGATGCTCGTTATACCACTCTAATCTCTTCCGTCGATGGAACGGAGATAGTGGAATGCATTTGACATGCTTCCGTGCATACAGCCCAACATCATTCAACCGACGGGAAATGGTTCTGGCAGAAACATGAGTGCCTGTAGCAGCGGCAAGATCTGCGGCTATCTGTGCGGGTGTCTGATATCTTCCTCTTCTTGCTGAAAGGGCTATGCTACGGTCCTCCCGAGCGGTTTGCTCCTTCGACGACCGCCCCCATGCACACGTAAAGCGGATCCTCTGGTGGCAGCAGCAGTTTTCAAACGAGAAACAACACTTTTCGCAACGCCCATTGCTCGCGCAACTTCAGTCACACTTTTCCCTGCCTCAAGCCGTCCACGATCGTAATCACTTAAATGACGTCTCTGCGGCATTCTGCAGACGATATGCGATAGAGGGACTGAAAATTTACATTAATGTTCCAAAACACCTGCACGTGTATTCGCCCTGACACTCCACAGCTACTGATTTTCACTGAACCACAGCTCATTGGACACAAGACTTTTATTCAAATTATGCAAATCGAACAACAGAGTAGCAACCAATGTTTTGACGCGTCCTGCTTACTCCGTTTTAGCGAACTGCCCCCCCTAAATAGCGGAATGCGCATGTTCCTTAGCAATTGTCAAGCAATGTACATACACTTTTTGTGTTTTGCAGTTCGCTAAAACGGAGTCAATTGTAACAGTTTAACGTATTTTTCAAACCAAGTACTGCATCGTGCAGAGCCACCAACAGATAAAACAATAAGAGATAGGCAGAGAAAATTCAAGATTAGCTTTAGTGTGTCGCTAAACAAACAAGTAAGGCCAACCTATGTGAATCGCGTACGACAATCATTTAACAAGGCTCCTATAAAATCAACACTTTGCTACGTCGCGCAAGCCAAAAACTACAAATGTGTCACACGACTATTTAACGCATCCTACGCAAAAGACGCAGTAAGCGCCCCAAGACCAAAATCTCCGTCTTCAATTCTGTTTGAAATTCCAAGAACGACTTTGATAAGCTTACGTTGAGGCATCTTTTCATCTTTCTAGCAAGATTAACCGTCATAATAGGCAAAATGATCATGCAACAGTAGAACACCTATGTATTCTCATACTGTGCTTTGTGCAATCTCATTTAAATTGTTACCAGTATTGTTTACTTGAAGAAGTTGCGGCAATGGCTAATGCCTCATTACAGCCGGATAGCGAAACTTCATTCTGCAACTAGAAGGAGCTCCTCCACATTTTCATTTGGAATGTTCGTGGTTACATCAGTGCCACTTTACCTCCGCGTTCTCCTTTACAAAGTGACTTACCAAAGCTTCGTCAAAGAATCACAGATGCAGTTGCTACTATTGACGCTGATATGTTGGAACGAGAATGGCAATGAGCTAGATTACGGGATTTGTAAGGTAGGTAAAAACTTGGACATACTCACATGCCCCTGTTACATTTGTTAACTCGGCCCATGAAATAATAAGCTTCGAAATCCGGAGGGACTTATGAAACACGCAGTACTGAAAATTATTTGTTACCGAACAAAGTGGCAGTTGGTAACAATTTCTATGGTTAGCATTAGTGTTTTCATTCTCGTGTGATCATCTTTTAACCACTAAGCCTCTTTCAAGTCCAATGAAGCGTGTTTCGTTTAATTACTACGTGTAATTGCTGATAATTAACTCGAGGAATATTCCATCCCTTAATGATATGAAGTCCTCGCATTAGCTTCTTGCCATTACTCCAGTTGTAGAAAATGCAATTTTCATCTCCCTCAGCTCATCCTCATATATCATATAAGAGAGGGAACGAGAAAAACTTTTGAAATGTACAATTCTACATGTTGACTTGCATTATAATTTAATATGTTTACGGAAGTAATTCAATTTCGTATAATTTAATTTCAGTAAGCAAATCTTAATAGCATTTGAAACTAAACGCAAACAATTTTATATAAAATTAAATATTCATGGACGAAATAAACCTGATTAAAAAATAAAATATATTCTCGATGGAATTATCTTTTTGAAGTAGAGCAGGCATTTTTTTTTTTTTTTTTTTTTGGTGTGCGAAAACTTTGAAAACATTTCCGAATTAAATACGCGAAATGGATTTCTGATGGGTTTTAGCTCGGATTCCTCCATCTTAAAGAAAATCTACTCATGTTATCTAAAGGATCATGTTATCTCTATAGTCACCCTTTAAATCTTAATCAGGTGAAGCATTGAGAGCTCTACGTCAGTATACACATTTTGATATAATTATCCTGAAAAAAGTTTAACGCTTTGCTTGTGAGCAAACAACTTGGTCGTACCTACAGGAATAATGGCTCCACTTGTGCAATCCCTTTAAAATTACATTCTCATTCTAGCAAACAACCCGTCGAAAGCAAACACCGAACTTAATTAAAACTACAATTTATTAAAAAAAAAATAACTGTAAGAGGTCATGGAAATTGGGGAGACACCTTAAATGTGACAACGCAGTTAGACGAGATTTTAATAAGAAAAATCAAATTAGTTTGCGTTTTAACGAAAGAAGTTTGAAGATTTATTAAAGTTATTTATATCAACCTCAAATTGCCTTAATTGGTAAGAATGTAATTGAAAATAAGTCTGACGAAAGTCCTATTTGTTCCGTTTTAAATGAGCAGAGCCGCACTTGGAAATGTTCTTTGAAAGCGGCGACGAATCTTCTCCCTTAATGGCACTTTCCCTTCCCGTGAAACTTTCCATCGCCTTCAGCTAAGTTGGAAGTCAGAAAACAAAGTTCACTAGCTACGACTTCTAAGAAAATTTTAGAATTCTTAATTTTCCTTCCAAACACTTCCGGAAATAAAACGTTAAAACATATTAAGATAAAAAAAATAGGCGGTTCTTTTAAAGATTAAATTAACTGTACTCTTGTGAAATAATATAAATGATAACACTGTTCTATAAATTTTGAAAACTTGAATGTTATGGTGCAAAGAATGTGATTTCTTTATGTTTTCGTAGTCACTGAACATGAAAATGATGCTTAAATGATGCTTGATTAGCTCTTGTTGAACTTCCCGGATTGTTTCCTGACAGCGGGCGTACAACGGTATTTCCCTGTTCGCAATGAATAAGCAGTACCACCTGAAGAAATGACTTACAGTCCGTGAAGCATTTCAAAAATTCATTAAAAATAAACTATACATTGAATAATAAATTTTACTTTCTGATACAGAAAGAAACTCTCCAAGTTTTTTTAAGACATTTCAAAGATGCTCAATGTATTCATCTTTGGCGATAAGGCAGACATCTAGGCGATAATCCATTTCATCCCATACGCGTGTCAACATATCACGGTCCACCAGATCCACAGAAGCAGTGATGCAGTTGCGAAGATCCAGTAGGTTACCGGGGAATGGAGGGACAACGACAGTGTCCTTGTCGAACCCCCACAAGAAAAAGTCACACGGATTTAAATTCGGGGACCCGGGCGGCCATGCCATTAACGCAGCATCTTTTCCTTTGCGTCCTCTCCTAAACGCCATATTAACTACTGCTACCTCTTAACGGGATGGAAAAAAAATTTAAAAAATAAAAAATAAAAATAAAAACTTAGAGACTCTACCTCTCTGTTCCTCTAAGATTTATTGCGATCCGTTGTTCAGTTTATTTATTACAAATTTTTGAAATATTTCACGGACTTATGAATAACCCTTATAAATAACAATTTATCATTATTGTAACTATCCTCCAGCATGTTCTTATTCAGCCTCTAAAACATGTGTACAACCTCAGTATACAGACGGGTGTCTCTCCAACCATATGGAAAACTGTCAAAGTTGTTCCTGTTCAGTCAGGTTAATCCGTCTCTACCTATCACTCAGCATGGATTTATCCCTGAGCGCTCTGTTGAAACAAATTTGATCACCCCTGGTACCGATCTCTTTGACGCTTATGAGCATACTGCTCAGATGGATGTTGTGTACATCGACTTTAGCAAGGCTTTTCGATATGGTCAGAAACCATCATAACCTCGGAATCCAGGGAAACCTGCTTTCCTTGCTTAAATCATACAGGTATTGGACATTGAAACTGAAACACCTGGTAGATATCCAAAATCTTTATTTAATAAGGTGTTGGGGCACCGTGGGCAGCCAGCACAGCAGCAACACGTCTTGGGAAGGATCGGTAGAGGTCCTGCACAGTTTGCACCCCAAACCATTACTGATCCACCCATTACTGATCCACCTCCGTGTTTGACTGTGGCTGCCAAGCAGTCTGGGTTGTAGGCATCAGAGGGGCTCCTCCAGACGAATACCCTCCCTGTTGTTTGGAAGACAGTGTAGCTGGACTCATCCGAGAATATGACGCGTTTGAGGTCATCCAACGTCCAGGTTTTATGCGTCCGGTACCACTGAACCCGCTTGGAGGCATTTGTACTACTGATGAAAGGCTTTGGTATAGCAACCCTGCCATGGATGTTGGATTTATGCAGGTAACAACGGATTGTCTTCGTGCACACAGGTTCCTGGAGGTGTGTATTCATTTCTGCGGTGGTTTTCCGCTTTCGTGCAACAATCCTGGTCAATGTCCTGACGTCTCTTTCCGACAACTTCCGTTTTCTCCTGCAGTTGCTCCTCCTGGACGTGGTTCGTCCTTCCTGTTCATATGCACACATCACCCTGGATACTGTAGCACGTGAGACGTCACAAAGTGTGGCAGTTTTGGACACAGATGCACCTGCTAGACGCGCGCCAACAATCTGCCCTCTTTTGAAGTCGGATATGTCTCCCATTATAGCGCTCTGCACAGACAATTTGAAGCTTACTATCGAACTTTTCTACTGGAGTGACTACCAAGAACTCTGACACGTAATTCATTGATATGCATACGATTAATTACCTAACAGAAGGTTCTATTCAGCCCTGGGGGTATCCAGTGCTATTTGCGAAGGTGTTTCAGTTTCAATGTCCAATACCTGTATCTTAATAATCGCACTGCATACTTCCATATCGGTCCTTATCGCTCACAACCATTCAGCCCGCAGCTTAGTGTACAACAGGGATCTATCTTGGGCCCCTTACTCTTAATATTTATACTTATGATCTTCCGGACAGTATAACACATGCTGAAGTACTTCTCTATGCAGATGACGTCAAAATCTAAAAATCCATCCATGGGCAAGATCATGCTTCTAACCTCCAAAATGCCCTTGATCAACTTGCAGATTAGTCAAACACAAATCATCTACGAATAAACCCAACTAAATGTTCTTTGGTTCGCTTTAGCAACAAACATTAAATCTTTCACTATAACTACAAAATCAGTGGCCAGGATATACCATCAGTTAACACGATAAAGGATCTTGGCATCATCTTTGACAACACACTCTCCTTCCAAGACCACATTCAATCAGTTAAGCGAAAAGCTTTCCGGGTTCTTGGAACCATTTTACGAAATAGTTTTGCCTTCAGTAAAAGTACCACATTTTTACATTTGCACAAAACGCTGGTGCTACCTATCCTTATGTACGGTTCACTCGTCTGAAATGGCATCACTAATAACCAAGCTTTTGAACTGGACTGTGTCCAAAAGACGTTCCAACGTTACTTCAGAAGAAATTATCCAAATGACAACATCCAACCCCTTATACCTCTCAGTGAGTTAAGAGGCATAATCGTGACATGACTTTCTTAGAGAAAATTATTGAAGGTAATGTCGATGCGATGCATTTTATATCGAAGATTTATTTTTATGTACCAACTAGCAGACTACGAAATCGCATCTTTAAGTTTCACCCAAAATTCATCCGTGGCCTTCATGCTCAAAGGTCTCCTCTATATCGCATGCAAATCGCATACAACAGATCTAAGAACATTGACATTTTTCAATGAATTTTATTTTTAATTTCTCTGTATACTTATCTTTGTTTCTATATTATGCACTTGTTATTTTTTATTTTTCACTTTTATTGTTGTTTTTTTATGTTGTTTTTTTTTCTTGTGTTCTTTCTGCGTCTATATCCCTGTTGATGTGGACCATAAAACTAAATAAATTGAAATTGAAATTATTATTATTATTATTATTATTATTATTAGTAGTATTATTATTATTATTATTATTATTATTATTATTACTGAAGCTCCATTCTTCTGTGGATATTTGTTAATAAGACCATGCCTGTAACCAGGGTTTACATAAGGAAGTTGCAGGATATCCTCTTGTTCTTATTTTATACTTTCTCACTGGTTGGGGAATCAGTCAACTATTGCTTAATGTGTTTGTTATTAGTCAGGCTCTAAAGATTTCCTTCAATTTCCCTTTGGCTATGATATTAGGAAGTGATGGCAAGCCAGTTGGGTACAAGCAGTCGTTGTGGGCGTATATCTAATAAGAGAAACAGCCGTTCTGATTTCTAAACCTCGGATAAACATTTTGTTAAACCATTAAAATATTTATTTATTTATTTTCTAAAAATAGGCAAAATATTCTTTCAAACGAGCACAATATTTTCTTGAATAATTTATATTAAATATAAGAAAGTGTCAGCTCATTTGATTCAAACTTTATAATCGTCGAAGGCAAAACATGAAAAACAGTCAAAATGTAAGACTAAAAAGTTTTTCATCTGTGAAGAATTGAAAGGCAAAAAGATGCAACTACATCCTCATCTAAGCTGTCAATGATTTCACGTAAAGCAATAAAATTTTTGCAGTAATAGACAGCATCTTCCAACCACGTCCCCCGAACGAGTGATAATTGCTTGTGGAGGTAAAGAAAACTATGGGTGAATTTCTTTATACTTGTATATCCTTAATGGTACCTTTAAGAATACCTTCTTTGTTGTATATGGATGCTTCACTTGCCAAATCGATTAACTCCATAAAACAAAAAGTTGAGAAAATGATAAAATACAGGGTACGTAAGGATTTGAGGACACACCTTCGTTTGGGTACTGCTGCAAATTGTAAGCCTTTCCGTTTCCGGAAAGCAAAATGGCGGACCATATCCAGCAGAGACGATCAGTTAATTGATCGTCTCTGATATCAAGTAGCACAAATCATGAAGAGACATGCAGTAATCGTGGCAATAAAGGCAGAGCACTGCTATTCAGAGATATCACGATTTCTAAAGGTCGCAAGATCATTCGTCCACAAAGTGCAGAAGGAGTTGGAGACCGAAGATGGCAATATTGCACCAGTAGCAAAGCGTAAAAAGCATGCCTCACGCTCTGACATCATCAGAACAGCTGAATGACACAGGAATGGATGGCCGACAACTTCCATGATCAGGTAAACCCTAACCTTTGGCCTCCTAACTCCCCTGACCTGAATCCATTGGACTACTAAGTATGGAGCGTTGTGGAGAGAGATGTCAATGAACACCCCCATAACACCAAAGATGAATTGAGAGCTGCCATTGTTCGAGTAATGACCAATATGAACCGTAACCATTTGATTCGCGCATGTCGACGGTTTCGATCTCGCATTCAAGCAGTTATAGAAGCTGAAGGCGGATTCATTGAATAGCCATATAACAATAAGGATTCTTGTGTACGCTCATGATATGTTTCGATAATAAAGTTTTTATCTCGATTTTTTATCTCTGTTTTCTTTCTTGACGTGAATCTGTCCTCAAATACCTTACGCACCCTGTAGTATACATTGTTGCTTAAGTTATAAATTCCTTTTGTCATTTGGTGGTGTTAATACTTATTATTATTATTAGAGAAATTTGTTTTGAATATATACACTTCAGAGTCAATCAAGTGCTTTGACATTAAAATTTAATAAAATTCAGAAAGTGGAGTTAATCGATTTGGCAAATAAAGCATCCACATGTCAATTTGTGTACGTCTGGGAAAGAACCTCTAATATGCTCTTCAACTCTGTATAAAGTAAGGGCAATGTACACTGAGTTAGCAAAACTCATGGGATAGTTACTTAATATCTGGTCGGGCCACCTCTGGCCCTGTGGAGTGCAGCAATACGGCGTGGTAGTGAGTCTGCAAGTCCCTGGTACACTTCTGGAGGCAGTTGACACCAGATAGTCTGCAGAGCCGAAGATAGTTGCTGCCCGTTCGTGGGCGGATGATCAGTGCCCGGAGCCTGACTTCAACAGCATCCCAGATATGCTCGATGGGATTCATGTCAGGGCTCCGGGCTGGCCAGCTCAGTCGTTGGACCTCTCCTGCATGCTCCTCGAACCATTCGCGGACGACATTGGAGCGATGTGGTGGAGCATTGTCATCTTGAAAGACTGCTACGTCGTCAGGGTGTTGAAATGTCAAAAACGGGTGCAGATGGTCTCCGATGAGTTGACGATACCGTGGACCATTCAACGTTTGGTCCAGGATAACCAGAGGGCCCATTCCAAACCAGGAAAATGCACCCCAGACCATCACTGACGCCCCACCACCCTGCACCACCACCTGTTGGCATGCGGGATCCATCGTTTCGTGAGGTCTGTGCCACCACGGTGCCTCCCATCAGCGTGGTACAGTTGATATCGTGACTCATCTGACCATATGACGTTACGCCACTGTTGCAGAGTCCAGCCAAGATGGTTGGTGGCAAATGCACGCCGGAGTGTCCGATGACGCTGGGTAAGCATTGGCACCCGTGTAGGGCGACGGCTGCCAAACCCGAAGGCATGCAGATTCCGACGGATTGTCCACCGAGAGACGTTTCTAGTGCGGCCACTATTGAACTGGTCTGTGATTTGCTGCACTGTTGCGCTCCTGTCTCTCTAAATCATTCGTCCCAGGTGTCGCCGGTCACGATCATTCAGGGCAGCTGGATGCCCGGTATGGTGCCTGTTGTGGACTGTGATGCCTTCATCCAGCCATTCCCGATACACCCTGGAGACAGTTGAGCGGGGAAAGCCAAATTCCTGCACCACTGCCGAAATGGAACATCCCATGCGTCGGGCACCTACTATCATACTCGCAACGACGTGCCATTTCTGATTAATCACTTATCCAAGCTCTTCCCACAACGTCTAATGGTCCATTCCCAGAATCCGTTACCCCTTTGAATTCATGAGCCATGCCCATCAATCAATGTTTTGCTAACTCAGTGTACATTACATTAGGTAAAACACATGCAATGCTTTACCAGCTATTAACATATAGGGTGCTGCATTTGTTACCAAAAGGAATAGCTTCCTCTTAGCTTCTGGTGAACTTCACTAGGTATTGTTTATGGCATTGTTCAACATTCTTGCTACATTGAAAAAGTAAAATAAGCATCGAAATGTTTTTCTAAAACGTGCACATTTAAAGAAAATATTTAAATATTTTTTACCTTTAAAACATTTTTTTAATTTTTTAAATACAAATCCTAGGTCTCCTGATTACCATGGAGGTAGGGAGGAGGGCGGGTCAAACCTCTTTTCTTTGTTTAGCATGTTATGATTCTGAAACTTCTAAATCCCTACAGAAAAATTATACGTCCGTGCTGATTACGTTATAATAAGTGACTGTTAAAAAAATTCCAATTTGCATTAGCAGCTAGAGTTCTGGCAATGCATTTCACTTAAAGTATACTTTCAGTTTAAAACAAAAACAAAAACACCGGGAGGGGAGGAGGATTCGATAAGTCGGAGTTAGTTTTATTGATATGAGTTCCCTGTTAGATAACGTTTGTCATAAACAAATTTGAACCATCGATGCAAAACGTAAACTTAATTAATTTGACTAAAAAATTTATTGATAAGATTGGTCTTAACGCTTTCTGAAGTTTATCAAAGTTAGATAAAGAAGAAGAGTCCCATCAGTTGTTTATCTTAGTAGGCAAACGGTTAGCTCATGCTTATACTTCAGTAACATTTCAGTAATTAATTTATCAGTATATAGCTATGGATAATATTATAAAGTAATTTAAAATTTAGCGGGTGAAAAGGAACAAACTCATTCAAAATTTATCCAATCGCTGTAGATGGATTGGGCGTTTAGGGGGGGGGGGTTCACCCGATAAATTGAGAGAACTCAAAATGAAACTCAAAGCTCAAGATGAACACCCTCATTCCAAAATTTCGAATTCTCGTGTTTGCCTTCATGACACGATATTAATCCGCATCGATGCTGCTGCCTCCCCCTTTAATTGACACTTGACACAAATTAACTCTTCAACTGATCTCTTCGATTTCAACTCGAAAGAAAATTCGTTTAGAGCAGCGATGCGCGCCCCTTTTGAATGGCAACATTTCGCAGGTAATTTTTAAGAATTATGTCATTCACCTTATTTTAAGTTTAATTCAACATTTTAATGTTACTTGAGGGAGACGTCAATCTGTCTGCCTCGGATGAGAGGAGTAAGAAATGAATATTATTATTACATTAGATGAAGTGCTCTTATTATTATTAGACAATGTAACTCAATGACACAGATGCTCTTCTTCCTTATAGGTAATATTGCAATGCAGAAGAAGGCTGCTTAATACTCATAATGGAACAAATGAATAGTTGGTCTTGCGGTAGCGACATGACGTCACAATGATTCATCTAAACGACGCGTGAGACACATGGCGATGAAACCTTCTGCGCAGTCTCCATAGCAACAGCCAATGACGAGTGGTTCGCATTTCGACAGAGCGCCCGAGCCATGTTGGGAAGCTACCTGCTCCTGTGTCATCGCCACCGCCGCCGATAGCATCGTTCTCTGCCGGCCTTCCGTCTCCGCTCGCCCGCTGGTTCTTCCCGCCGAGACGCCCCCGATGCTTCCGTCTCACCCTCGACCGCCCTGTCGCCCGTGCGTCACCGCCCTGGGACGGGGAACCTGGCTGCGATAGCCTCGGCCTTTGACGTCGCTCCGGCGTTTTCCCGTCAGCTCTCTCTCTCTCTCTCTCTCTCTCTGCTTTTGGAGCAAGGCCTCGGCATTTTCTCAGAAGCCGAACCTCACGGAGCTGTGACTCGGCTCTTTTCGGCTCTTATCGTCCAGCCAATGGGATTGCGAGGAGTGCTGCGTTGACGTCACTTGAAGAGAGAGATGGAATTCGATCGAGAGAATGAGTGAGTAGTGGCGTTGCGAGATATACAGGAGGATGAAATTGCCGCATTTGTAGTTGCTTGTGGATGTTGTGATCAACCAGATGCCGACCTGCTCTCTCTCTTCTCTCTCACCGTGATGCTTCTTTGTTCACAATAAATGTAGTAAAGTATGCTCATACAAAAATACATTGCATTACTAAAAAAATGTGGATATCTTGTGAATTCTCATCGACTATCCTATTCCATTCTACTGGTGAGTAAATAACCGTACATATACTACTACAGCTGCTACTACTACTACTGCTACTTGGAATCTTTGGATTTTTTTATCGCCCCTACCTTCTTCCCTCCTTTTGTCACTGTGCATGTGTGTCTATCTATCTATCTATCTACCTACGTAATATCTCAATTGGCCAAGTACGCCTTGGGAAGCTGCATTCGATCTTTGGTTGTGGCTGCTCCATCTGCAATGAGACGATGGGCGCGTGGTGATGCTACTGATGCTGGGCCAACGTAATTTCGCTCGTATGGGGGGACCCAGAAGTGGCGGCCGCTTCACTCGGTTGGCGAGTCTCCGTGGGTCTCCCTGGCGTACCCGTCGTCACATGTTGACTCGAGACCGCAACAACCTGTCCTTCTACCTGGTGGTGTTTTTCCTTCTCCTCTTCGCTTGCATCATTGCCTTCGAAGTCCTCTTCATCGACGAGAACCAGGAGCAGCTGCAGCGCATCACGGACGCTGCCGACGACGAATTTCCGGGTGTGGAGCACCTGGAACCGCAACTGAGGATGGTTCGTGAGCTCATCGACGAAGAGGGACTCCTGACCGAGCGGCCGCACGACGACACGCGTCCTCCGCTGCCGGACCCGCCGAGTGTGGAGCGCTCGTCCCTCTCGCCGGACACCTGGCAGCCGGTGACGGGGACGCGAGAGAAGTTCTACGTCTACTCCGCCTACTACGACGGCAGGCGAGGCCGCGTTATCCGCATCGTGGCCGCTACGCGCACGCGAGGGAGCGACAAGGTCTTGTGTAAGTACTGGTACAACAATGGAGACCCGCCCGTGATCGTCGGCGCCACGAACAAAGTGATTCGGGAGAACTGGAACCTCAAATACAGTGCTCACTTCGTCATGTGTCCGCTCTTCCTGTACAACGTCGGGCGCACGGTCAACGTTCCCAACGAGGTGTCGGTGTTGGCTCGGCCAGGCGACGAACCCGGCAACCGTTTAGGCGTGCGCAATTTGTGGGCTACCCACAGCAAGCCGGCTGACACGTTCGCCGTTTGCGTGAAACCTCTTCATTACGAATTCAATCGCGTTGCTCAGCTATTGGAGTTCATCGAGATGAACAGACTGTTGGGAGTGGAGCACTTCACTCTGTACAACCACACGATCGGTAAAGATGTCGCCTGCGTACTGCGTCAGTACATGGACGAGCGCGTGGTGACACTTTTGCCGTGGCAGCTGGACATGGTGTCGCAGAAGGAGATTCGCACCGAAGGACTGTTCGCAGCTCTCAACGACTGCCTCTATCGCAACATGTACCGCTATCGCTACCTACTCATGATCGACCTGGACGAATTCATCGTCCCCCACCGCAACGACTCCCTGCGCAGCATGGTCGCCGGACTCACCGAGCGGGTCGATCCCCGAAAGGTCGGTTCTTTTTCTTTTATGAATTCCTTTTTCTATCTCCAGTGGCCAAACGACTCGAGTAGCGCCGGCCTCCCGCCGCTCGTCACGCTCACAAAGACCCGCCGGCGCGCCAAGTTCCACCCCCACAAGCAGCGCTCCAAATGCATCGTGCTGCCCGAGTACGTGATCGAAATGGGCAATCACTTCGTCTGGGAGTTTCTCCCCGGAAGGGGCACCATCAACGCCTCGCCGGACATCGGCTTCCTCCACCACTACCGCGTCTGCGAGTTCGGCGGCAGCGACTGCATCAAGACCCAGTGGGTTTCCGATCGCACCATGTTCAAATACAAGGACGAAATAGTCGAACGTATCACGCAGCGCATGGAGCGTCTCAAACACACGTGCGGCATCGGCCAATGATGATCATCTTCATCATTAAACATCACTTAACGTGTCGTCGTCAACTCACTAAACAACTACTACTACTACTACTATTTACTAGTCATCTCGTGAACTCCTTTAACAAATGCCGCCCATTTTAATCTTCAGCAGAGACCACGAGGAAAAATGACCCTTATAAATATAACATAACATACTACTACTACTACTACTATTACTACTACTATTACCACAATAAGTAATACTACTACTACTACTACTACCAATAATAACAACAATTCTACTAAATGCATTTGTTCTTTGTATCAAGGAGGAGTTTTCTTTGGTTGTTGTTCTATCTCATCAACAGGAAAAATAAAGTGGTGACCATGAAAAAAAAAAAAAAAAAAAAAAAAAAGTGAATTATTTAATTTCATCAAGAGCATCTTATTTTCCTTCTGCTCCCAATCGTTTTTTTGTTTCTTTACTTAATTAATGAGTTCACTGGTGACCCCAGAGAAACCATTTCCTCGTTCCATTTTAT
This sequence comes from Rhysida immarginata, assembly GCA_023313115.1. Taxonomy (NCBI): domain Eukaryota; kingdom Metazoa; phylum Arthropoda; class Chilopoda; order Scolopendromorpha; family Scolopendridae; genus Rhysida; species Rhysida immarginata. The sequence continues at coordinate 6,337,755 of JAHWFO010003124.1, forward strand.
CTGTCCAATAAGTGAAGAAGAAACGCTTCCATTCCAATTCTACCTTTAACAAGAATGCCAGACGTACATAGTGTATAAAAAAATAAATTGATATTAAAAAGGAATACGAGAAGGAAAGGCGTGATGCCACCTAGTGAGAAAATAAAAAATAAATAACCCTACCACAAATGTACTCTAAATGCTCTACACTTGTTATTTTACAAAAAAAAAATTATTTATGAGGATCTTAAAGTCTACATGAGAGAAAAAAAAAGTATTGTGCCATTTTCCTACAAAGTGTTTGATTTTCATAATTAAGTTGTTGTTGATATATTATTATTATTATTATTATTATTATTATTATTATTATTATTATTATTAT
>JAHWFO010003124.1:6338125-6373985 GCA_023313115.1 Rhysida immarginata
ATTATTATTATTATTATTATTATTATTATTATTATTATTATTATTATATTTATATATATGAATGAACTATTTATTTGAATCTAGGAGTATAATTACTGCCAAAGTGAATGACTCATCTGACTCATCCGACTTTGACTGGATCTGTAACCTTAACGAATTTGATTTCATAAGCTTTAAGAGCGAGTGAAAAATAATATCAATGACACTTTGGCACCGTAGTTATTCTCCCATTTGTTTTCTTCCTTTTCATTTTTGAATTACAATTCTAGGTACAAATGCTATAAGAGACTCGTTCTCTAAATTATCATTGGAGGGGGAGAATTGAGAATATCTTGATTGAACATTAGATAGAATGTAAAATGAGAAGAGAGAGACTTAAACTATTGTTGCAAAATAAATAAATAAATTAAACAAATAAATGACAATAAACTTTTTTTTAAAAAAATGCAATTTTACTCACAAGTTGTATAAATGGGTAATACGAGTCAAGATATTGATGATGATGATGATGATGAACATGATGATGAATTTGAAATTTTAAAAAAAAAAGAAAAAAACATCAATAAATTTTTTTCCAAATGGATTTTTTTTTTTAAGTAGTGACGAATTTTCTAATTCCATAGAGATTTAATAAGTTATGAAATTTTAAAATTATTTTCGTTACAAATGAAAATAAAAGGTTAAGAAAAGAAACAGAAATAATATTATGAAAGCTTTATTTATTTTACTTACAATATTGCTTTATTTCATTTACACTCTCCAGTATTTCTATATAATTTTTAATTAGATCTTAATGAATCTCATGTATAAATGGAATCATCACAGACGAAATTATATTTCCAGAACATTCAAACTAGTGTCTATTCTAGTTGACAATTATATTTCTCAAATATGATAGCAGATCATGAAAATAGCAATAAAAACAAATTAAAGCAGGGCACAATGTTAAAAAAAAAAGAGATTAATTAAAGAATTCTGCTTTATTAAAAGCGAGGATTCATGCATGGGCGAAGCCGCATATGGCCTAATTAATTATTTCACCTAGTTTAATTTTTTATGTAAATAAGTCATACGTTTTACTCGACATTTATCCTGTAGCGTAAACGTTCACCTTTACGTTTATTTATTTTTATGTTCTTTTTCCCTAAGTTTTAAAATTCCATATAGACTTATATTTATGTTAGACTTTATGCTTATAATAGTGCTTCCATTTAAGATAAGAGAAAACATTTGAATTATAAGTTGATTCATGCCAAGTCAACTGAAGACATTTCATGATGACAAGAACAAACGAAACCGCTATTCCATGAGAGAGAAATTCTTAATGGCTCGTATGTACATTTCGTTGGCTATGTCAAACTCATTAGCGAGTCATTAAAAATTTCTCTTGTGGAATACTGGTTTCATTTGTATATTTTGTTTATTGTCCACAGTTTCTGGTCTGCTTTGTTATTTATTTATTTGGGAGTTTAAAAAGAATCCCAATTTAAAAACTTTAAGAAGAGTTTAAGAAGAAACCCAATCCTTATAAAGCAGGAACTCAATTTTTAGTTTACTTCTTTTTGTTTTGTTTTTTTTTTTCTTTAAATTCCCGTTTTTGTAAACACGTTTTTATGCTCTTCAATATTATTTTCATAACACTGCTCTTCTTATTTTGGAATCGTATGTTTCTGGGTTGTCAACTAATAAACACTAGTCTGATATTCTGGAATTATAATTTTTGCTATAATGGTTACAGTTGTTGAAAAACAGTGTTGATTTTAAGCAGGTTTAGTCTGTAGACGAGATTTACGATTTGTTTATACAGTGTATTTAAAAATTCCCGTATTTCTTTTGGGGCGAACGAAGACGGAAAAATATATTTCGGAACATAAATTATACTAGAATTTTTTTTTCATCAATTCTCGATATCTCTCTTCCCTTTTTTATTATTTATTCTTGTAAAACATTCCCTTAAATAAACACACAGGCAAAGGTGAATTATCCACTAATTTAAAGAGCTGTTCATTGATTTTTTTTTTGCCTTTAGAAAGTGTATAAAGGTTACAATCATCATCGGCTAGCTATATGTAGTCGTTTCTACAACTAAAAATAAGGAAAAAAGCTTATATAAAGGGTATGTCCTGAAATGATTCGTTACTGAGTTATAGCCACATGATATTCTTCCTTTAGCATTTCGTTAATCACGGAGATTTTTGTCAATACCTGCTAGACTACTTATTCGTTTATGTATTCCTAAAAAAATCTCCTCGGCTTATGCATGAAGGAAGGAGGGATCGCCTTCCTTCCTTCATGGGCTTATGCACGTGGTTATGGCTCCTTTTTTTTTACATGAAAAGATTTCCTCTTATATGAATTGATTACGTACATTCACTTGAGGGTGGGGGGGGGGAGGTTAAAAGTTGGGTTATTTGGTTCCTTAATTCAATAAAACGTATTTAATTACAATCCAAATTGTAAACTTGTTATTTTTTGTTGTATGCTATACAAATTTTATAGGTCAGAGCGGCATCATTTCCTTTTATCGTATGCTACTCTCGGGATAGTGCTACAAAATGTTACAAAGGGGAAGGAGAGGTTTAAAATTTTGTCATTTTAACGAAAGTATTTGTAAATGAACCCTTAGCTACGTATAATCAGTCATTGTCATATGGTTCATGCATGACGGAACGCCGGCCCACTTTCGTCTTATAGCACGCAATTTTTTAAACACAACATATCCCGGAAGATGAATTGTCATGAAGGACCTATAGCATGGTCTGCTAGATCTCCCGATCCCAACCTTATGGATTTTTATGTATGAACAGAGAGTGGAATTAGGGGCAAACCGGGAATTTTTGAGGCAGTCGTGGATCCGTTGAGCTCAGTAATGCATTACCCATCGTGGAGGTCATTTTGAACATTTGCTTTGATTGTATATATTGATTCCTCGCGTTTTCATTGTCACTCATTTAATCTGACTGAAAATAAATGAGCGTTAATCTAGCGAATTATAGATACCCATAACTCGCTAACAAGTCACTAAAGAGCATATCTTTTTAGAACCCCCCCCCCCTTATTTTTAGGTGTAGAAACCGATTAGGTATAGCCAGCCTATTATTTTTGTTACACCCTGTATTTCTTGCAATCAGAAAAGAAATTTAAACTATTTTCAAATAATTCTTCAAATAGTGTTTTCATATCTTAAGTGGAAAAATTGCATCTTCTTCTATTCAAAATGTGGCCTATTTTTTATTTCGTAAACTTACATCGATAACATATTGATAAAACTGGCAGAAAAGAAATAATAATTTAAGACTATCAGGTATATAAATCACTTTGATTACGGGTAAAGGATTAACTACATATACTAGCATAGCCTGAAGCTATTAAAGAGGCGTTCAAATTTAATGTCATTCTCAAGGCGATGTTTAAAAATTTAATTTTAAAAGTCAAAGAATTTAAGTTTTTTATTATATTCGTCCAACGAAAGGTATATAAAGCAATGTGAATGTTTTGCTTTCTTGTTTTAACGTAAATAGGGCTATTGTCGAAAGTCATAGATCTTGTATTTCATTTATACTCTGTTCAACGAAAGTCTGATAGGACGTGTCCAATTAAATTTCCACTTGCAATTGTTAGACAATGTTGCAAAGTAAAATAAATAATGTCTAACTATCAAAGGATAACAATAGAAATTGAAAATTTAATTGGACACGCCTAGTTCATCTTTCTTTGGACAGAGTATAGTTTTAAATGCCTTAAAAATTTTAATGTCTTCTAAGATATTGGTGATTTTGCTGCTGTTTATTACAACATTTAACAGTTTCATGGAAATTATGTCTATGTTCCACTAAATGCTTAACATAATTTGAATATTCGTGTTATACACGGTCAGTCAAATAGACAACAAATAGCACAGATTAAAGACGTGCATTAGGTTCTATTTGCATTTTTTTTTATTCTAATAACACGATTTATTCATTAATTAATAAAAACATACCGATTCCGTATAAATGATAAAATCTTTTTATTGATGAAAAATCTTTTTGACTGACCCTGTATTTGATTCCACGAATGTGTTCTTGACACGTGTAATGAAGTCAGGTTCGTCATACCGACATAAAACATGAACTACATTTTAATTAGTATACCGTCTATCTGAGAAAAGCATGTAAGCTATAACTTTCTTGGCAATACAGTTAGAATGGAAAATATTTGTGGCCACAGTGGTTATCATGGCCTGTACCGCGCGCTGCACGAGCAGCTAATTCGAATGCAAAGAGTTTTGGTACAACCGTGAAGTAGTAATGAGTGCGAAATATTAGAAACGGTTCGAAGCAGATATCTTGTGTTCGCATGTGGACGCAATGGAAGGCACAACATTACATTGCACAGTTAGACTGGCCATCTCAGTCACCTGATGTCAAGCCCATAGAAAATGTATGGGTTACATGAAGCATAAGCTTCACAAGAAACGCACCTGGAGTTTGAACCAGCTGACTCGACATATTCGACACATTTGGAAGTCTTTAGCTCTAGAGTTTGTTTCCTATTAACAACGACGGCGATTGAATTATTTACTAATATGCAAGTGCTACTATACATATACAGGTTGCTTCTAATTTTCCAGAAATAAACTTTTTCAAAGTTAAAGTGCACTCTTTTCTTAGACAAACAGACGGTACTCCTCGTTTTTGAGTGGTGTTTTTTCAGTGCAAAGTAGAAATTCTTTGCATAAAATTCTATATTAAGATATAATAAATATATGAGGCAAACTCTATACATGGTAAGCAAAAGTCTGGTAATAGAGCGATTAACTCGAAAACTATTTGGTGTAGGTTAATGAAATTTAAAATATTATTACTAAGCAGGATATGGGCTACTTGGCAGTGACTTTTTCAAGTTTATGCAAGAAAGTGTTCATGAATTTTGGAAACTTATCTCCTAAACTATGACAGATAAAGGCATAATGTCAATTGCAAAGTTGTAGAGTACCCTTCAATTACTTTAAATCGAATGTTAAAATTATTGCTTTATTGTGGGAAAATTAAAGAAAAAATTGCTTGAAGTTGTCACATCATTTACAGAGAAGCCCATCGTTGGTGTCCAGGGATACCGTCTTGTAGCGTCCATTGTTCAGAGGTTTGATATTTGCAGAGAAGCCCATCGTTAAGCTTCTCTGCAAATGTCCGGAAGTATAGTTAAACCATTAGATCTAGAGCCCTGAATGGAATTAACAAAAATAGGGAAATACAAATGGTATAATGGCAAAAAAGGGAAGTTAATTCTCAGACACGACTTAATATCACAATTACCCCGTCCACGAATTATCACCAATACTTCCCCACCATGAACACTTTTTTTTTTTTGTTGTTGTTGTTGTTAATCGATCATTCCACTCAGAGATCTAGATCTTACGGTTTAACCATACCTTACCAATTTCAAGCAATTTTTTCTTTAATTATCCCCCAATAAAGCAATGATTTTAACATTGGATTTAAAGTAATTGAAGAGTGCTCTACAACTTTGCAATTGATACTATGCCTCTATATGTCGTAGTTTAGGAGATAATTTCCAAAATTCATGAACATTTTCTTGCATAAATTTGAAAATATCACTACCAAGTAACCCCTATCCTACTTAGTAATAATATTTTTAATTTCTGTAATTAACCTACACCACATAGTTTCGAGTTATACGCTGTATTACCAGACTTTTGCCTTACACTGTGTAAGTAATCCTTTATACAGTTTATTCTTGATAACATTACGCTTTTATTGTGAATTTTGTTCTTCTGGAAATATTGTATTGGGTCTTTAGGAACTTGATAAAGTAATAATGAATTATAGGGAAAAAATGCTTCAACATTTGGTAAATATTTAAGAGCGGAAAATGAAAGGAAAAATTCGGCGACTTAAGTGTATTTAAAATGCACATCTTTGCTATACAATTATTTTTAAAGCTTTTTTCAATACAGAATTATTTCTGAAAAATATCAGATTCCCTTCAATTGGTAGACTTAATGTCATAAATCACACGAAAACGGATTATTTTTTCCAATCCTCTTTTGCCAAGTTCTCAAAGTATTCCAATCGATATGCGTACGAGTCTTTTAAGCGAATCAGAAAAAGCGATCCTAATAGAATTAAAATTCTCATAAAATAATAATGATAATATTGGAAAATTTCATTCAATCATCTGAGGTATAAACAGAATAATATTAAAAACCTTTTCTGAGCACTGTTTACTAGCAGTCGTAATAATGTGAAATATCGTTGATTACAGTTGTCAATTTTCAGTTGACACTTTATACATCAACGATAACGAATTGATAGCTTTATCTCCGTGTTTGACATTACGTTTGCGTAAATATTGATTTTATTAAGATAAGAGACATTACATCAAAAAGACGTTGCATGCAATTTGTGCTATTCTTTCGGGTTGGTTTGAAATGTTATTTCCGCCAGATGAGGGCTTAATTTCAATTGAATGGATGAGCCCCAATAAAAAAAAAAATAAAAAAAAGAAGCTCAAATATTGAACAGCTCTGTACTTGAAAGGAAGAGGCCGAACGAAACAAGTAAACGTTCGAGCCAAATGAACCAACCCGACCAACCCCTTTGCCCCCATCTGACCCGTTTCCCACGCGAAGAGCAGCGTATTATCCCCGTCAAATCTCCTCCTCTTCCCTCTTTGCAAGTGGGGGCTAATAACCTATTCAGCTCACTCTCAAAAACATAAATATGCATATAAATAAGTAAATAAATAAAAAAATACGTATAACTCGTTAGCGATAACCTCAAACAGTCATCCAATTAATATTTCAGCGATCGATTAAAGGCAATAGTGTTTGCTTCCGATGAATGGCAGCTGTCAAATGTCACCTGAAGCTCTCCAATTCCCCAAATATTCGGAGTGACATTTTAACAAATAAGGTCAATTGCTATCATAAAATAATGCCTGAAATCGTTATTAATATAAATTACCTTTATTATAGTTGTTATTATTATTATAAGTTTTCCATGATCACCATTTCGCAAAAGCACTCCCTTTTTTTTAATATGTGCTTTCGGTTGCCAATTCTAGAACGATGAGATTTCACAGACTCTAGATTAGTAAAGTTTAAGTATAAAGGTATCCTTGGCACTTTCAAGAATATGATAACATAGGAGGTGTCCTATTTAAATTTTATTTTTGCATTTTTTATATATTCTCATTCCATTTATGCCTTCTCGCTTATCGTTTATAAATTGAGTAGTATATTTTTTGTACTACATCCAAATATAACTGTGGGTAAGTTCATAATAACGAATTTTATAAATTGGTCAAATACTGCTTTTAGACTTAATGATGTTATTATTGTCGTTTATTGAATACAAGTCTGTCATAATTTTGGAAATATTCGTGAGTAATTGTCACCAGGTGTCTTTGCAAACTACTGCAAAAAAAAAAAAAATTGCTGAATTTCAGAAAAACTTTCCTGATACATGAAATGATGGTACAAAAGAAAGTGTTTAGATATCGACACCAAAAATAAGATCATAAAAGCTGAAAGTAGAAGCTGAAGGAGAAAAAGGGACCTATTACGTTTGGTTATTGAAAAGCACACAAACACACAGAAAAGAGAAGGGGAGAATTTTTTATGTAGCAATATTTAAGAACAAAATTGTAAATTTAGATCAGATTTTCAGAAAAGAGAGGACAGATAATTCCATTGTGATCTTCTTAATTTCTTATCTGATAGGACTAGAAAGGAAATATTCAAAAGTTTTCAATGATCATTCTGGCAATAAAAGAATTTTTTACAGTTTTCATGATATTTTAAATTTTAGATAAACCGGGATAATATATTCTATAAAGGATCAAATCTGTGTTATTCAGATCTTCTCGAAAACGGCTGGCATCGATTTTCATGAAGTCTATTGTTTATGTGCTGATGCGGTTTTAAATCAATAGCGATACGGCCTTCAGGACGTTCATATTCTAAAAATTCTCTTCCTTCCCCCAACGTGCTCGTTATGTGTCGAGGGTAACTGCATCGCCTTCCGTTGAAGTGTTTACATGCCGATTAACAAGGACTACCGAAAATGAATGAAACGGACTTTTCACAGATTTTAATATTTTCAATGAACTTTCAATCTGAATTAAAAAAAAACAACCTAGAGCAGATTTATAAAGAGTAAACTGACTCTAAGAGATGACTCTATTAAAAGTAATCTTTAATATAAATTTTTTGTATTGGTTATATATATTTATTTTATTGGAAGAAAGTTCGTGTTTTTTAATGATAATCAGGAAAGGATGGTACATCCCCCCCCCCCCTAATAAAACACCTAGTTAGAATAAATAAAGCAATAACTAGTAGCAAAAATATCGCTTCCTGTTGGCTCATCTGTCAATAAAGCAATACTATCAACGCACGATCAATACTATCTTATTATCAAATATATTTTATTGTTTTAATTAGTATACAAATATGGAAAATGGGTGTGGTTGTAATATATAACTGATAGCGTTCTCTTTGACATAATGAGGGAAAACTTACGTCCTTTTTTCCTTAGACCCTATTATTGTTTGTAGTGCTTTTCTTTAATTCGGCTCCCTGTCATTGTTAGTTATATGGTTTATGATTAGCATTTAGGTTTCATAATTTTATTTCAGATATAATATTATGTTTATTTTAGTTCAGAGAAAACTCGTCAACGTTTCATTGTTAAATAATAGTAGATATTTTTAATTAATAATTTCAATGTTTTGACTATTGAATATTGATGTTATTCTTGAGTCTAAATGTATGCATTTTTCCAGACCTTTAAATTACCCCCCCCCCCCTCCCTCCCCCGAGGGCCATAATACCTACACATGACCTCTTCTGATCTGTTTGGACTGACAACAAAAAGTATGATTATTCAAAAATTTGGAGCATTTTATTTATTTCAAAAAATGGTACTTCATGGCCAACATAATACCATATACTTTGGCTTTAGTACCTGGTTTTAGGATAGCTTTTAACTTTTTTTATTACTAAAAAACAAAAGGGGGCGGGGGAACATTACCATCTTTCTTCTACTAATATATTTTCTTCTCCCTTTCTTTTTTATCTATTTTTTTTTTACACAAAAAATATTTGAGTGTCAGTTGGTCGTTAATTGACTCAGGTGGAGTTTGAGAAAATAATACAATAACTTATTAAATAGGAGGGTTGGAGCATAAGTCATGGCAACTATTTTTTTCCTCAAGAGCTAACAAGGGGACATTACGACCTCGGAATTTTAGTTTAATACGAAACTTCGTGTAGTTGTAGTGTACCTTTAGGATGTTAATATACTTAAATATTAAGGCGCACTATTCAGCCAATTTTGAAAAAATACGGTTTAAAGTTTCGAGCACCATACATAGGGAAAGTTTTCCTCCTTGATTGTAAGTGATTCGATAGCTCAGACGCTAAAATGTGAGGGAAAATCAGCCAAACATAAATAGAACGAAGCCATCTTAAAAGACTGTTGCTGCCAGACACCCCCTGCTATCGACCAACATTAAATCACATTACCTTGTAAATACTTTGTAATTTAAAACTTGTAACTAAACACTGTATTTAATTCCCAGCAATAAATAACATTTTTAAAAGAAAAAGATAGCTCAGACGGCAGCATGGTTGCTACTCACAAGTCAAAGTGTGAGGTGGCGGGTTCGAATTCCAGTTGTAACAATTTTTTTTTACCCAAATAATTATTCAATATATTATATTTACAAATTTATTTGTGACAACCAACTTTTTCATAAAATTTTCCTTTTCTCAAAATTATTATGCTTATTTTTATTGTTACAAATGTCTACGGAGTAATATAAGTAACACAAGTATTTTCAGCAAAATAGCCTATTATGTATGGAAAACAAAAGAAATTCATTTCATGCAAATAGCAATATAACACAGAAGTAATAATGTTAATCAGTTAAATTAAAATGATATACATGAACCAGAATGATAATTGTCATAGAAGCATGGAAGACAAAAGATACCACGACAATTCGCACAACAATTGTTTTAAGAAAATCCATTGAAAAGCACACCTCGTTTACATTCACAAAGATTTCCCTTTCGAACCCGCCACCTCGAAAAATAAAATAAAATAGTTATTGCTTTTAAAATGTTGATTCTGTACAAATTTTTTGCAGAAAATTCTTTATTACTCCTTAGACACTTGTAACAATAAAAATAAGTATAATAATTTTGAGAAAAGGAAACTTTTGTGAAAAAGTTGGTTGTCACAAATAAATTTGTAAATATAATATATTGAGTAATTATTTGGGTAAAAATAAATTGTTACAACTGGAATTCGAACCCGCCACCTCACACTTTGACTTGTGAGTACCAACCACGCTGCCGTCTGAGCTATCGGATCACTTACAATCAAGGAGGAAAACTTTCCCTTATGTATGGTGCTCGAAACTTTAAACCGTCTTTTTCCAAAATTGGCTGAATAGTGCGCCTTAATATTTAAGTATATTAACACCCTAAAGGTACACTACAACTACACGAAGTCTCGTATTAAACTAAAATTTCGAGGTCGTAATGTCCCCTTGTAAGAGATAGTATCACAGAAAGTCATGTCTCAAGGAAGGCGTACTTTTTTAGTATATTTCCACAAAACCAGATGCACAGAGAGCAATGTTAAATCAGTTCTTAGTCAACCGCCGTTCAAGACCACATAAAGCAGAGTGTATAGGGCGGCTACTGCTCCTCTGGAGATGGGATGAATTGGAGCACGCACCATACTCTCCGGACTGTTCTCCATATGATTTTGACCTCATACGGAGGGTAAAGGAACCATTGCGTGGTAGACGGTTTGGGACACGAATGGACATTGCAAATGCTGCGCAACAGGAGATAACCAGATTCACACATCGTGAGGGAAATGGTGAAGCAGATGGTATTCAGCTCTTCCCACATCGTTGGCAGCGTGTTGTGAACTTTATAGGGGACTACTTTGAGGCCCTTTATAACGAGTATGTGTGCTGTCATGATTCTGGAACATGAAACATGTAATGTTATGTCAACTACCTTAATAAACACGAGGAGCAAATTATTGGCGTGTTGTTAAATGTCTGTACATTTCGTCCATTCCTTGTCCTTTCATCTGTATATTTCACTTTTTCCACTCACGCTCGAATACTCACACAAAAAAAAATAGTTGCCATGACTTATGTCGCAACTCTCGTCATAATTCATTATTATGCTTTATAACAAACAGTCTTTACAAACAGTCTTTACAAACAGCTTTAACAAATTCTAAATTTATGGTAGGCGAGTCTTGTATTACTCACTGAATAATAATATACAAAGCAGAAAATTTTTCACAAGCAAGCATCATTTCTTAATTGTTTACTTATATTCTTCTTAGATATACAATTCTGTGTTTTAGTTTCAATGGTTTCAGTTATATGTTACGGGTTTTGATAAATCAGAAGAGCCCGCCACTTTTTAATAATCATTCGACATATAGTTAATTCTTGTTACATGGTAGTTATATTCTTGAAAATGAGTGCTTAAAACAAGCATAATGTTTTTATTACTATGAACAAGCATAACTGTTTTTATCGTTATTAATTTGCAATAATGTAGTCTGTCTTTTTTTTTCAGGTAAACTATTGTGTCAAAAAGCATTCTCACTCTGAATTTTAAGATTATAACTTTTAAACAAATTAGCCTATTTGAACAAAGTAAGACGCAATTTGATATTCCATAACGTGTGGTTTATTGTAGCTTGTCCATGTTAATGAAAATAATCTCATACACATTGAGCGCATTTTTCTAAGGACAAACGTTTGCTGCCATTATGATGCAGTAATGAAAACTAAAATATTGCATAAAGTGTAGTTAACGAATACACTACTATCGTTCTGTGTTATTACTCTATCAATGGCAGCTTAGTTTGTTCAAATAGGTTAAGTTGTTACAAGTTATAGTCTTACACAATGCGAATCCTGTTTTACGAAAACAGAAAACTTGGGAGATGATAACAGAAAACTCTGTCAACTACTGCAATGATTCGGTTGACCGACAAATGAAAAACATAAAAATCAGACCTATATGGAAAAATGGGTGACGCAGTCATTCTTTTTATTTTGTAAATTAAATCACATGTATTCGATAATAGATATTTGAACTCAAAATTTGAAAGTAAAATATTTTATATATTTTCTGTATTGATTTTTAACTCTTTAAATTCTGCCTTCATCTATCAGCTCAAGACTTCTCCACTTTAAATCGCGTTAAATCAAGAAACATTACTTATCTTTCTAAGTATGCATTACGGTATTCAAATAACCGCGTTATTCAAAAACGCATGAACTCGAGTAAGGACTGTAATAGCAATACAGGACGATACTAGTTTTACAGCAAAGAGATTAAACATTAATTTTTTAAAAGTTCGTGAATTTTAATCTGTAAATGCGTTATGCCCAACAGCAACATCACGTCACAATCCTCTTGGGAGGAAAGGCTACATTTAGAAGCTAGACTTGGGGCTAAAATCACCCCAATAAAACGATTCAAACATCTTTCTCTGCAAATAGTCCTTGCCTCATTCACTGTCTTTCTTTTAGCTTCTTCTTAGTCTTATTTGTATTAAAAAAAACTGGTATATAGTCGTTTTGGAAAGATCAATTTTTACTGCATAGTTTTGCGTTACAGTTATCTCTCTTTAGGCATAAAAGGGTTGCATCACATAGTAGGAGCGGCTGTTTCCTACGTATCGACGCATCTACCTTTCGATGAAGTCGGTGGAAGTTGGCAGGTGGCTCTGCCTCCTCTCTTTCTCTTTCCCAATCATTCTCTCTCTCTCCTCCCATTTTCTCTTTCTTTCCTTCATTCTCTCTTCTACAGAAACGCACGCTTCTGTATTTCCGGTTTCAAGAGCTCAGGGTTTAGGTTCAATTCGGGAATGGGAGAAGATTGTGCGGTGACATTTTCCTTGCGCTTTTTAAATGTGCTCAACTTCTCCCGTCAATGACGTGCCATTTCAAAAGTTCGATTTTCCTTCCCTTTGAGAAATCAAGCTCTTCGTACAAAGCAAAGAACTCCAAGGAAAGCTGGCGTTGTTTGCAAACTGAACTACGTTTCACAGAAATTTAAATTCCCGATACAGATAAAAGACACGTAACACGAACCATAAGGGTTGTTTTTAAATTGAGTTAAAGCGGTTCGCTTCATATTTTCTTAAAGCCGACGTCCCTTCTACGTAGGAATTGTTGCGTCGTAAAGCGCATAGATTTAAGCTTCTTGAATCTGCGTCATCCCCAATGACATCTTAAGATTAGTATTCATTTTAATAAGATCAGTTTCAAGAAATACGGTTATTCCTAGTATGAATTTCTCTTTCATTTCGTAGGAGTGTTTCTTAGTCGAGATCACGAAAGCCGGTTCTAATAATACCGTAAAGTAGCCGAGGAAGGGGCGCTAGACATCAGGATTGACATCCGCCGGCGACATTGCCAGTGCAGCGCCGACAAAGGCCACCGCCGCCGCCTTCCTTTTTCAAATTAAATAAAACGCCAGCTTCTTATTTAAAAAGAAGCCTTTTTAATCTTTAATCAAATAATCAGCATTAACTTATATTGTAAATTATGGTATATAGAAACTGATTTAATCATGAACAGTAGATACAAAGTTAATTAAACACTTTTAAAAAATTTTTTAAATCAATTTTAAACAGTTCAATCAAGCCTTGGTTGTTACTGAAGGAAAATAAGTTTTTGAACGGGCAATTTTTTTATGAAATTGGTTTTCACGTTAACTAAAAAAGAGTTTGATCCTAACATAGTGTCTGTCATATGAAACTCGTTTTTTTTTGTTTTGTTTTTGTTTTTTTATTTGTTTTTGTTTTTTTTTAGACTTCTCTACAAAATAGTTCAAATCCTGTAACTCATTCAAGCTTACACTATATGATCACAAATATCCGGACACATGCACGTTTGCGCTCTAGCCACGATTTCATGAAAATCAATAGGGTGTTGCACATCCCTTTGCCCGAATCACAGCTTCCACCCTTCGGGGAAGACTTTCCACCAAATGTTGGTAGGTACTTTCCGGAATGTTCCTCCATTCCTCCCGAAGAGCGAGAATCAGTTCAGGTACAGAAGTTGGCCGATGTGATCTGGCCCGCAAGCGTCTTTCCAATTCATCCCACAGACTCTCTGTAGGATTGAGGTCGGGACTTTGTGCCGGCCAACCCATTTCTTCGACCCCTGAGTCCGCAAACCACTGCTGTACACGCCTCGCTTTGTGGCACGGAGCATTGTCGTGTTGGTAGAGAAATGGCCCGTTTCCGAAAAATTGCCACAACGTTGGAAGTGCACAGTTGTCCAAAACATTCAGATAACGGCCGGAGTTCATGATTCCTTGCACAGGAACAAGCTGTCCCAGTCCGTACCATGAAAATGAGCCCCACACCATGACTCCTTCTCCTCCGAACTTGACTGTGGGCTCTGTGCACTCAGGTAAGAAGCGTTCTCCAGGTATGCGCCAAACCCAAACTCGTCCATCGGATTGCCAGAGTGTGTAGCGAGATTCGTCTGTCCACATTACACGTTTCCATTGGTCCATTGTCCAGTTTCTGTGGGCTTTGCACCACTCCAGACGTCGCTTGGCGTTGACCCTGCTGATGTGGGGCTTGTGGGCAGCAGCACGGCCATGGAATCCCATCGTGTGCAGTTCCCGACGAATTGTCATGGTACTGGCATCATTTGCAGAGGCGTTTCGAAACTCTGTGGCAATTTTTTCCGCCGAGGACTTCCGGTTGCTGCGGGTGACACGACGAAGCACTCGACGGTCTCTGTCCGTTAGTTTCTTGGGTCTACCGGTTCGTTGTTGAACTGTTGTTGATCCCCGGGTCTTCCATTTCATAATGACACGCCTACTGTTGACTTGGGTCTCTGAAGAAGGCTGGAAATGTCACGCACGGACTTGCCGCATAGGTGACATCCAACGATGGTTCCACGTTGGAACTCACTGAGCTCTGCCGAACGACCCATTCTTGCCAATGTCCAAGCAGAGTTGTGTCTGAAGGTGTGGGAAGCTATTTAAATGATGTGCAAGTCATTATCATGTGACATTGGGCCAATCGATTATCTGTGAGGGGTGTCCGGATATTTTTGATCATATAGTGTATATTCTGAGCACTTTGTCATGATTAGTATTTTACATTTTAAACAAAAATATCGGATGTTGTCCTTTAATGCGTGGGTGGTCTTCTGGTTGTTTTCTTATACACAATTTGAGATATGACTAGATAATATTGTTGTGTACACTTTCGATGCTCTGAGAGCTGGTAGACTGTATTGAATTGAATGAATGATACCGGATTGAAAAACAAAACAACTTTAATTTAAATATTTGTGTATATACATGGGTGGTTGTGGAGAGCACTCTGTTTTGAGCGTTCTCTCTCCCACATGTCCAAAAGCGCACTGCCCGCTTCCCCTTCGCTATGTCCCTTCTGAAACTCAGTGGGGGTGTTGGAGACAGGGGAACGTCACATTTCAGTGGGAGAAAGTTTTGAAGGGAGATGAATATATCAAGTTTTAAAATCAAACAAAAATGCACAAACAAATATGTTCACTTATTCTACACATCTCGGATTACAAACAGTTTACAAAATGCAGTCTGAACACTTTTGAAGGAATTGATCTTCAAATAACACGCTATAATATACACCTTTTGTTGAACAATAAACTCCAAGTTAAATTTTGTTACGTGATTGTGTCCACACTAACAATACCATCTATCATGCTTAAAATCAAGTTTATACAGCGCGAATTTCAAAATGGTATCTTTATTGGAGATATAAAGGAGAATACGTGTTACAGGACGTAAGGATCACCCTCTATTTCTGAACATATCACATAGCCCGAGTTCACTTGAAAAAATTATAATGCCAAAAAGTAGCATGACTGTTTCATCACAACTAAAAATCTTATAGAAAACAAGTTGATTTGATTTACTGTCTAAATTAGTCTTAATAAACTGCAATTTCATGAAATTTCAACATGACTTAAATGTTTCTAAGCCAAGATTAATTTCTTTTTCTTTTCTGGCTCACTGGACAATTAAGGTTGAAACCGACGATTTGGAAAGAAATAACAAAATAAAAAAAAATTATTAATCTTCCAGATTTGCAGTTAGGGTTGCCACCTTCAGATAGTTTCAAAACCGGAGAACCGGAACCGGAAGATTAATTTTAAGATTAATTACCGGAAATGGGCATTGTGTTACTATTTGTGTGTGTTAATAAAGCCACACATTGCTTTAAAAAAATAATAAGGATAATGATTTAAATTGCATGTAAATTACATGATAAAACACATGTAAACACTTACGATTTAAATTACGAGATTCAAATTAAATATACATAATGTCACATTTTATTAAATTTGAACGTATATTTTGAATTCTCCCGCCAAGTTTTCAGCAAACTTAACTGGTCTGGATGTTTAATATATTCATAAAGCTCCATGCAGGTCATGTTATAATTTAGTAACCTAACCTAATCTTCAAAGTGACTTTTGAGTTACTGCAAAATCGGAGATTGGCTGTTTGAAACCGGAGACCGGAGAAATAAGACAAAAACCGGAGACTCCGACCCAAAACCGGAGAGGTGGCGAGTCGCAGTTCTTCGAAAGTGATTACTCATCTTTATGAGAAAGAAATCTTAGCGATATTTTTCCGTGCTTTTATTAGAATGTACATAGGAATTAAGTTTATTTAATATCCTTTCAAATTTAACAACAAAAAAATATAGTTGGTAATTAGGTTGGTTGGTTAGTTGGTAGGAATACGACATTGGTATTTAGTAATTAATCAAACTGAATTGAGAGATGACTGTTTAATAAAAAAAAAACACTTCAAATTTCAAATTAAACCATGTTTTATTCTTTTAACATCAAAGTAATGTAACCTGTTAGGCTGTTTTTAAGTAAGGTTTTCTTGTTATAATAGGCCGAGGTGCTTATTGTAATACACCCTCTCTTTGGGTATATACTGTATGTTCAAGATCAGTAAAGGCAATAAATGAGAATTAAGAAGCGCTTAAATCCTAGAAGGAAGAAAAGATAATAATAATTTCAACTTTCTAAATCTGCGACCACGATCGTAATTAAGAAAGTTTTTAATGAATTTTAAGTGCCAATCAGCGTAGTTTTCGGCCGAAGCAATTCCCGGAGGGTTTAAACTAATTGGGAACTCAAAACCATTGCGATGCACCATTGCAATTTCGACATAATTAAAAATTAACGTTTATAAGCGTATGAACGGCCTATGCACAAAATAAAACGTCCATGAAATCTTGCTTTCGCAAAATCACCCTGGGATATAAAGCTTTTAGGAAAAAAAAAAAAAAAAAACTAAAATAATTTTCAAACTCTCTCTCGGAGTGTCTTTCTTCACTGATTTCCTACATGCTTTCTGAGATATATGATGGATGGCTTTGTACTCCAGCTTCTTGAGAGCAAAGACAGCGAGGTAACATGATAAAGAAAACTAGGCTACAAGTGGGTGCTCTAAGGAACACACAAGTAATAAGAATTTATGAGTTTGTGCATACTGGCCGTATATGAAAGAGTGCTATCCTGTTTAGCAAGTTAAATTGTGGAAGAATGTTTTTGCTTTCATGCTCTGGCTATGTAGTTATAGAATAGCGGAGATAGCAATGGCTGTTTTAATGGAGTTAAGAACTTTGAAGTTAATGATCGGATTTCAGCTATGACTTAGCGAAAAGGTGGAATTAAAAATAATAAGACTCATTCATAATTTTCAACCGATTCGGAATAGGGGAAACATCCTTACACGCGATTACCTTGGAATCTTTTACACCTAAGCTGGGCCAAAATCTGCTCTTGCTGGTTTTTATGTATGAAGGTGCTTCTCGGCTTTACCTTATCCGTCTATCTGTCCCCTGCATATTTTCGACGTCTTTTGTTATGGTATGTTGAAATTTTTATTTGTAGATTGCTGTGAGAATTCTGCATTGCTATGAAGTTTGGACCAGAGTTAGGTCGGACTGGCTTAGTAGGATCACGGTTATGGAAGTCGGTTCGAACCAGTAGTATGAATATGGATATGAAGTTTGATATGTAGATTCCTCTAGAAAAGATCTACATTTCCATGACGTTCTGGACCGGAGTTAAGGGGCTAATTTTCTTCAACTCAGACTACCACAGCTTCATATACCTTCCTTAAGAGTGGTTGATTTCTTGTTATTCTTTGCTACAACGTCGTATTCTGTAGTGTCCGTCAACTTCACTATGCTCGTAGCAAAGAAGATCGAACAATGAATTCGTATCAAGTTCTGAAGGAAGCAAAGACATTTACAACAAAACACAGAGGATGCATGGTGAACAATCTACGAGTCCTGCATTAAATATACGCTATGGCATAATGTTTCTGCGAACGTAATGAAAATGATGCTTAAGAACAATGTCAAGATGATGCTCACAGTTTATTTTATCAGCAGGGAATTTCTCGAGTATGCTCCACTGGAGTATTCTTCACTAAACTAAAGTTTTTACTAAAATACTATACCCAAGTGTAGGCTACTATATTCCTTTGAGAGACATTGTAGGCTATTCGTTCAAATGAAACACACTTAAGCCACATCAATATTGGTTTGTGGCAAAGCACCATAATACCCTCATTTCATTATGAGCCAGTGGAATAGAGAGGTTGATTCACGTGTTTATGAACGAAATTGGAATTCACGTGAATAATTGTGCTAACATGAAGGACAGTAGGTATGCCCCAAGGTGATCTAGAACAAGGTGGGGGTCAGTTTGCCGGAAGTAGTAAAAATTGCCTTACTGCGCAAGCGTATTTTGACGTCACTAGAATACATCGAAACCTATACCCGCTAAATCGAAACCTCAACAGAAACTAAATCATGGCGGCAATGAAAGCAGTCGTGCGATAGCCACACTTGACGACTCGTTCATTTCCTTCACAATTCTCATTCTTTATACTATATATTTTAATTAAATAATAATGCCATTATATGAAGGGACTTGCGTAATTTATAATTATTGTAAAATGTACTTACGTATTTTCTTTTTAATGTGAACACAGGCTAAGGTCAAAAACTCTCACCGGTGAGAAGAGTTAGCGCTTGGTCGGTCAGAAATCCTAGTGAGAAATTTGTGACGTCATTTTAACGCGGTCAGAAACGCCAGTTAGTGCTGCTATGCCTAACCGGTTAGTCTCACCGTCCTCACCGAGAAAAAGACGGTTAGCCCAGTGAGAAATTACGTCATCATTCTCTCACCGGTCAGGGTTTTTGACCTTACCCACAGGGTTGATGTTAACTATCAGCACATCGCGCGATAACTGATCATGCGACCAAGGTAAGTGAAATTTACTGAGACTAAATAGAAAAAGGGTTATATATCAGTTCGTTAGAAGGGGAGTGGGTGTCTTTAAAATGTAAAATCATTTACCTTGGTCTCATGTTCACTCATCGCGCAATGTGCGGATAGTTAAGCGAACACAGAGACAAGGACGATAACGTATTTCTCATTATCATTAGGCCTAGTTATCATTCCTCGTTAAGATTTCGAAATTGATTCGTCGGAACCGTTGGCAGTTAAGAGACAGATGATAATTTCGATATTATTTCTTAATAACTTTATTTATGCAGGCATTAGGAAATTTTAATTTATAAAATAGTAAGTTTACAAATAAACGTTTCTTCAGAAATCAACGTAAGAGTTTTGTTTTTTTTACGTGAAAACGTTTTCTTTTGTGACCAGAATAATGGCTACCGCACACGCCGGAAGTAAAGCCATAAGTCATCTAGTGACGTCACAATACGCATGCGCGTTAAGCACTTCTAACAAACTGGACCTACCTGTTATTCTAGATTACCTTGAGTATGCCCTATGGTCGTCAACGACTCATCAATGCTAAAAGGTGAGCAGAAGTTTGTACACAGACAAATACAAGTATAGCATGAATGAAGGAAGAGGTTATGTCGTCATCCTCTAAAGGATAAGGTTATGTAACATTATTACGTTGCATAATAAATCGTATGGATTACAACATGTGACCACTCCATATCCTAAAATTAACTGTAGGTTAGGTCTCCAGTGGGCGAAGAAGCACCATTATTGGGCTCTTGATAATTGGAAAAAGGATGCATTCTTCCTGATGACAGACTGAAATTTCGGAGAAAGCATCATAAAAGGAATGGCTCTCTCTTATACCTCCGTGATTGTACAGGCAAGGTAATGAATTTTGTGAGGGGGGGGGGGGGGATTTGAGCTACTGATGAAAGTGGACCGTGCTCGATTCCGCAAAATTACAATCGCAGCTGATTAACTTAAACATGCTGTGTCTCTACTCTAATGATGATGAAACCTATCAACAGAACAATGCTCAATACCATGAGACACACTGCATTATAATGAATTGGAAAGCATAACGAAAAACTTTTCTTTGATTCTCTGACTATGCTCCGTCTGATCGCAACTGTTATGCAGGCAAAAACATGGTCTGGTGGGTTCAGGAAGAAGTCATGATAAAGTGCGCTAGCACATTATAACTTTAAAAAAATAAAAGTTACCCGAATGGTCACCGCATCTAAATAATGGATTTCACGTTTAGCACATTCGATCATCTACGATTTCGCTAATACAAGACTTTATTGCAAGTATTGATAGATTAATATACAAAGAAAAGTAATTATTTTTAAGATTATGGAAATCTGAATTCAGGAAGACAGGCAGAAAAGGAACAGTTTTTCCACAAAGATATTTATTAGGAATTAATGTATATTTCGATTGCTAGGCAATCATCTTTTTGAGGGCTGATAAACTTCTGGTGAAACTTAACATGGAGTCTTTCAGTGCTATGTCATTTAAAATCCTGAGTTCCAAAGCATCAAACAGTAAAACGTAATGTTCCTATTTGCGCTTCTTTGAGGGACCTATGCACTTATCATATGAACAAGTGGCATGTGTAGTTTCCATGATCTCTTTCCTAAAAGCTGTTTGTGGAAAATATTAGTGTGTAATTCGATTTACCCTCTCCCTAGATTTGGCTCCATAGTTCATAACATCCTGCATTTAAACCTCTACCTTATTTCAATCTTGTAGGAAGCTTAATCGTCCCTGTGTATGTTTGTCGTTTGGTGTGTTCTACTCTGCGTAAAAGGGTGCCAATAAAAATAGCCGAGAGATTTACCGGTTAACATTTAACCGAAGGACATTTGCGGGCGTTCCGCCGAATGACATTTGCAAAGGCCTTGATTTTTTCGACATCGGTCAAGGGCGTAGTCATTCTAGACCACAAGAAATAGGCAAATTATTATTGTATTTTCGTACGGTCAAAATACCGCGCCCCTTAATGATGAACCTAGAGCAAATCTGTTTATTATTAAAATTTCAAAAAGGCATGCTTTTGATAAACAGACAAGGAATGTTTTGAAAACAACAGCAAAATTTTAACGAAACGTTCAACATAATTTCCGTTCGGCTTAACTCCTGGTCGTGGAATGTTTTTATGCAAGTGAGATGGAAGCTCGATGACATTTAAATAAGGGAAGGAGGTGGGGCGAAATGGAAGTTCAGTCTTACTATACAAGTAGATAAAATTAGCGACAAAACGTTATCTCTAACTAAGAACAATTTATTATGCAATTTTAATTTGAACTAAGTTTAATTTGAACATATTGAAGCTACTGGCTGTTGTTTTCTTACAGATTTCTAATTAATGTAGAAGAAAACACCTCACATAAGAACAAAATGCAAAGTTTTTGGAATTTCCGTAAATAATTTTTGTGCTTTATAAGAAGTTTTTATGGGCATCTCAGAAAACACTTCTAGTTATCACATAGAAACTAAGATCTTTCTTAAGAGAAATTCCATGGTGGAATTTGAAAGACTCGCAGCATTTCAAATTAAAACCAGTTAGAATACAAAATTAAAATATTTCAGGCTAAACAGAATTTTTTTTAATTATTTATTAGGGTGTCTGTACAATAAAAATGTAAAATAAAATAAACTTCAATTAACTTCAATAATCAAGTAATCGCTATTTTTTTTTTCAAGTTTCATTAATTTCCCTTTTTGCCATTATTTAAGAACTAAAAAGCTTTCATTAATACGCGTACATAGAATATCTTAAGACTTTAAAGCACCGTTCATTGTGTGCCAACAATCTCGCAAAATATAGGAATGTATAAACTCAACATTCCTTGCTCTCTCAGAATCTGATATACAGGATGAGGCATTTATCTTGAGACAACTGAATATCTCGGAAACTGAGCATTGTACGAAAAAGTGTCCAAAATCAAAAGTGAATTATTTCGCGGAGGGAATTCACTATTAAAAAAATTCGCAGGCTACGTGGCTACGTTTACGTTAAAATTTTTTAGTGAACAAGTAAACTTTTGGGGGGGGGGTGCAGCAGTCCCATGGAGTCTATGCGTGTGTATTGAAAAAAATTGGATTTTTGAAATTCTGACTTCGGATTCTTAAAGACCATTAAAAAGTAGAATAGGAATGTCTGTAAGATCCACTCTCTATCTCTTTGTCTTCATCGATAAAATTGGGTTCTAAACTTTAAAAGTTCCACACTTTCAGGGCCTCTATCTCCTAAACGGTTGGATCAATTGAAAAAACACCAAGAATAAAGCATTTCTCGAATAGTATGTACAATCTGAATATACCATTAAAAATAGGGGTTCCTGTTTAAGATTTCAAAGTTACCCCCTCCCCCAGCCCCCTTCACAAGGGGAGGGGTAATTTTTTAACTAATGAATTTCCCCCGCGAAATAATTCACTTTTGATTTTAGACATTTTTTCGTACGATGCTTAGTTTCCGAGATATTCAGTTATCTCAAGAAAAATGCCTCACCCTGTATTTTTCTAAATCATTTAGATGTTTAAGCATCATCAAAATTCGTTGCTTATCAAATAACTTTTTATTAATGTATTTTAAACAGCAAATAGCTCGGCGCAACTTCATTCTTTCGTTTTACTTCCAACTGCAACTTTTCTTCGCCTTTAACCAACCTTGTTACTTGTTTACCAACCTTAGCCGTGCCGCTTCCAGCCAGTCGTCAAATAAGACTCCCGTTTCTTCATTTCTTTACTTTGATAACAAATACATCATCTTTTTGCAAGAAAAATTAATGAACAAATATTTACTCAAAAGCTAATTTTATTTCTAAAGTTTTATACAGCATTCTTAATTTTAAAACAAGATGCGAGGAACAATCCATTGTTAATGAAGGTAAATGCCTGTTGAACGTCTGGAAAAAATGGATTCGGTAAGCAAAAATATTACTTTTCATTAGCAAAAAAAATAATTATTTTTTAAACAAATTACAGGATATTGTTTTGAAAGGAATTTTTTTTCAAGCTAGAGATCAAATTAAGTCACTTGTCTTTCTTATTATGTCATTGATTCTATCAACATTGAAAAATTACGCTGAAATGAAAATGAGGTTTCCAGCTGAATTGAGTTTCATGTGTAGGGTTTCTTTAATTAATCTTTCGTTAAGATTGTGTATAAAATGAAAGCTATGAAAATTCTTTCGTATTCTACGATTTTAAGTACAAGATTTTAAGTTTTTATTGATTTAAAGATTTCTCAAATTACACAATTTTCTCTTAGACAATGTAAAATTTCAAAAACACACACGAACATGTTTATTTAGGAATTTTTTTTCTTTCCTCTCATGTAAAATTTAATTTATCCTCATTTTGAAAACTTGCCCCTACAAAAAATTCTTCAGTGTGTTGCAACTAAATTAATTATTCCAACAATAAAAATCTTTAATCTCCATCTTAAAACTCACCTTTTACTAGAACGAAAATTTATAAGTATCTAGATTACGAGATTCAAAAAGACGGACTCCTTTGATAAGAGATATTGAGCTTGTCTTCGGGTATGTCTTTTAGCTACATGTGTTTTAACTAATGTAGAAACGTTAGAAGAACCGAGATACTGTGGATAATACCAAGGAAAAGGAACCAACCTTTTGTCTATTGAATCATATACATAATCAGCGGCTTTAAAATTTTATTTTTATTTTTCTTTTAAAGATTATAATCAATTTTTAATTATTTATTTGTGAAAGTCTCCTTATCAACGAATTTTACTTTTTAATCAAGAATTAACATGGACTTCTTTGACTAACGAATATTTAAAAAAATATAATTTAAAATTCAATTTAAAGTATCACCCCTATTCTAAAAATATCCTTGGTCGTCCTAAGATTTGCCTTTGACATTTACTAATTGTTATATACATTATCTTGTCTCGGAAATTCCAATATTTTTACGTCGCCTGATTAATTATAGAAAAATATTTTCATTGGGAAATTCAAGATATAAACTTTCAAGCTCATATCATTACCTACACTTGCTGAATAAAATCTATTTTGGAAAACAATTTATTATTGATCTTTATTTATCTTCATAAATAGTGCGTAAAGTATGGTAAAAATATTCCATTTGGCAATTGGTGACATTGCTTTACAGAGTTATTCAAAAAAAGAATGGTGCAAAAGTACAGTTGATTTATTTTTTATTGAACTGGCATACAAAATGCATATTTATATGAACAGATAGAAAACTTCATAAGTTTCATATGGACTACACACACATACACAGACTGTACTTGACTGGACAGTTGTGTTAATAGCACGTGCATCATGCGTTCGATGCATTTTTATTTGGAGTGAAAATATCGGAACATGCTGATCAAAGAATGTTGATTTACCGCTGTAAAAACAAGAAAAAGGTTCAGGAATACGCGTCTTCTTGTCATGAAGTGATAGAAGTCCCTCGTTTTGATTGCTTCGATTCTAATTCAATGGAGTGCTCAATCATTCATTTTTAAATGGCCAGTCCATGAGCAGACCAGCTATGTTAACGAATGCGGAATGAAGTGGGGTGGATTTTGTTTTACGAAGATCAGCTAGTTGTGCTCGTTACGACGGGTCGGGTCGGGTCGGGTCGCGGATTCGATCCCAATCCACATGGATCGGAGTAAATCAGACCTCAAAGTTCCTGCAGAGAGGTTCGAACCAACTCATTAGGAGCACGTGAAATCGACATCGTTACTCGTTTATTCTAGAAAGAATACCCATAACCATAAGAAATAAAATAAAATAAAATAAAATCTTGAGAACATTCCAAAAAAGGAACTTTACCTGTGACGCAGAAGTAATTTTACATTCGAGAATTTAAAGTTTAGCTATAGTTCCTAATAGACAACGGAAATTCATTTAATTCCTTTCAACACATTTAGTTTTATTACACATTTTCTTTTAACTTGACTTGTGTGTTTGTGCGCAAATTTTGTAATGAGTATTTCACTCACTCCGCAACTTTTTCCAACAATGCATTTTGTTTCAATGGTCATTCATTTATTCATAGACAATTTATAATTTAAATTTAAAATGTATACAATGCAATCATGACGTAATGACTCCCTGTATTGTTGTTAATTGTTATCGTTGTTAATATAGTATGTAATTCTTGTTAATTTGATCATCAATGCCAGCAAAGTTATTGATTGTGACGTTCTTGTAGAGAGGATTGTTGTTTACGATTAGCTGGCGTAATGCATTGTAAACTTTATAAACGCTTTCCCGAAATATAGATGTCGCTGATTAAAAAAAACAAGCCCTGGCGCAGAAAAGTCACCTGGCCATAGTAGGCCGACCAACAACTAATCTTCATTATTTTCAGCAAACGAAAAAATACTGATTGTTAAAATCTAAGGTGGAAAGAATGATGATTATAGTGTTACTCAGCCTACTCTGGTCAGGTGGCTTTTTCGTGGAGGGGCCCGTCTTTTTCTTCGGCTACAGATACAGACCTAGCCCACGTGAAATATAGGCCCTGGCGCGGAAAAGTCATCTGACCATCTTAGTCCGAGTAACAATGTAACCTTCATTGTTTCCAACAAACGAAAAATTGCTGATTATTAAAATCCAAGATGGAAACAATGAAGATGACATTGTTATTCGGACTAAGACGGTCAGGTGACTTTTCCGCACCAGGGCCTGTATTTCACGTGGGCTACGAGATACAGAAAACTGACGTGTGATGTTGAGATTCTCTAAATATTCAGTGACGACAACGATTTCCTTGTTGTCAATTGATTTCTGGTTACGCCCTGATAAAAAGAGCTTTTGCATTGACAAGCACAAACGATAAAGCTACAGAATCTTCAGATAAAGCAACAAAAGAAGAAATAGTATTAACAGTTCTTCAGACCAAAACATATAAATCGGAAATCAAAAGAGCCAAGACAAATAACATTAAGCTACTCCAGCCCAAACAGCATTGCAGAATGAAATTGACATCTTAAGACAAGAGATTATAGGACTTAATGTCAGAAATAGTGCTAATTTATTATCAGCAAACCAGTATGAAGAAAAAGACACTGAAGTTAAAACAAGCGGAAAAGAAGCTGGCAGCATAGAAAAAGACTGAAGACAGATCCAGCAAATATAGACAAAATCGAAAAAGAAAGTTGGAGGAAATATGTTCAAAAAACTTGGATCTCAAAAAAGCTACATTTAAGGGAAAAAAAGAGGCCAACCTTCTTAGAAAAAGATCAGTCAGAATTATTAAAAACCATAGCAGATATAGCAACGTACGGGAGTGCTGCTGATGACAAACGTCGCACTGAAGCTATTAGAAGTATAAGAACTTTAGATGAACTAACTGAATCAATCAAGAATGATTATGGTTTTAATATTAGTAGAAGTGGTGTATATCTGAGGCTCATTCCACGTAGAGGAGATTCACTTGAAGGGAGAAGGCATATCACAACTGTTCCGGTGAAACTTATCAAATCACAGAATGAATGCCACAAACAACATGTGGATGCTACGTTCGCTGCTGCGACAATAAAAAATTTGGAAGAAATAGCTTTAATTCTAGGCCCGAAAGAAGTGTTCTTCTGTAGTCAAGATGATAAAGCAAGGGTTCCATAGGGATAACTGCAGCAAATAAACAAGCCCCATTACTAATGCATTTGGAATATCGGGTAACGTTACCTGATCATGACTGGATTGTTGCTCCTTCCCATAAACATCAGTTTTATGCTGAAATAGTTATTAATGAAGGCGAATTAGGATATCGGAAAGCGATTACCTACTCTGGTCCTACGTATGTGGCAATTAGTTCTGCTAAACATTCTTCGTCTCATGTTTTAGATGTGAACAGACCTTTCGAATTTTAGAACTTGATAAAGAATTTCATCTGATCATCAAAAGCCAGTAAAACCAATTGCTATTTTCACGTTGTCGGTGGTCCAGATGAGAATCGACGATACAGAAAAGTGATTGAATCAGATATCTGCCACTTCGTTCGCAATAATTTTGATGCTCTATACATCGCATGTAATGCGCCAGGAAGAAGTCCTTTTAACAGGGATGAGAGACGAATGGCACCATTAAGTAAAGAATTGGCTGGAGTGATTCTTCCACATGATCACTATGGAACTCATTTAGATAATCAAGGAAGAACGATTGACACTGATAAGGAAAAGAAAAATTTAACACATGCAGGAGAACTCTTGCAGAAATTTGGTCTGATAAGTATTCAGTTGTAAGTGAATTTGTAAATCCTGATAATTCAAAATCAAAAAATCAATGAACTGGCACAACACCCATGTACGTAGCAATCAGTATTTTTTACAGATTGTAAAATGTACAGATCAGCAATTTTTTCACCGTTTCGAAGCTCATTATTGAGAATAATGCCAAAACGCTTTTTACTTACTCCAGCGCCTATTTCCCAGAATGGTACAGGACTCAACATAGCAGAAGCTAATGGAAACTATTCATCTGTTTTTATAAGCAGTATTTTGCAAAATAGTTTATTATTTTATTTTATTAAAATCCATTATTTGCTGAATTTAATGAAATACCATACGACATAGCATAACCATCAATGAAAAATGAAATAAGAAAAAGAATTTGTATTAAGTCTGGCACCTATCATGCCTCACTTACTTATTTGAGGCATCATCAAAAGAGCTGTAGCATAGTTCCTGTTACGCCAAAAATACGGCCATCTCGTATTATGACAAAACGACATGAAGAATTTTAGCCATAATGAACATCATTGAAAAGCAAAATGACGCGGAATGGACCGATGAGCAGTTCATTGATAAGGAAAAAATAATAATTCCAATTATGGAAACTTTTGAAAATGTAAATTTAATATCAATAGAATTACATTTAGAATGTCCTTAGGAAGAAAAAGAAACGATGTAACTGATTAGAAATAATAAAAAATTGTATAATGATTATAAAGTAGTTTATTACTTTAAAATATTTTGAAGAATGGGGGGGGGGGGTAAACTTTTGTGATGTCACGTCAAGGGGGTAAAAAGCGTGTAAAATGGAATCTGATGCGGGGGGGGGGGGGGGGGTATGAAAATAGCAAAAATCAGCGTGACGTAATACTTGAATGACCCCTTATGCTTTTTTGTGCTGAATCTGTATCTCACTTATGTTTTTTCATCATCAACAGATTTCTTGTTTTTTAATGAAGGCATTCTAAATTATTCAGAGTTTGGGGCCTGATAAATTTCCTTGTGGCCCAAAAATATGGATACTTTGACATTGCAACCGCTTCTCTACACACCCGTTACTTTAACATTACAGTCTCTATGTTCATAACTTGGAAACGTGGCGTGATAGAAAAAAACTAAAAGCAGATTCGGATTCAGCACACAAAAAACTACAAAAATAAGGCAAATTCATTCAAAATATTTTTTTCATCATTGGCCTGTGATATTAATATAACATGATGCCAACGAGAAAGACAGGCCCTAACGTGGAAAAGTCACCTGACCATAGTAGTCTCGCCAACAATCCTACCTTCATTGTTTCCATCTTGGATTTTAACAATCGGTGTTTTTTTGGTTTGTTGGAAGCAATGTATTTGGATTGTTGTTCAGACTACTATGGTCAGGTGACTTTTGAGTGCCCTGGCAACACCTTCTAGAAAGAAAGCCTCACAACTGACGTTTCCGTTATCAGGCCTTCCGTCTAGGAGGTGTTGCCCTGACGCGGAAAAGTCACCTGATCATAATAGTCCGACCAATAATCCATTTTCATTTTTTCAACAGATGAAAAAATACTGATTGTCAAAATCCAAGATGGAAAAATGAAGGTTACATTGTTACTCGGACTACTATGGTTGGGTGACTTTTCTGCGTCAGGGCCTGCTTTTCTAGTTGGCTTTGAGTAACAGTGCCTCGACAAAACGATCGTCATCTGCGCGTGCCCATGTCCACAATGCTTAAAAGATAACCAGAAAATAACTTTGTATTCATTCTTGACCATCACTATGAATCGATTGTTATATGACATGTCATTATCTCGTTATCCTTAACGGTCACCATTAGAGTACGTGCAATTGACTTGAAGAGCTCCACGAAAAAGCCTGAAAAGTTGATACAGCCGAGCTAAGACCTTGATGATCATATTGTCGAAAACAGTATTTGAAAAAAATTAATTCTTTTTCAAGTTATCTGCTAACGGCGGACAGTCGGACGGATAAACATGTAGATCAAACGTGTATTCTTATACAGCAAGTAAGTTCATTAAATAATGATAATTATAAACTGGAGATAACCTCCAAACACAGGTTGAGAAAGTAGATAATGAACCGGCCCGAAGTACCTTTTAGCTAAAGCTTCCTAATTATAATGGCAAAACATAAAATCCGAAAATATACAAGAGGTATACAACATTGATATTTCAACTTAAAGTTTAGATTTTTTTTTACAAAGAAGTGATCAGAATATGTTTTTACAGTAAGCGCATCGAATAAAAGGAGCGGTGTTGCAATGCTGATAGCTAACGAGCCCAAACTTGGATGCAAATATTTCAAGCGACTCAAACTTCTCGCATAGTAGCCATCAGTTCGATAGCCAGCTTTTGCGAAAGCTTAATGGAAAAATTACGGAAACGAGAGACGTGAACTGATTCAATAGAATTGATAACAATTTACTTAATGTGTCATGCTGACTTATGCGAACATCCGGTTGCTTTATTCTGATAGAGTGAGTGAAGTACTTACGGAGAGGGTAAATTTAAACATGCATGAAGAAAAACTGGAGAATAAAAAGGCACTGGTTTTCATATTAATTCCAATAAAATAAAATTGTCCCTGTGCTCTAGAATGTAAAAAGATATTTGTTTCACTAATCTTTAATTTGAAAGAATGACATTGAAGATCATTCGCTTTAAAGAGAATGCCGATGGTGGAAAGGAAAATAATAAACTCAACGAAAACAAAAATCTAGACTTGAAAAAAAAAAAAAAAAAAAAAGAAAAGAAACGGGCGGGAGAGAGGGTGCCAGAGAGGACACAGGGGAGAACAAGGAGCATGAAAACAATAAGATTCTGTTGTGTTTCTTCTTCGGGTTGGAAATCCTTCAGAGACGGCATTCCGTTCCATCTGTCCATCAGGGCCTCCAACAGTCTGAAGGCCTCTGTCGCCCGTCCCCGGAGAGAAATCTCAACACCACACCCCATCTGCCACCACCATAAACTCACTCTCACCCACCCTCGTTTCGAGAACCCCTACTACTAGACCTTTTCCTTGGTCTTTTTTTCTTCTTCTTTTTCATTCTTGTTTTCTTGCCTTTTAAAGACACTTTATTAAAAATAAATAAAAGTTTAAGTAAAAGTTAGAACAGAAAAGCGTTCTTCAGTTTATTCAAATAAAAACTCATGGAGAAAGGGTAAAAAAAGAGGGGATTTGTAAATAAAGATTAGCTGTTTGGCTGAAAAAACGTTTACCTTTAGTTTTTGTTTTTATTTGGTTAGAGTGAACCTTAATGAATCGGCTACGACTGGACGGTTCAAATAATGAAACAAAACCAGATTCGTGGAAGGTTCTCCCTTTAAAAAACCAAATAAACCTTCCAGACTGTAATTGGAAGAAAAAAAAACCCAGCGAAACTCTGTTCTACGTCCCCTTTAACGAAGTGTCAAAGGAAAAATGATGAACTTTTTTAATATGGAAAACACTCCGCTCATAATTAATCAATGCTGTTTCACCGCAACCAAATTGACTTATTAGACACCTTGTTCTAAAGGTTTGCAATTCTGAAGTGCTTATTTGATTTTATCGTAGAAATACATATCACCATTAGGTAGAACATAAAGTAGTCCTACAAATCCAATTCCTTTCTTCTCCTTAAAGTGGATTCCTAGGCAATAGAGGAGCAATATCGGATTGCAGTAATTTCTGGGATCTGGAATCGAGCAACTCAAGCACTATCGGTTCTTTCTTGTTCCTCTAAAAACCGTCAGCACATTTTTGGAGGAGATTCTCAATTTAAATTTTTTTCCCCCTCTTCCATGATGGGGGAGGAACAATGATATATGAGGTTCCTTTGACTCGCCGAAGAAACTAATCTTCCACCTCCATTTCACCAAGTGCACGAGAAATGCCGCCTTCTCTATCCAGAGTTAAATTGTAATTAATAAGCACATATTATGAACATATCCCTAATCTATACTTGTTGTTGTTGTTGTTGTCATTGCAAACCCATGAATGGAAGATGCTTTTAATTGCGCATTAATAAGGATTAGAGAGGGAAAACTGTGATAAAACATAAAAGGGAATTTCTAAAGACATGAGGTTTAGCATTAATCGGTAAACCCTGTTAAAAGTATAGTTAATTGAGTATCACTGCAGAAGCTGCTTTTAAATCAGATGAATATTGCGTTGGAGCATGAATTATAAAAATTTTTAAATTTTGAAATCTCTTCAATAATATTTGAAGTGCGAAACGAAATCGAATGACTCGTTTTCCTGGCTGATTTTAAAACAGTGGGCGGCGGTGGCGGGGGTTTTATTAATCTCTTCTTATGACCGTAAGTCGTAAGCTGGCTTTGACATTAATTGTCACCTTGGAAGCGGGTGTGTGGGCGCACGGGGGCCATTGCCGGATGATCCACTTGGCACGTGCGAACTGAAAGGCGGAAGCAATTTTTCCAGTTTCTCACGAGAGAGCGAGCAGGTTCGGGTGAAGGTGCGTTCATTGGGAGTAACTAAGCGAGAAACCATTTCAAATAAATCAATTTGACGCTGCTTATGTCTCATTGGTTTCTAATTCCCGCCAATTGCCTTGGAGATATTTGATATCGCGTGAGAAGGCCCTCTCTCCAGAGACACGCGCCTCGCGAGGCCAACGCGGTAAACGGGCGAGAATTACGACGGCCGACGCGAAGAGAAGAACTTCGACCAGACAGAGAACGCCACTGATCCCCAAACGGCGCCCAACACACACACACACACACACACACACACACACACACACACACACACACACACGCACAGAATGAACCTCTCAATCTCCTGCCTTTTATTATCGCCAGAATTAAAACTTCTCCTCTTGGTCATGGCCTCTTCTCCATTGGAGTAAACTTCCCCGCCGATTTATGAGAGGGAAACTCCCACTGGTGGCGACACAAAAGTTGAAGAGATGACAAGGGAGACGTGGTAACATTGAATTATGGTTTGAAGGAATATAAAACAGAACAGCCGAGCTAAAAAATAGGAGGCCCATCAATAAAGACAGACACATCTGTTTTCATTTTTCAGTTTTAATTTACCGTAATTGAACATAATCTTTCAGCTCGGACTTTAAATAAGGAAAAAGGGAAAGTCACAAGGCGCTAATCAGAACTGCTTGGCGGGTGGGGAGACCAGGTTAGGTTATTTTGAGGCAAATACTTCATCACAGAATCAGCGCTGAACTTAACGAGAGCCGTATATGCATTGCCACTTTGCTTTGCCTTCATCGACTATGAAAAGGCCTTCGACTCAGTGTCCATTTCAAAGTCCTAGACACAAGCGGAATAGATAGAACCTACAGTCTATTCCGAAAATTAAAAAGACAACTTGTCCATGATTACTTAATTTTTAGTAACGTCACCCTTGTTTCTCAATTCTTTTGGGCATACTGTTTATCAGCTCTTGACATATTTCAGTCAATGTTTGGCCAAATGCTTGTTTGGAAGTAACCTTTAAATTCTCGACCTCTTTTTCCACAAGGTGCCATAAATTTTCGTCTGGCGAATTTTCTGACCATATTCGATGTGTTCAAGTTCATGTTCCTGAAGCCACTTTTTAATTCTCCTTGAAGTATGGCCCGGTGCGTTGTCTCGTTGAAACACACATCTTTCATCCTGAAACTGGTCTTCAAATGTTGGCAATAAAAAATGTCCAAAATTTCTTCATAGACGCAGAATTAACACTATTGTTAACAATGAAAAAGCCTCCCAGTTCCTCTATATGAAAAACATCCCCAAACCAGATCTTTTTGTAGAAATTTCAGTTTTTTAA
Organism: Rhysida immarginata; assembly: GCA_023313115.1. NCBI lineage: Eukaryota > Metazoa > Arthropoda > Chilopoda > Scolopendromorpha > Scolopendridae > Rhysida > Rhysida immarginata. The sequence goes on from JAHWFO010003124.1 coordinate 6,371,495, forward strand.
TATTGTTCAGGAAGTTTCTTTCTGTTCCTATTTTCCATAATCGATGATCGATTGAATCAAATGCAACACAAGAGGAAATTTCGTCGCTAAAAATCACGTGCTGCCAATCGTCAGGTGAAATCTCCTTTATTTTCTTACCCAGGACATTCTACTTCTTGTTTTATAACTTGGCTTCTTTTTTCGATGAGTTGATAGAAAACCCCATCTTCTTGATATATCTATGAATCGTCGATTACCCAACTTTCTCGTTCCAAGCATGGCGACCCACAGCTGTTAAATCACGGACAGAACACAATCTATTCTTTTTTGATCGTAACTTTGAGGTGATCCATAACTTTTCCGCTACGAGTCTTTACTGGAGTTGAATCATCTTCTTCAAATCGTTTAATCACCTTCGACACTATTGATTGCGAACAAGACAGTTTGTTTGCAGTTTCCACTTGGGACATCTCATTATTATGAAATGCGATAATTTTTTTTCTTTCTGGTCAGGCAATAGGTGCTATTTCTTTCCCATATTGGACTGTAGTAACCTAGCGCAGTCTGATTTCAGAGTATATACATGAGAAGAAGTAACTGTAATTATTATGGGTCAGATAACGTTCATTCAATCAAGAAGAGGGGCAGAAAGTATTAAATTAATCCAGAAATTTGAATACTTTTAAATATTTTTAAAAACCAAATTGTAATTCTAAACTTTTGGGACTTAATTTTTTATCAAAATGTTGTTAAGAAACAACATCCTTTCTGTGTACGACTATTATTTTTAGTTGTTTCTGTTTGTAATAAAGATGCAGCTGAATTATCTGTGTCAGAATAAAAGAAAAATATTTGGATTAATCAGTTTAAAAACTTTTAAAAATGACCTCTTAGTAAATCAAACTATTGTAAACTTTTGGGATAGACTGCACATAAACATGCTCAAGAGGGTTTGCAGCGAAGCGACGGCGACCATCCATTTGAACAAAATGAAGACATGAACGAAATGAATAGCACATTCGGGAAAAAATAGTTTAATCCTAAAAAGTAGCATGCCCTTCTGTCTGAAAAGGAAAGGTTTCAACCACGTGTACTACCAGCTTTCATACATGGAGTAGAAACATGGCACAGTAAACAGCAAGGCCACCCAATGACTATAAACCATCCAACGAAACATGAACGAACTAGGTATTACAAGGAAAGACAAAAAACGGACAAACAAAAATGTTTGAATCAGAAGCGGGTACGACATCTCAAATGGACACTTTATCAGGTCAACAGCCATCTAAAAGACCATGACGACGTCCCCATACCAGATGGAGCGACGACATCAGAAAGCTAGTGGCCATCAAATGGAAAAGCAAACTCAATGAAAACGTTTAAAAATGGTGTAAACCTTGGACAAATGCAAAGTATTGGTAAATTTTTGTTAGTCTCTGTTAGAACATTAACAGGCGCGAACTTAATTAGACGTGGCTCTAGATTTTCCGTAAACCCTTTCCGTAGTCTTACTGAAGGAAGGTCAGAGTTTAGTTACTCAAAGAGGTAAGGCTAAATTACATGCATATAACAAGTTTAATTGTAATTATAATTTGGCTGTAAAAGTAATAATATAAAAATCATAAGCGCAATCTCACAAATTCTCAATGAGCTGCCATTAAGCAAGTAGTCTATTTAGGTTAAACTGAAAAAACAATAAGCCTATTCCCTCGAAAAACTTTATTGAGGTGGATAATTGGTAAATATCGGTAGAATGGTCCTTAATTCAAATTAACTCGAGTTCTCTCTTCGTTATTTGTAATTATTTTGTCTGGAACGGGCGAGTGGATTGGAACGCTAGTCCGCTTTCCTACTGATTAAAACGGGGGAAACCGAACCATAACAAATTCCCAGGCTCACTCTTATTACATTAGTGCGCTTCGTCGTTATGAATAAAATAGAAACTCTGCATGCCTTTGTAAATAATATATCGAGGAAACTAATTTCCCTTTTAATTTATTATGACTGGCGCATGGGAGAAATTTTTGCCATAGATATAAATTCAGTCAATTGTTTTTTTGTAACCATGTCGCTCTTTAATTCTGAAATCAAAAATCAAAAAAGAATTCTTCTGTTGTAACATAAATTCATAATCTGCATGGCCATCTTTCGCGATTTGTAGTAGCATATCGCTAGCATCGCTAGTTAAGTTGATACAAATAAAAAATACACAGGCATTGTGAACTATTTTTAATGCCGATGCTTTTCGGTATTTCATCATTCTCACAGGCAAATATTCCAAAGATTATTTGAAGCCTATGTATTTTTTTTATACACTGAATGGGCAGTTTATTATGAATTCCTCCTCAGTTACTTTATTATGCCATCGTTTGCTTTTAATACTGCGTCGATTCTTCTTGGCATGGACTCCACGAAATGTTGATAGCTGGTTTGTGAAGTCTGAGACCGTGTTTGATGAGTAGCATTTTCCAGTTGTATGAGATTTTGATGAATGTGGAATCCAGCTATCTGA
>JAHWFO010003124.1:6376343-6387674 GCA_023313115.1 Rhysida immarginata
TCTGATTTCCACAACGTAAACCGTGATTCATCACTCCATTCCATACTTCTCCATTGGTCCAGTGTCCAGTGCCGACGTTCTTTGCACTACTCCAGGCCGGAGTGATCCTTCTGTCGTAGCATATTGATGATATGTCATTTGTTCTATAATTCAACTGTGCTTGAAATGGATCATTCCATTAAAAAAAATTATTTAAATTTTGTTGTTAACTTTAAATGAGTTTTTTCATGAAATGATCCATTTCCAGGTGTTCACAGGGGTGTCCCCAACTCCTTTGATCATTTAGTGTAGCTTTACTTTTTCATCTTGGCCTTTATAATTCCCAATATTGTTGAGCATACAAAAGACTGTTGACTCATTCAGGTTAATCCAACATCTCCTAGAGCTCTAGCCTGAGCTGGTGATGAAATTGCAACACCTACCTACAGGGTGACCCAAAACCTATCTACCGAGATTAAACGTCATCGTCTGTTTCTCAGCTAGCACTAATACTTCCCTTGTTAGTATTATCTAAAAAAAATTGACGTTTAATCTTGGTAGATACGGTTTGGGGTACTCTGTAGATGCTGCAATTTCATCATCACCTTAGGCTGAAAACAGTTGTTTGTATGCACAAAAATTTTGGCACAATGTTAATTAGCAAGCGGTTAAATGGTTTTAAAGATATTGCAATTTGTGTAATGTTGATCATTAAGGCCTGTTGGTCTAGTGGTATGATTCTCGCTTCGTGTGTGAGGGGTCCCAGTTTCAAGTCCCAGTTTGTGGTTTCAATTTTTTCGAAAGCGACGCGCTAAGTAAAAATATTTAATTGGATGCGGCGCGCCAGATAATTTTTAATTTTTTTAGTATGGCTCACACCACTCAAAAAATTATGAAAAAAATATCTGACATCATCTTGAATTTGTTGACTTAATTTGAGAATTTTTTTCAAGGTTACAACTTTATTAGAAACTGATGGGGAAAAAAATATTGAAATGAATTTTGAATTTTCAACGTTGATGCAAAAATTTGAATCGTGCATGAAATATGCCAAAAAATAATTTAGTAACTTATAAAGATATTTTATATTAGCAAGTGACGAAAATTGTATGAAGACTATCTCACGAGTTGAGATGTAGACCTAAAATTGCAGTCATAAATGATGAGACCTTCTTGCAATTTGAAAAATGCAATGACACTTATAAAATATCTCATCCAAAAGAGGTTAAAATTTTTATATACCCAAAGAATAATTTTTATGATAAGTTAAGTTTATGGTGGTCAGAACAAGGACTGGTGATTGCGGGATACTCGTACAACAGCAAGCTCACAATCAAAAGAGTGGACAGGAACGCTAAGGTTAACTCCGTTTACTATCAGCAGCATGTTCTCAGTCCAATTTTCCAGCAGTGTATGGAGAGGACAAAAGCAAAGTTTGACTGCATCAAGGTAAAGCAAATCGTTACCACAGATCGTATCAACTTTCTGTATTATCTCGTTTAATTTTTTATGACTTAATCACGGAGGAAATTATTGCCATGTCGTCGTTCTTTAATTCTGAAGTCAATAAAATTGGAAAAAAAAAGTATTTTAGCTGAAACTTTTAAATTTGCCTCTAACATTGAGACAAAACTCGCCATTGTTTTATTTTAAAGGATGGCAAGTATACCTTGCATATTAAAACCTTGAATTGGCTATCGGTGAAAGCATTTTTTAAGCAGTCCAGTAAAGTGAATAGGTCTGGGATACAGAAAACTTATTGATCATCGCATGCACTGCAATTTCCGTTGGAAATCGAATGTACCGTAAAGTCGAGGGTTTTTCCCAGAAAAGAATGACTATCATGGGACAGAATATTTGCTCTTTCTGGCAGTGCAAACTTGATCTAGAGCATCGCTGAACGTAAAAGAAGACATTATTCAAGTGGAAGACTTTCCTTATAATTGAATGTGCAGGGTGGTCTAAAATAAACTTATTCACTTTGAGAATTGATAACGGTTTTATTAATGAATCCATTATAATGTTATTTTAACATGTTTCCAGTCATAATACATATGCAAATAAGGGATTTATATTTTTCACTGGATAACCTGCTGGATATGTCTATCTTTCTTTTCTATCACCAAATTTAAGCGGTTAACGATATGGAAAACCTAGTGGCTACATCTACGTCCGACGTTGGTTTTGAAAGAGACACGTCCGCCCTCTGATTGGTTTATTTATGCCTGAGACTGTTAAGATAATGATTAATTGGGTAGTCTCTTTCTCCGACTGTCTCTGCTGTAATCTCTTATTGTTGCAGGCTACGGCTAAATCAAGAGACATATAAGCAATCCCAAAATTCTTCTCCATAGGACTGCTGCCCCCAAAAGTTTACTTGTGCACTAAAAAATTTTGAATTTTTGAAATTCTGACTTCGGATTCTTAAAACCATCAAAAAATAGAATAGGAATGTTTGCAGACCCACTCTCTATCTCTTTGTCTTCATCGATAAAATTGGGTTCAAAACTTTGAAAGTTCCACACTTTCAGGGCCTCTATCTCCTAAACGGTTGGATCAATTGAAAAAACACCAAGAATAAAACATTTCTCAAATATTATGTACAATCTGAATATACCATTAAAAATAGGGGTTCCTATTTAAGATTTCAAAGTTACCCCCTCCCTGCCCCCAGCCCTCCTCACAAGTGGAGGGGGTAATATTTTAACTAATGAATTTCCCCCGCGAAATAATTCACTTTTGATTTTGGACATTTTTTCGTACAATACTTAGTTTCAGTTGTCTCAAGATAAATGCCTCACCCTGTATAACAGATATTGCATTATAACAATGCCTGCAGATCCTATGTCGCTCATATGTTTAGAATTTTTCCAAAAATAACCCACAGAAGATATTATTTTGTAACACAGAAGAAGCATTATCATATTGATGGAAGTAGAAACAAGTTTCAGAACATGTACCAGGAGACATGGGAAAAGATGCCCCAGCACATCAAGGTAATAAGATGGAACACCGTACATAATTCTTGGAAATTGAAATACTTTTAAATTATTGCTTCCCTTAGGAGAATGCATTTTCTTGTAAATGGCAAAGGTTTAATAGCATTTCCCTGCTGTTTTCTAAGAGGTGTTTCTTTGTGGAATTTGAGATGTACACATTTTTCTTTCATGATATGATATCAGTGTTAATTAGCAAATGGTTCAATATATTTTAAAGCTATTGTAGCTTGTATAACGTTACTTAATAAGGCCTGTTGGTCTAGTGGTATGATTCTCGCTTCGGGTGTGAGAGGTCCCGGGTTCAAATCCCGGACAGGCCCAAGTTTCTTACTTTTTTCTCTCCATATTTTGAAAATACATTTTACCTTTTATTTTTATACAGTAATTAATGTCTACTTGATCTGAAAGAAATTTATAATAAACTCGGCACACTAGAAAGTTAAAATATCTTTGCTTATCTCATGTCATACTATACATTGAGTAAACTTCGATAAGTTATTCTGTGTATTCGGAATATGTGATCAAACAAAAAATATGGCGGGCGACAACTTTAGTAAAAAAGACTGTTCTTTTAAAATCAAGAAATATTTTAAAAATTGTAAATATGACTTATTAATATGCTTCACGGTAATTATCTAAGAGAGTGAGCCACTGGGAAAATTGGTTTATTTTCGAAACTCCTTATGAAGTTAATGGTTTTTGACAATTGAATACTTTGCTCTTGCAGATGGCAAAGGAGTTAATAATTGCAGTTAATAATGCCAATAGCATTACTATTGTGCTGAGCCTATTCTCCTGTGAGGTATTTCTATGTGGAAATCCAGCTTCACACATTTTCCTCTCATGATTCAATGTTTATTTATAAGCACTTAAAAATTTTTAAAGATATAGTATTTTGTATAATAGTACTTTCTAAGGCCTGTTGGTCTAGTGGTATGATTCTCGCTTCGGGTGTGAGAGGTCCCGGGTTCAAATCCCGGACAGGCCCAGCATGTGTTTTTTTTATCTTTTTTTTCTTTTTAGATTTTATACACAATGCTTGACGGTATCTAAATTATCTAAAATAAAATTTACCAACTAGAAAAATGGAATGGTCTTTGCTATCTCTTATAATAATAATAATAATAATAATAATAATAATAATAATATATACGCTGTAATATAATATACAGGATGTCCAAAAAGTCTGGTAACATGGCAGATATCTCAAAGCTGCCAGGTAGGCGAGATCTGATGAGTGTGGTTTATAGGTAATAGGAGGGTGGGGAATTCATTGCCGCACTCAAATTTGACATTGACCCCCAAATTTAAGGTCATCCATTTCCTAACTCGAAAACTATTAAAGATAGAGAAAAAATTCCAATTGCTACCCTGTAGAGCAACACCACATTAGTCTAAAAACAATGTTTAATCACACCCTTCCCCTTGAAAGATTTTGAGAAAACGGGCGAGAAAGAGTCACTCAAGGTCAGTTGGGCTTCTAACACATTTGCATTGCAGTGAAGCACACCGTTGGGAATTTTCTTTCCTTGAGTGACTTTTTCTCACGCATTTTCTCAAAATCTTTCAAGGGGAAGGATATGATTAAAAATTGTTTTTAGACTAATATAGTGTTGCTCTACAGGGTAGCAATTGGAAATTTTTCTCTATCTTTAATAGTTTTCGAGTTAGGAAATGGATGACCTTAAATTTGGGGGTCAATGTCAAATTTGAGTGCGGCAATGAATTCCCCACCCCCTATTAGCTATAAACCACACCCATCAGATCTCGCCTACCTGGCAGCTTTGAGATATCTGCCATGTTACCAGACTTTTTGGACACCCTGTATATAAAATGAGACGTCAATAAACTTTTCTATTGGTGTGTTTGACTGCAACAAATGACACACGAGATAGCGAACAATTTTGTACCTTCATTCCAATTACAGTTGGGTACCAGAACATCTGACCAAAGAAAAATAAAATAGCGGTGGAAAAATAATTAAGAATTAGCCTATCTCGATTAGAATTCCTTATATGAAGCTTTTTAAGATCATATATGCACACCAGATAATTGACTCCCTTCTCCAAGCGATGTTCAGGCAATTGAAGCCACGTTAGGAGAAGATCTTTCATATTGCAATTTGGTAAGCCAACCAGAATACGAGTGGCTGATCGCAATGGATAAGACTTGGATCATGATCCGAAAACTAAACAACAGAGCAACCATGCGTCATCACCACCACCTCAAAATAAGCACGAACCCAAACGTCTTCTGGGAAAATCAAGCTGAGTGACTGCTGGGATTTCCGTGATATTACCTAACTGATTATGCTCGTAAAGGCAAGACAATAATTAAAAACAATTATCGAACCTCCTGACCATAATATGGGAAAACAAAGCGCTATGGAATGCTACTCAAAGATAACGAGCCTTCCATTCAGTAGACCACTTAACCTTATTCACCCTATTTCCCCAACTTGGTGTCAAGCGATTACATCCTCTTCCCTAACCTCAAGAAACAACTCTATGAAAGACCTTTCCAAGATGACGAAGAGATCATTTCAGAGGAATAGCCAAAATGAAGCCTTCTTCAAGCGCATCCCCCCACTGCTTGGAAAAGTGTGTTGAATTATCTGATGCATAGGTATGTAGAGATGAACTAACCTTACTGCCAATTTATTCCTTTTGTATGATTATCACAACTCTTTGATCACCTCTTAGTATTCTAGTTACTTTATTTGTATACTAGCAGAGGACCCGGCATTGCCCGGGATAATTACGCTTGTAGGTAAACAGAACAACCGCAAAAAGCTAAATTAAACCTCCAAATTGGTTAAATAATAACTCAATCACTACAATATAGAGCGAAGGGACTATTCATTCTAAGAAAAATCCGAAAGACAGGAATTTACCTCTTCACTGAAAAAATCCATTCTAGGTGATATACCGGGACTTGATTTACCGAAAAAAATTTTTTTTTAAAGGCTCACAATGGATGGACCTCTCCAAGGATGCCTTCTAGTCTAAATAATATTTTACTCACGTAATCTTACTTTAGATGTACACTTGATGTTGTTGCAATTTCCTTTCTTCGTTCGATGTCTTGAAGCAAAACTTGGCCGGTCGCCGATTCTTCTATTTACTTGCTTACCATTTGCTCAATACAGCACGGAGCTAAAGGAATGCTTCCTCTATCGTCTTTCACTCTTTCTCAATAGTCTGCTAACTCATTATCTCCAGTTACTGATCATTTTTAAAGATTTTCAGGAAATTGTTAAGTACTAAGAATTCTCTTTTCTAAGAAAAGCCTGAATAACAGGAATTCTATGCATTGAATTCTATATTGCACAAACTTTGCCTTGCATTGTTGGTCATGAGACATATATTGTTGATCCTTGCTTTGTGTTGGTGCATTGCGTGTTGACACCATTGTTGATATCTATTTTTGCACAAACTTTTATTTGCATTGTTGGTCATGAGATATATATTGTTGGTCCGTGCAGAGTGTTTGTGAATTGCGTGTTGATACCATTGTTGTTACTTATTGTTGCAAAAACTTTGTCTTGCATTGTTGGTCATGAGATATTTCTCATTAATATGCCCTGTCATAACCATGAATATCGATTTTTTATCAATAATTATTATTTTTTCGAAATTTGAGGTAGACAGTGACTTTCCTCATGCTTTGAAGGTCATGTATGCGAAATTTTATCAAGAACGGAATAAAACTGTAGATTTGTATAAAAAACAAACAAACAAACAAACATCCTTCTTTATATATATAGATAGATGATGAACCAAGATGAAGAATCCGCTGAATATGGAGACATAATCCTTAGAACTCATAGATTCAGTACCAAAAACACGTAAGAAAGAAACAGAAAAACGTGTTCTAAAAGGCTTGCAAATACGATTTTTGATCTGCTGGGCAAAATTTGTCAATGTTACACATTACGAACGTTTTCATGTAAAATTTAGCACCTGCAGGGCCTTTTATTAAATACCAGTCTAAAACTTTTTAGAGCATTTTTCAATTTTCTTTTTTTTTTAAAAAAAAAAAAAGCGAAAGTAAAATTTATCTTTCTCCTAATGTGCTCGTGTCAGGACATTTTTCTTTGCTAGTACGTGACTTTTAAATAAGCCAAGGGGTTGTTAAAGCCGAAAATTTGCTTTACCCTGTTCAAATGCCTTCAGATTCTATTATCGTGTTCTACTTCGTTTTTGTGCGGCCTTTATCATCTTGCAAAAAAATTGTTGTTAATCAATCTAATACTTGTTTTGGTACAAATGATACGCGTTACTTGTACATTGAACCGATCGAGATATCGAGAATTTTGATTTACGCTTATGACTCACATTGAAGACCACCATCACCTGCATAAAGAATTAATTCAGCATTTCTTTTTGCTTTCACTGTTGATTGTTATTAGGATATCCACCACGACATGTAGTTACTGTTGAAATGTCAAAATGAATATGACGTGCCATTTTCTGTAGAGCAAACAAGTATTTCCATCAAAAATAAGCTATCTTAGTGCGCGCCTACTTCTGTTACAGGCATCCAGTCTGCTGTCAACTTTGGCAGCAATCCATAAGGAAAAGGGGTAATTGTTATTAATAGCTATTTGCTGTAAGTAGCTGAGTGGTGTTAGATCTATTATTATGAATGCCTAGCTTTTGTTAGGCTTATCGTAATGAATAGCTAATTTGAATAAGAGTTCAAGGAAAAACATCGTTATCGTGATCAATATGCTAAAAAATAAAAAAAGTTCGTCCATGGAAGCTTTAACCCTGACGTACATGCCAATTTTATAAAATTATTTTCTCAGTGATTCGTCGCTCCAGAACTGGTAAAGCTTTCAAAAACGTTATGCTCGCATGATAAATATTCTAAATACAAAATTTAATAAGAAAAATATTGTCTAACCTGGATGGCCTTACGAGTTCAGGAAGTTACAAGTTAGTTGATTTTCACTAAAACAATTTTTACCCTTTCAAGCCAAGTTTCCAAATAATTAAAAAAACAAAAAGAAAACCACCTTCCGCATATTCTCTAGTTACATAAATTAAAGACTTAGCCCAAAATGAAATGCCAGGTTGGAGGGGTGGACAGGTTGTTTTGAGTGCCTTTTTTGCGATTTTCGCGTGACTTGTTCGTTACTGTATATAAAAAAAAGTTAATATTTAGAAACTATAAAAATCGTGTTTGAATGATATATCATTATTCTAGCGAAAATTGACCTTTAATTAATCAGCGCTAATTAGCGCATGTCAAAACGCTGAGAGACGACGATTTACGTAGCTTTGACCTGATATTCAATAAAAACTTAATTTATCTAATGTGGTCCATTGGTTCACACGCTGGGGGATATTTTTTCGACCATAAGCTAATCAAATATCATTTGCGCTATCGTTTAAGCAGTGATACTGAACTTGCTACTCCAGCAAATTTCAAAAAATTATCACCGCATCAAGAGATTATTGGAGTCTAAAGCTTAGAATCAATTTGAATTGCATCCTTAATACTATGAGAACTGATTGAGAACTATAACATCCTCTTCTTCACTTCACTAGAATTCGACAGCTAAAGCTGCTGTTTCTCGTGCGCTTATCTGCCTCATTCCACCAATCAATTGCCATGGAGATTCTGCTGGCAGAAAGGGTCAGTGGATCAAGAAGTCCTATCGACCTCGAGAAAGGACGATCCACGTGGGTCGACAGGACCGAACAGGAAATGGCCATTACACAGAGAGTCATGGCCGGGCTTCAAATTGGCTTGATAATACTATCCTATAGATAGGATCATCAGTGGGGTTTTATGCCTGCTAGAATGCAAGAAGCAATCAACTCTATGTATCGATCTTCACCCTGATCGATGTTTGTTTTGTCTTTTTTTTTCGTAGTGATAACGACTCGCTTATTAATCAATATTGTTGTAGTTGTTATTTTTTTAATCGTATATGTATGAGAGATCGAAGAAGCAGATTTTTACGTATTTTAATTTAGTCGAAGCGGCATCTGAAATTAACACAGAAAGAATTGGATGAGTCTATCAAAACAGAATTAATAAGGCTTTCCCAGTAAATCCTTTGAACCGTTTTCTGCAAGGAAAAAGTAAAATATTAATAAATTCTAAAATTTATCAATCTACATGTCATTCTTCATCACGACAATGCTTCCAATCGAACGATGGAGGCTCCAATTCTCCGTAACATCCTCATGCGGGGTACAGCCAACGCCTCCTGTAAGAAACACCATTGCCTTCATTTTACTGAAAGGGTAATAAAGTTAGGCGTTTCAAACTTTTTTTTTGTATTATGGGTGCGTTAAAAATTATGCAATGTCGTTTCATAACTTTTAAAATCAATAACTTCTTTCTTTCTATTTGACAGGGACCTCATTCCAATTGCTAAGTTAAAGAGAATCGTCTAATTAGTCTAAATCAATCGACAAAAGCGATACTTTATTGTATTGAAAATAGAATAAATTGTCTTTCGTAGCTAAGGCCGTGCGGGGCTAGGCATTGTCATGAAAAAGGGGACCTGGGCCGGGCTCGGCATATTGCAGGCAATTAATAGGCCCATTGCAGTAAACATTTCAGAATATCGATGTAGGCATTCTACCTCTCTCGGGGAGAAATTCGAAGACGCCATGAACGTTGTCTTGATGTGTGATTTCTCACAGCAAACCTTCGTTCTAGTCTATCTCTTTGTGTCAAGGTCGTAATTCAACACGAGCTCTCATCAGCTGCTACGATGCTGTTCTGGAAGTTTTGATGTATCCAGTTCCTCTACCAGCATTTCTATTGTGACAACGATCCTTGGCTAAAAGCTACTTAGCTCTTTCGACGTTTTCCGGAATGCGTGCACTTAAAGATCTAGCATTTTTGACTGAATCCCGTCCTTCTCAAAAAACATTTAAATCTCTCGTAAATACTATGGGGATACGGCACCATATCTGTCTACTTACTATGACTTTCATTTGCTCGCAAATTTTCTGAGCTTCGAAACAGAAGTATAAACTCCTTCGCTGGTCCTTTTTCCATGATGGACCGCAAAAACTCCACCTTCAGTTGTTTAAAATCTCTAACAAGTTTGCAGTAACTGTTCAAAGTACTGATGTAACAAGCAAGTGATTGTCAATTCTTAATGGGACTGTATTTGCGCTTTTAACGGTAGCTACATGTATGGATTTGGTATTGCACTAATAAAGCTTTGATCTGTAGTAATTCTGTACCTAATTGGGATACGACCTATGTTTATATGACACTTTTTGCTCAACAAAATACCTAAGTTAATGACCAGCCGTCTCATCGACGTGATCCGTTTAAATAGCAATTATTGCGCATATCAAATGTCGGATTGCAGAGGTCATCTTTAATGGCCCTCTAGAAAGGATACCTTCACACGTGCTATTCGAAATGACCCCCATTGCAATCCAAGCATTGTTGCCAACGATTTGGCAGCTTCTCGAGCCCTCTCCATGGTCATGGGACTCAATAAACTCCCGGAATGCGTTTTCGACGTCTGCTTGGAAAAGATGGTAGTCGGTAGGGGAGAGGTCCGGAGAGTACGGGGGGTGTGGAAGCACCTCGTAGCCCAGAGCCTGTAGCGCCTGCACGGTCGTCCGTGGAACGTGCGGACGCGCGTTGTCATGCAGCAGAAGGACGCCTTTGCGATGCACAAGTGCAGGTTGTTGCTGACACAGTTTTCTGTGCATACGATGCAGTTCGCGACAGTAGGTCGCAGCGGTGATCGTCTCCCCCTGCTGCAGGAAGCTGTAATGCACTACACCACGGATGTTCCACCATGAGCTTCCTGGGGTGGAACGTGGGTTTAGGGAACTGTCGCGGGGGTTCATCGGCATCCAGCCACTGTGCTGACCGTTTCCTATTGTCGTATACGAGCCACTTCTCGTCGCAGGTGAAAATGCTATCAAGAATCCCTGCTTCTTCATGGCGCAAAAGCAATTCCGTACACACCTTCAACCGACGCTCTTTTTGGTTTTCCGTAAGTTCATGTGGGACCTATTTGTTCTGCTTTTTATCCTTGCCGATGGTCCTAACGTGTCTACTGACAGTCGACGCTGATACAGCAAGATCCCCCTGCAAGGTCCCGAACAGTTTTTGACGGGTCCTCTTAAAAATATTTTAGTACACAAGTAAACTTTTGGGGGCAGCAGTTCTATGGGGACAGAGTCTATGCGTGTGCAATGAAAAATATTGGATTTCTGAAATTCTGACTTCGGATTCTTAAAGACCATCAAAAAATAGAATAGGAATGTCTGCAGGCCCACTCTCTATTTCTTTGTCGTCATCGATAAAATTGGGTTCAAAACTTTAAAAGTTCCTCACTTTCAGGGCCTCTATCTCC
>JAHWFO010003124.1:6388074-6430143 GCA_023313115.1 Rhysida immarginata
AGTTACCCCCTCCCCCCAGCCCTCCTCACAAGGGGAGGGGGTAATATCTTAACTAATGAATTTCCTTAGAACTTATCATTTTCTTGAAAATCTTTAAAAATGAGCAGTAACTGGAGATAATGGAGAGTTAACAGATTATCGAGAAACAGTGGAAAGGCAGTAGAGGAAGTAGTCCCTTCACTCGGCGCTATATCGGTTTCGCCAACTGAGCAAGTGATGAGTGAGCAGGCGGCCATCGACAATCTAAGCGTGTCAACAGAAGAAACGGCGACTGCTAGATCACACCAAGTGATGAATGCCCAAGTTTTGCTTCAAGCCATTGAGAGCATAGTGTGATTTGCAACAACAGATTACCAAGTACATTCACCGCCACCCAAGAAGAGAAAAAGCAGGCCCGATGAAGAGAAAAATTGAGGCCGCGTATCGAACGCCTATAACGGATGAACATGGGTAGCTGTTTTATCGTCGAAGTTCCCCAAGATTACGTGGCCAAGAAATTATTTAGGCTAGCTGTGCCGTAGTTGGAGAGGGCCATTTTAAAAGAATTCTTTTCGGTTTTTCAATAAGGATTTTTACTGTTTTAATTCTAAGCTTTTTCGTGTATTCATTTTTACATTCAGATATTGCAAAATTTCATCATAAAAGAGCCCGAGTGGGGAGGGGGTGAGTAAAAACAGGTCCATTTATTAAGTTCTTTTGGTCCACTCTATGAAGTCGTCTTCTGTTTGGACCCGAAAATAATGCGAAATTTTTCAGGTGGGGTCTTGTTAATTAAAGATTCAGTACAATTCGTTAAACACAAACGCACTCTGATATTTCTCCCTCCCCAAAAGAACTATCCACTCGTTTCGATCTATTACGTGTACAGGGAAAAATCCGCATTTCCACTGTATACTATCATTATACAACGTAATTATGGGCTTTGCGAAAGCTCCGCCTGAAAAGGCAAAAGTTAGTTTCATTGCACAGCAACAAGCGAATAAAGCCTTGTTTGTTTACTCAAAAGCATTAGGAAAACTTCTCCGTTGAGTACATGTATTTATTTCTTAATGGAATAGCAGAAACTATCAATAATGTTCTAACAGTTCCCCCTATAGTCGTATCGCATATTTTTTGTTGATGTCACGTGTATGTTTATGGATACAACCTGGTAGAAAACTCGTAGCTTAAATGTATACAGTTTACACCCACGATTAAAAATTAAGCGCTGACATTAGTGAAGTTTGTTAACGAGAATGGCTGCCTTGACCTGGAAAAAATCTTTATTAATGGTCTGTCGCAGGAGGAATTTCAACTTGGAAGTCAGGGAAAGACAAAGAGCCGTCGGTGAGCAAAGACAAAAGGAGGGGAATGGAAGGAGAGGGCGTCTCAACGAGGGTGTCCTCAGTCTTTGTTCTGAACGAGTGGCTCCCTTGATGAGTCAGCTCGAGCGGTAATTAGCGCGGGACTCGAATAAAAACCTTGTCCAAACAATCGATAATTTCACGTGAAGGCAACAACACCGACACGAGCGCTTTCTCGTTATTAACCTACCTTTTAAGTTCACACGATAACGATTTCAATAAAATACCTTATCAACAAGGCATTAGGCTGGCAGAGTGCGGTACTCAAACAATTTAAACTCGCTAATATATCCCTTCTGTTAAAGAAAATGAAAGATCGCAGTAAGGTAGACTATGTCTGGAAACATCATTTGCATGTGTCGTCCCCTGTTTTCGTTCAGAATGTTTTATTAAGTGGCCCTTAAGTCTGCCTGTTGTTCCACTTTTTAAAAACCATCGTCATTAATTAATAAAACATGGACTTTCAATGTAACCAATCGTCTCGATTAATATCAGTTTAAATATCAATTAGGTTCATGTTATTGATATTATACAGGGTGAATACAAAAGTCTGAACCCCCCTTTTATTTTTTGAACCGAAGCAGATATGTCAATTTTGATGAATCCAATGAATAGGAAGTTGTGGGTGGCCTATCCCATGGTGCACTTTTCATCATCCCAAATATGCAAATTAGGACACATTCAAAATTTATCTCAAAAACCGTAAGGGATAGAGAAAAAAACCCAATTGCAAACTTGTTCAGCATAAAAAAACAAACAAAACAAAAAAAAATCGGACCAACCAATCATCCACAATCACGTGGTGAACTGTTTGTAGCTTAAAAACAGTCACACTGCACAAACAAGTTACTTCAAACAGCTTAAAAAAAAAGTTAATCAACAAAATGCTCGATGTGACGACCGTGGGCACCATAACACAATTGGGCACGGAACCTAACTGACGCCAAAACATCGGCAAACATGGCTGGTGTCACTCCTCGGCACGCTTCCTGGATTCGTTGAACCAGATCCTCCAGTGTGGTGGGCTGGGTAGCATAAACCTTGTCCTTCAGGTATCCCCACAAGAAAAAGTCAAGTGGTGTAAAACCTCTGCCAATCCACTGTTGTCCAAACATCTCACTTAGACGCTCGCGAACGACCAACCCGTAATGTGGAGGAGCTCCATCATGCTGAAACCACGTGCGCTGTTACGAGGCCAATGGCAAATTGCCAATGAAGTCTGTGACTACCACGTTGAGAATTTCAGCCCGGTAGCGTTCTGCAGTCAGTCTTCCATCGTAAAAATACGGTCCAACCACAGTGTCATTGTACAATCCACACCATACACTGATTCTCCAGTTCACTTGATGACTTGCTTCTCGCAGACATCGTGGGTTTTCGTCTGCCCAATGATAATGGTTATGCCTGTTGATAACTCCATCCCAGGTGAACTGGGCTTCATCTGTCCACAACACCTCATGAATGAAGTTTGGATTATCATCCAGGCAGGTAAGTACCCAGTTGCAGAAGACGGCCCTAGCAACATAATCCAATGGCAGTAACTCCTGGTGACAATGAATATGGTATGGGTGAAAATGATGTGCGTGTAGAATGTTTAGAACAGTTCTCTGATGGCACCCAACATCTACAGCAATTGCTCTGCTGCTTGTGTGGGGATTTGCAGCAACTGCAGCCAGAACTAGTGTTGTTGTATCCTCGTCGCCTTGTGCCCTTGGTCGCCCTCGTTCTGCATTAACATTCCCTGTAGCCTCGAATCTTTGAATAATGTAACGCATTGTTTGGCGAGATGGATGGCGTTCGTTAGGGTATCTGTCTCGATACAACCTAACTGCAGCATGTAGGTTTCTCTTTGCCTCTCCGAAGGAGAAGATCATGTTGACCATTTCCGGAAGTGTAGCTTGCCACCCTGGAATTGTTCTGTCTTCTGTGTGCTGAAACATGCCTTTTATTTGCTTTTCCGCATGAAAGTGAATGGAGTATGGTAATTTATGTTAATTTTTTGATTTGTATGCTTCACATGGTGGAAATATCAACATTCAGTTTTCCTTGTGCAGTGTGACTGTTTGTAAGCTACAAATAGTTCACCACGTGATTGTGGATGATTTTTTTTTGTTTTGTTTGTTTTTTTATGCTGAACAAGTTTGCAATTGGGTTTTTTTCTCTATCCCTTACGGTTTTTGAGATAAATTTTGAATGTGTCCTAATTTGCATATTTGGGATGATGAAAAGTGCACCATGGGATAGGCACCCACAACTTCCTATTGATTGGATTCATCAAAATTGACATATCTGCTTCGGTTCAAAAAATAAAAGGGGGGTTCAGACTTTTGTATTCACCCTGTATACACTTGGTATTATGTTAGCCACCAAAAACACTAAAAATTCCTTGATATTCCAGGTTTCCAGAAAAATGTTAAAAAAAAAATTTCCTGATATACTATTACCTAATAGGATTTTAGTCATTTCAAAATAAAAATGTACACCATACGAGAATAATTTTTCATTTTTACCAGAAGTCATTTATACAAAAACCATTTATCCATCGTGATTGGACACGTCAAGACTGGAAGAATGTTATGTGGTCTGAGGAATCACGATAGACGTTGTTTTATACCGACAGTAAGCAATTATGTGCGGAACCCCATGAAGCAATGGATCTTCTTCCGCCAACGTGCGTCTACGTATATATCTCAAAAAGAATTATGGCATCATTAATGTTATTTAAATTCTATAGCCAATGCGAAAACCATCAATAAATCTAACGGAAAAATCATAGCAGTCCCAACGGTCGACAATTTTCTGCCTACCTTCCGCAAAGAGGGTTGTTACAATAGTAGCTCATTCCTCCAGCATACAAACGGACCTCTTGATATGAGGTGAAACGCCGTACCTTTAAAACCATTTTAAGCAGTTCGAACTGTATGACAAGGACCCTCCAGCAGAAAAGTCGATAGCTCCTCCGTGCGCTCCCTTCAGTCCCGAAATTCCACGCACCATCTAAACACTGCTTCAGTATACAGAATTGAGTCAAGAGATATGATTATTGGAAGAGTGATCTCCATAACCACAACGCAGCTTCAAGAAGTGGAATTCTTTAACTTTTAAATTGACGCACTGAATTGACGCCATCATAATATCCAGTAAATTTAATATGCCACGTTTACAGACCATTAAAGGCTCTCCAAGCATTAAAAAAGCCCTAACTTAAATTAAGAACTCTTGATAAAAATTTCAAAACAGCTATACATGTCCTCAAAAAAATAATTCATCTCAATATTGATGAATGTCTCTTGAATAGACTGCAGCTTGTGTTCAAACCAAGTTATGTCACTTTTTCATAAAGTGCATTCTAAATAGGGAAATCAATCCAACTGTAATATGATAAAAAAAAAAAAAAAAAAAAACTGCCTTCCACACAGCCAATCTTTAGGAAATGTTGTATTTTGTGTCTACAGTCTTTATAACTGATATTAACTTTAGAGAACACATAAGAATAGTCATCCACCAGTTAATAAATTTTATCAAATATTTAAGCAGATTTCGTTTTTTAAAATTAAGAACAAAAAAAGTTAATATCTGTTAGTCCTGTTACAAAAAAAAAAAGTTAGATTTCTGCAAAAATATGCAATTTTATAATTTGTTATGTCAAAGAATGAAAAGTTTTCCACATTTCTCTAATAGTCCCAAAACCAAAAAATAAATAAATAAAATAAAGGAAAAACATAATTTACATTGTTGAAGAAATGTATACTTTATTGCAAATTGGTTGTGCTAGTTATCAATTATGCCAAAATTAATAATGCCGTTAAGGATTCTCAACAATGATAATTTTGTTCTTGGTTTCAAAGGAGAGAAGCACACAGGGGTCGACTGCTGTCAACTCCTCCATTTCATTTAACAGGAATTTTAAGTTGAAATGGATTTTGACAAAACAATTTTAAATGCCAAAAAGCTTTAAATCACAATGCTTCCACATGAACAAAATATAAAAATAGTAGTGGTGTAGTAGTAGTAGTGGTATTAGTTAATAAAACAATCAAACATTAAAAAAATAAAAATAAATAAATAAAAAAGAAAACTAAACTTTTTCGTGCAATGTTTACAACATAAAAACTGAAAATAAATTATTACAGTATTTAATGTGAAGTGTGCTTTGACGTGAATAATACTAATGTTCATAAAATCCCTGTCATTTAACAAGATCTCTCCAGTGACAGAAGCAGAACAAATCGTGGTGGAATGGAAGATTTTAATGTTCTCATTTGTTTTTGTATCTTTTGTTCTCCTGGCAATAGGATTTCAACCGTAATGAAAAATGAATGTGAATCGCATTTACAAGGATGAAAATCTTACCAGTTGCATCGTGGCTTCTAGTTTACGTGAATGAAGCCAAATTAAAAATTACACTATATACACTTTGGAAGGAGAAATATTCTTTCAATTTGTGCCGTTGTAAAAATATTTTAAAAGTAACTTCATGAACTTCATATATATATATCGCTTCAACGGCTAATAAAGCGTTTTAATAAAAACAATATGTAAAGAAATAAAACTTAAAATTTTAAAATATTTATTATTCTTTTTTATTCTGATTTTTTCAAGCTTTAACATAAAAGAGGAAAAGACTTATTTTTTAATTAACTTTTAAAATTTTTCTTTGTTTGCTCGTCTGGTTGTTCAAGGGATGAGTTCAAATTTCTGAGGAAAATAATTTTTTTTCAATACATTAAATTACCCCTCCCCCCCCCTAAAGAAACGTTAAAATGATCAAAACAAAATTAAAAAAAAATACAAAGGATAATAAAACAAGAAAACAAAATAATAAGTCATAATTTTTGCTCAGCTTTACAAATTCGGACAATTAAAATAAATAAATAAATAAGTAAACAAAATTTAAAAAAAAAATCAATTTCAATTGCATACTTATTTGTGCTACTACATGAATAATCAAAAATGAAAGCACAGTAAAAATCATACAAAACAAAAAGAAAATGAAATATGTACAGTTGTATAAACTTTCACAAGAAAAATATCATTTTATAATGTTAAGACGTTTTGAACAATTTGTTTATTTATTAAACAAATAATAGATTTTATTCATGTGAAAATTTTTGCTTTTTTTTTAATTTTTTATTTTTTGTAAAAACCTTGCATAAGAAATGCTTTTCAGAAATTAAGATGACACCTTCAACAGCAGGATTTTTCCTCCAAGAGACAGAAACGAAGGAATTATTTAATTTTAAATAAATAAAGGAAAAAAAAAATAATCAGAAATTAGGAACATAAATTAAAATAAATGGAAGAAAAACAGTTTAAAAAATCACTATAAGGCTCATAATCTTGAATACAGAATTAAAAACTCAAGAGAAAATAAACATTGATGGCAGATTATCATCATCATCCTTTTCGGGTTTTTTAAAATCAAATTTTAAAAACGATGGGAGCCCATGCGTTTGAGAACGCTATTCAGCAAATGCTCAAAACATTATGTGCAGCAATTTTTATACAAAAATAAATAAATTTTTTTTAAAAAAAAATGCAATATGCTTTTGCTTAAACGTAAAATTGATTCCGTTCGCATCGTTAACCATTTTTCATCGTTTTAATAGTTCAGGTTAGACATGACAATAATTTAATATATTTTTCTCTATTTTGTAAACAGTTTCCCAAAAAAGCAGGGAGAAACTAAAATTAATAAATAAAATTTTTGGATTTCATCAAGCACATTATCACAAAACACATGAGAAATAAAATTTGAAGGCATAGTTAGGCAACAAAAAAAAATAAATAAAAAATAAACAGTTCATTTACAATTGCAACTAAAAATATAGTATGAAAAAAAAAACAAAAAAAAAACAAAGAAAATAATAAGGGAGAGAATATTTTACTTTTTTTTTCTCATTTTTAAAATAAAATCTTCAAACTCCCCTTGGACGATAACAGCATTTTTGGCCACTTCTCACTCAATTTGTGATAAACGCGAGAATTTTTTATTAAATAGATCAGAATTTTTCTATTTTTTTTTTCCTCATAATTATCCAATTGTAATGAAATCTCTAAAGGAACTCTTTCGTTCAGGAAGGATACAGAACTCGGTTCGTTAAACGCCTCCTTTTTGTTTTGTTCTCACGTTCATACATATATATATATTTTTTTTCAGCACTGAATTTAGTCAATGAAAAACCTACAGACATCAAAAACAAAGTCTCGGAAATAAATGGATTTTCTTCCTTGTTATCTTTCTTTTTTTTTATGATGGTATGTAAAGGTTACCAACACACAAATTTCTGACGTAGTAAAAAGACGGTGTATATAAAATCAATCTTTAAACGAGTGATAATAAAAACTGGTGCCACACCAATAACTTTTTTTTAGATCTGTCACCGAGTTAAAATGACACAACCAACAGTATCCAACAGAGTGCAGGCACTTCCACAGGCAGAAAAAGACGTTTGCCCATTGAGAAAGGGTTTTTTTAAAAAAAGGTAAACAATCGCATTTAAATGTTGTTTAACAAACACGAGTCATTTCTTGGGGTCGAATATACTAATTAAAAATTCTAAAAACACTTGCGCTTTTGGTCAGAAGTTTCCTTTAAAAAAAAAAAAAAAAAAAGAAAGAAAAAGGACAAAAACAAAATTTAACTCATTTCTGTTTGAAACTCAAAACTCGCCATATCTAAAAATTTACGAGTAATTTTCTTCCTATGACAGGTTATTTTCTAATAACAAAATGAAAAAAAATAAAAAATAAATTTTAAAAAAGTTAGATTCTGAAATCAAAACTCTTTTATTCACAGATCTCTTGAAAAATAAACCAAAGTCAGAAAAATAAAATAAAGTTTCTCGAAAAAGGCACGTGCAAAATCTACTGCTGGGTTGAGAGCAGCCTAAAGAAAATAAAACACAATGTTCCATTGACAGACGGATTTATTGAAAAGAAGTTCTGCATCCTCCCTTAGTCGACTTTAATTTACAAAAGTTCGTAAAGGACAGGATAGACCATACAAAACTGAAAATGAATAAAGCAAAACAGAAAAAATAAATAAATAAATAAACGGGGAAAACAAAAGCAAAAGGAAACCTAACGACAAAGATACGAGACAAAAACAGAATCGCTCCATAACAAAAAATGAAATCAACTATTAAAAACAAAGTGTGATTTTAATATTTATTCTCTTTATCAATAATAATCTGCAAGGTTCTCACTTCCATTGGTTTTTAACTCGTACGACGTATTAAAAAAAAAAAAAAAAATGAAACTTAAAACAGGGAAAAGAAAAAAAACAACTTTTCAAAGGACAACTTAAAACATTCTTGCACACTGTAATTGAAATGTCACTAATGTTGTTAAGTGAGAAGTGCATATTTTTTCCATTAACGATTTCCGATTTTTAAGGCTCAACATAGGGAAGGAAAGAAATACATCTAACATTTAGAAAGTGAGAATTGTACAGGTTAAAAAATGCTTTATGTATCAATTTCCTTGCCACGCTAAAAAAAAATTTTCCCTTATTGTCATACATCCTTCAAGGCATGATTGAACAAGATCTTCATAGGACATCATAACATAAATAAGAATCTGACAAGTAGGAATAAGAAGGGGAGGGGGACAAAATAAAAAAAGGGGAAATTTCTTGCTTAACGTTTGCATTTTTAATAAATCTTTTACTAATAAGAAAAGCCTTTTTTTAAAATAATAATAAAAAAAAAACAAAAAAAAAAAAAAACCAAAGAAAAAAAAAACACAAGAAAGAAAATGGGGGAAGAGAAAAGAAGTGGACCAAGGAAAGAAGGGTAAAAGTTCTCACTACTGAATACTTAAATTTCCAGTTTCAATGAATATAAAAATATCTACTCAATAGGGGAAGAATTCAATGGGGGCTGGCTTCCATTTGTCATAGCGACAAAACCAATGAAAATATGGATTCATCCAATGGCTTGGAGATGAAAATGAATTCAAAGCTAACGATTTAAAAACAGTTAAAATTCTATCCAACAACCAATTCCTGATGACATTCGTGGAACTCTCGCTGCTGCTTAAAACCAGGTGAACCGTCGGGGCCTCGGGGCTGGCGTACAATTATCACACGTGGACCGCTGTCTTCACATGAAGTTGTTCTCAAACGACTAATAAGGCGTTCGGGCCGAGGAATTTCACTAGTAATTTTAAAAAGAAATAAAGAATAAAAATTTAATTTAAAATAGTAGCTACTGAAACAATGTTGCCAAGAATTATGATAATTTGCCAAATTAAAAAATATATGAAGATATATGCTGACGTTGGCTATTTCATGTGTTTAAACTACAAAACCATTAACATGAAAAAAAAAAATCAAATTTCTTATTACATTAAGAAAATATAATTGAAGATGATGATATAGGAAGCATGGACTTAAAAATTTCAGTTTTCAAATACTCCAGTCAATTGAATATCATTAAATGCCAAAAAAAAATTGAAAGGTCTCCTAAACAAACGTCCCAAATCAGCCTAGTTTCAACTATATCCATTAGAATATCAATTATCATATTCTTTCCAAATGAACTGGGGCCATCTAAAAACCAACGTTAAAAAAAAAATCTGAGGGTATACTGCACCCGATTTCATGTCTGGACAATTAATCAGATATACGTGAAAAACTATGCATCAAACACAAGGAGAGATGAAGATATACAATACAATGATATGGCATTTCATATGAAGAGAAGCTACACTGAAGGGAAGATGTTTTTTCCTATGTAGAAATTACTGAAAAAGGATCGGTACCATCCACTAGAGTTTTGCATAATGCAACATGAAATCACCTACTTAAATTTCAACTAAGGCAGATACGAGAGTCATTACATAAATAATGAACACCATTTTTTTTACTTAAATGTTTATAATTTTTTGCAATATCTCTTTATAATCCTCAATATAGTCTCCCTGCTTCTCAATGACAAGAGTCCCAATATCTGGGAAGCTTTATTATTCCATCCAAAACACTAGCTCTGTTCATTTCTCGAATGGCTTGGATAACGGCAGCAAAAAGCTCTTCCTGAGAAGGAAAAAGACATTCAAGCATAGGTTGTTCCAAATTTGGGAATAGGTCTAAGTCTGGTGGACTCAAGTCTGGACTGTAGGGAGCAGGAGTTAACACTTCCCAACCATTTTCATGCAGCTTTTCGGTTCTGACATTCCCGATGTGTGAGCAGGCATTGTCATGGAGGACGAGTGCCCAGCCTCTAGCAACTGAGGTTGAGTTTTGTGCATTTTTCTGGGCAGTTTTTGCATGAAGTCACAATAATAAGTTGCTGTGACACTTAGTCCAAATGAAACTCTGCTTATCATGATGTTTCCTTGGTGATCATAAGCAAAGATCGTCATTTGTTTGACCTTTGCTTGAGCTCTTCGAAATTTTTTTTGGTTCTTAGGAAACTGTACCTGTGCACTAGTGCATTTTAAGAATGCTTGATCTTCAACGTCAACGTTGTTTCAGCAAGGTTGCAATATGTAAGCGTTTCTGCTTCTGCTCAGCAGTCAAGCAGTAATGGACCCATCACACATCGGGAAATGCAAATTATTTAAATTATTTTCAGAATTCAGAATACTGATGTTGGTGGAATCCCTATGGTTGCAGAAAGTTCCTCAAATGTCAAAGGACAATCTTCTTCAAGAGCATCTGTCACAAGGTTTACACTTCATTCACCTGTTGACATTTTAGGTCTTCCTGGTCTTGCATCATCGTTTATGCTCACACGACCATCGCAAAAACGAGTAGCCCAACATGAAACTGCACTGTGGTTCACTGTTAACTCACTGCAAACTTTACTGTGGATTTTTTGAAAGGCCAAATGTGTTAAAGGGGATGGTAACATGAAATTTGATGTAACCCCATAAGAAAAAAATCACATGGAGTCAGGCACATAAAATTTCGGTCTTTAAGTACGACCTTTGCTCTTCAACAGTCACAATATCCAAGACCTTTGCAGGCTCCATTTCTAGCTCGCGTTATTGAAAAGCAGAGTATTTTATGGATGAAACAAACATGGGCTTCTTCCACAAGCTTCCAAGTGTAAGTGACTTTATTTTTGATGTTTTTGCATCAGCTTGCACCTGTGTGTGCATTTTTTTTTCTGAATTCCTCTGTTCCATCCCAGTTTATAAAACTGACCTTGCTTGTAAAATTACTAATTACAGCTTGCTTCATGTTGTCACAATCAATGTCATGATCCAAACTTTCCAATTCTAAGGGATGTCCCATTATAGTGGTACTTTGGCTAACAAATTTAACCCAACTCCCTCCCACCTCTCAACATTAATCAATTAGCAGGATATCAGAAAGTGTAGTGACATTCTTAATCTGTGGTCTCACCATTTTCAGGCACCAAGTCCTCGATTGGCACACCTTCTATTGTGAGATTTTTGCACTACTGTGGCCTAATATGTTTCATTTCAATAACGATTTTTACCAATGTTAATAAAGAAAAGCTAACAAAAAACAAAACTTACCTTATCTTGACAACACTACAAGCAGAAACTTTGCCATTTCTTTGTTTTTGAACTATTACAAATTCCACCTGATCTCCTGGCTGTAGAGTCTCATTGTTCCGAATCTCTGATATATGAAAGAATAATTTTTTGCCTTCTTCAACCTCGTAAGACAAAAAGCCATACTAAAAGAGAAAAATGATACTATTAACTCATTCGTGTTTTTATAAAATAGTAACAGCAAGAAAATAACAAATAAGGCAAAATAAAAATTATGCTAATGTCTGCTGTTACAAGAGCATAGTACCTGGCCTTTGATAGCTTCCACTGTTGCTCTTAATTTGGGGCGGATAGGTTTGACATTTACAGCACGCTCTTCACCTGTAGCCAAAACAGTACCTAATTGAAACTGAACACTATCGCCCTTCTGGATGAATTCCTTCTTATCAGCTAAACTTGTTATTCCAAACTTATAAAAGGTGGCATTTTCGGATTCTGTGGAAAATAAGAAAGTTTAAATTCTTAAAATCCTGGGTTTTTTGCAAGAAATAACTTAAGGACATATGAAATATAAATAATGGTAGAAAATAAATAGCCTTTTATTTCACCCATTATTAAGTACCGAAAGGTGCTTTATGCTCTCAGTGTGGGGAAACGTGTCTGTCTGTCTGTTTGTCCGTAACTAACTCCTCCAAGGCTATGAAAGATTTTCAAAATCTGTTTTCGTCAGTCGATGAATATGGTTCATGGCACAAACCAATCACAAATATTATCTAAATCGGTTCAATGGCACGTGTACAAATGGTACCTTCATGACTCCACCTAGCTATAAGCGGTTATTAATTACTGTTATTAATTAAGTGGTTATTAGGAGCTTTAGCATAAAAGCTACTTATAAGGATGCGCCCTAGGTCTGTACGTTTATCCGGCCGGCCGGCCGGCAGCCGTTTGCACGATTAACTTTTTCAAATACTATCAAAGTCTTAGCTTGGCCGTATCAACTTTTCAGAATTTTTCGTGGACCCCTTCAAGTCAAATTCACGTGCTAAAACAGTGAGTGTAAAGAATACCAAGCTAATGGCATGCCATATAACAATCGATTTATCAAGAAGGAATACATTGTTACTTTCTGTTCATCTTTTAAGCATTACTGACATCGGCGCGTGCACGTGAAATCGCTTTGTCGACGCACGATTGCTCAAGTGCTCATAGCACAGAATAAGAGAGTAATATTGCTCCGTGCTCATAGTCTAAATTATTAAGCAGCGGAAGAATGGAGCAACTGATTGGTTTTACTATGTCAATCCTTCATAATTTCTACACTTTTTGAGGTAGAAGGTTGAAATTCGGAATGTAGCTTCCTATGGGCATGTCCATCTGCACTATATAGTTGGGTTTTGATTGGTACACTGGGGTCGGAATTACGGGGGTGGGATTCAGAGAGGACAACATATCTATGTTCTATTTAGTACGTAAAGACGTGAAATTCAGTATCCAGATTCCTCTAGGCAAGGTCTACATGGCTATGAAGTTTAGCCCCATTTGTTCTATATGGGGTCGGATTTGCGGGGGTGGCAGTCACTTGGTCCTTAGAACTACGGCAACATATAGCATGTTATATATCATACGTTCGGAAATGATGAAAAAGGAAAGAAGGTAACGAGGTTTTTTTACATTTTATACATATTATGTTCGAGAAAATCAATTTTTTTGATTAAAAAACTTGGGGAGAGGTAAAAAGTGCAGATAAAGGGGTAAAAATAGATGACTGCAGGATCTGCTACTTCCCTCACCCTACTTGGGGTGGGTGGGTGGGGGAGGGGGTTAATTTCTTTTTAATAAATGTATAAATGTATTTCTGCTTCACTGCTAAAGCTCCTCCTTGGAATGTTTACAAGATTTTATAAATATGGTCTGGCGCATGAACCAATTTGAAGATGGTCATAATCGATACAATGGCACATGCTCTAATGGTACCCTTATGACACACTCAAAAATTTTCACTGCTAAGATATGGCATGTAATATATCAAACGACTTGGAACGACCTGTTATGAATGAATATATAAGAGTAATTACAAAGTTCGAAGATGATCGATATTCATTCAGGGTACCTGTGCTAATGATACCACTTTTCCCCTCAAACTTCAATAAAGACGAATTTCACTAGCAACTAGATAGAATAAACGTTGTAACCCTTGAGTGAATTAACAACATTGATCAACTCCTTGACAAGATTAATGGTATCATCATCAAGGCTGCAGAAAAGTCCAGTTTACCAATGGAAATTTTCAATGCTAAGATAGGGCATGTAACATATTACATCAAACCACAAGTAACCACACTCCATGAATGAATATTTAAGAATAGTTATAAAATTCGTAGATTATCGAATTTGAATCAATGGAAGCTGTTTTAGGTTTTCAAAAGCAATTCAAAAATTGTGGAATTATGTTTCAAAAAGTTTATGTGCTGGCGATTAGTTTAGCCTTTTGGTACTTGGTTATGTCATTCCTTAATGGTTTATTAATGTGTAAGATTGACATTTTCTTAGAAGCATGACAATAAAATTTGGCTTAGAAGCATTGAAATTCCTCAAAAGCATTGAAAATCCCACAATAATGACTTTCATACAACTCAATGAACTCTTACTTGCAATAATTGTAATCATTCTTGGCCCCATCCTGACCAAGTTTTTTTGTTTATTACGGGCTAGTCTAGTATAACTTTCATAAAAACAAAAAGGGAATTTTTGAAGCAATACATTGCTGCACAAAATTCGCAATCCTGTAAGATAGAAACCGAGCAAAGCAATTTTGGCTCGATCCATTCATTAAGCCATTTTTTGATACTTTCCTGAAAAGTGAACTATAGAAAGGGCCGACTGCATGGACCGAAATAAGTGGAAATCCGAAGGGCCAATATCTGGTGAATATTGCAGGTGGGAAAAGATTTCCCAATTCAATCTTTTGTTGTATTTTTGGAGCCTAGCATTGTCGTTTTTTGTTATGCCTATTATCCCATTCCCAGTGATAGTTTCGAACAGTTTTAGAAGCTCAAAAGAAAAAAAAAATGCTCTTCTGATTCCACCAGATGCATATAACAATTTTCGAACCATGGATATTCCGTTTTGGAGTTGATGGACCTGGTTCACGTCATGATCTGAAACCAAAACCACTATTTACATATGGTATATGATGGAGCATGATCACTGTAAATATTAACAAGCATTCGATGAGTTTCAGCAAAACTTTTCTTCAGAATACAGTAATAGAATAACACTTCCCACAAATGCGATTTCGTTGGGGTAAATGTTTCCATTTTTGACGTGAAAAAAAAATGATATTTACGCTTCGAACGAAGGTCTCCTATTGCGATTCAAACTTCAAAACACAAGTACAGCCATTCCATCAAACTCGAAATTAGTATCATTAGCGCATCTTTCTGAACAGGGCAAAAAGTTATTCCCATACCCAATATTAACACGTTTCAGATGTGCTTTTTTTTTGTTAATATTGATTCTAGATGTTTGAAAAAGAGAGTTTTATAGACAAAACCTAAGATAATTCATTTTTGGTAGTTTCATTTTCCAGAACAAACAAGAAGTAGCGTGAACTGGAGTCAACTTTGAAAATTCAAATGTGAACATGGGTCGTATAAGGTATCTTTGAATAGCACTTTTAAAGATCTATAACTTTTACTACGGTAAATGTTGTTTTTTTTTCCTAATCCTCGTCGTTTATTCACAATTAAAGAAAAAGAAAAATAACTTTGTAAATTAAATTGATGGCTTAAATTAATTAATTAAATAAATTACTCTGATATTGGTTTTCTAATGTTACATTCTCCGTAACACATTTCGTAAGTGCTCAAAATGTGCACAGTTTTCTACAAAACAATGCATACCACTTATTTTCTGGACCAATTGCTTGGCCACCCCGTTCTCCTGACTTATCTCTTATTGATTTCTTTTTGTGAGGACGAATTAAAGACATCGCCTACCAAGAACGTCCAACAACAAGGGAAGACATTAAAGAAAGAATTAGAGTGACCTTTAATCTCGCAGTAGTTCTGAAGACCTCCATGCAACTCGGGATAAGAAAGAGAATACAGCATTGTTTTGGCTGGCTTACTGTCATGCATTTCTATATTAAAACAATAATAATTACTAGACAAGAGTTATTCCACGAGCACAGACTTACCTTCAGTTCCTTTTTGAATCAACCCAGAATATTCTTCTTGATCAGGATTAAAGCATCTCACTGGGCGGACGACAAGCCCCTCATAAATTTCAGGTTTGGCCTCTTCGACAGGTATTGTTCCTTTGGGAAGTTTACGAACACATTCTGCACTTTGTTTTGATCCCTTCTGCGAAAGCCCTCCATACTCAACCTCCCAGCCCAGCTCAAGATGGGAAGGATCTCCGTTATAAACACTTATGAGAAAGGAATAAAATATTAAAAATTACCAAATAAATTACCAAATCCGTTAATAAATAAATTACCAAATCGTAAAATGAATCCAATCTACAAGCAGCTGTATATATAGATACTTATTTTAAAGGTAGCAATAAGTCCTTTTTTCTTTGTTTTGAGATGTGTTAAATGCTTTTGTAATAAATAAACTGCATGTAGAGAAAGGGATAAGTGGAGTCATTTAATTGGGATGATTTAAGGATAAGTTTCTTTCCTCCTATACAAGGTGTGTCCGGAAAGTAATGCAAATGTTTTTGTGCTAGTAATTAAAATGGCCACAGAGCGCTCCGATCGGTTGAGTTAGGTGTGGGAAGGGGGGGGGGGGCCCCTGTCAGCTTCAAAGCGATGCCTTCGCCAGTCTGCTCTGAGCAGTTGCAGCATCAGGATCGCTGTTTTAGCGCACCCTGTTTAGTGCCTGTGTCACACAAAGCAATGGAATCATCACTCGAGCAACGTTATACGATAAAGTTTTGTTCGAAACTGAACAAATCTCTTGCAGAGACCCACCAATTGATTGTGCAAGCTTACGGGGATAGTGCTCTATATCATATTCTCAAGTTTCGAAGTGGTTGAAAGCGTTTAAGGGAGGCCTGGAAGAGGTGATCGATAAACCCCACGCTGGATGGCCGTCAACCAGCACAACCGACGACAACTTGGCCTGTGTGCGCGATCTGTTAAATTCTGATCGTCGGTTGAGTGTCCGGATGATTGCAGAAACTCAGTACAGTCTGGCTGACTTCTTTCTCTTCCCAAGGATCAAGACCGCCCTAAAAGGAATCAGTTTTGGGTTGATTGAGGCCATCCAAAACGTCGTGACGAGGGCCCTTGCCAAGGTCCCTGTTGAAGCCTTCCAGGACACGTACCGTGCGTGGCAGAGTCGCTGGAAAAAGTAAGTGGATGCCCAAGGGAACTATTTCGAAGAATATTAAACGTTTGTAAAGATATGTTCAATAAAGATAGTGGTTAAAAAAAAACACATTACTTTCTGGACACGCCTTGTATGCTGCCCATCCTCCCATGAGGATTAAGGCATAGTGGTGATGATGGTGATGATGTGGTGGTTGCTGTTGTTGTTGTTGTTGTTGTTACCCATCCTCCCAATTTCATTGTTTACACTTAATTCTACTTATACTATTTATTTTCAAAAATAGACTTACACAACTTTCATAATATGAAATAAAGTCTATATATACGAAGTGCTACCAAAAAATTCTGAGAATTTTCTTATAAAAAGCAGAAAATGTACCTTACACCCTAATTTTCATTGTCACCTTCAAAGTAGTCACCTCCATGCCGATCAAAGTATGCAACGATCCCAGTGATTTTTCCATGTTTGTAAACACTCCTGGTGTTCAAGACCAGTTGCAATTCCACTTGGATTCTTCAATGGAGTCAAAATGTCGCCCTTTCATTCAAAAAGGGAAGAGGTAGAAGTCGCAGGGGGCTAGGTCAGGAGAGTAGAGAGGGTGGAGGACCATTGCCATGTTGTTTGTTGCCAGGAATTCCTTCACAACGAATGAGGTGTATGAGGGCACATCGTCATGATGGACCAACCAGTCTTTGTTCTTCCACAACTCAGGCTGTTTGCACAAAATTTTCCCTCAGTCTCTTCAAAACCTCGCAGTAAAACTTCCCATTGACAGTCTGACCAAGTCAAAAAACTTGAAAATTCGCAGCAGCACAAGAACACGTAACACAAACAGCAATAACTCGCAAAGAAATGCACCTACGATTACAAAACTTGGCAGAACAGCAGCTGAAAGGTACACCAAGACGCATCCAGAAGCAGAACCTCGTATCATTTTTGGTTTGGGCAGTATATTCAAATTCTCAGATATTTTGGGTAGTACCTCGTTTAATGGAGATAATTATCAGAATTAAATAACTTTAAGTAGAAGAAACACTAACAATAACTAATCCTACTAACAAAATTCAGCTGAACCATTGTTTTAATAGCAATAAATTAATTTTATTTGGTAATTAAAAATAATTTCTTTTTTTTTTTTTATCAATGTTAGGCATACTATAGATTGGCCATCATGAGAATGAACTGAAGGTGAGCACAATCCATTTTCAAAAGACGGGGGATTTTCATTGCCATTCCACGCTGGCAATCCTTTCTTCCAACCATCATCCGTTCCTGGCATGCATACCAGATATCCAAAACCATCTACAAATAAAGAGAAACTTGTGCAAGTTCCAGAGATTGTGCGAACTGACAGGCGACAATCAGTGGAGGACATTTCTGATGCAATTACTGAAGCTGCGACAATGGCTCTTAAGGAGATTGCAAAGAACGGCTTCTAGGAATGCGTTTATACACACTTTGAAAAAAATGTGTGACTGCAAAAGGACATTAATTTGAGGGACATATTATTTAAATGCTTGTATAATTTCAAACAAATACTTTGTAAATGAAAAATCATTCCCGGGAACATTTTGAAACTACTTCGTATAATGAAAGACAGGAAAACATTTTTCTTTTTATTCTAACTGGTAAACTGATAATTCACTTTAAATCCTTCACCACAAAAATATTTTGTCTTTTGATATGTACTGCTAAAATGGACTCCATAATACAGTCAAGGATCTTTTAACAGAAGTGCAAATACAGAGTCATCAAAAATTAACACAACCCCAAGATAAGCTGATTAAGAACAATCGTAGAAAAGGTGACTTCATATTATCAGGGGTGTCAAAGATTTCCAGGGACAGTCTCAGGATCACCTGCCTTATCCACGGAGTATAAGCATCTCCAGAAACTAATATATTCCCAGAATTTATTAATTTAATTGTTGTTCAGTAATTATTCTAAGAAAATGTTTCACAATTAAGAAGATGTTTATAATTATGGTTTCGATAGGCGGAGATTTTGCGTTGTTCGAGAGTGAAACGACGTATTCAGAAGCGGATTGGTTGCTAAGAAGAAAAAGGGGGGGGGGGTGATAAAAGCACTCCTGTAAGTGAATTTGGAATCCCCTTAATAATGATTTAACGTTTCATTAATATATCCATCATAGCAGATGGAGTTAGCATTCACATCAAATCAGGTCTTCTTGCATTTATCTTATAAAAAACATATTTATTCTTAGTTAGGGGATTATTATTGTAATTTTATTTAATGTGGTGGCAATGGTATGATACCAGCAGCTCCCGATGTTTCAAGACTTCCGGTGTTGTCTGACTTCCAGTTCACCTCCTAATGGCTTCCCCAGAGATCTCTTTAATTAAGTCTCTCATTAAATTTTACACATTCAAGCTGATAACACTTCCATGTGGTTACTTTTTAATCATTCCGTACAATAAACATGAATGGTATACCTAAACGTTCTGTTCATAATAGAAAATGGTAACCAACTAACCTGAAATGAAAAAATACTTCTCGATCATGTTCTGCAGTTTCAATAAACCCAAATCCATCCTTCAAAGCAGCTATGAAACCTTGATATGCATATTTATATCCATTTTTAACTCCACGACTAACAATACGAATATCAGCTGCTGTTTTTAGATTGTTGCATTTTGATTCACAGATGTTGAATTCCACCTAAAGGCAATTAAATTAAAGCAAATTAAATTTTAAGTGCAAAATATTCATCTTATTTTGGAGAAGGAGTGGAAGACTGACTTTTCTTGAAATATTTATGAAACCAAATATATTTATTAAATAAATAAAAAATTATGAAAATGAAGCACTTTATTTCACATTATATTAGCTCAAGTAATATTGCCAGAAAAAAAGCACCATTATATTTATCAATTATATAAGAATATTCAATTAAATAATTGTACAATTATTTGAAGTCTTCAACAAAAAAAGTGATATAAATTAATACAGTAATTGACAGGCACGTCACATTAGGAATAATGAACTTATTATAGAATCTCAAATCATTACTCTCATTCTCAGCATTAACAGTTACTATCATCTAACATAAAACATGAACAATAAGTTTCAGGACTTCCACTTCACAACACTTCAAGAGGTATTCTTTGTTCCAGCAGAATTGCCAAGGCTTTTTGTGCACAAGGCAACTGAAGCAAAGTGCATTGCTAATCACAGCCAGGTAAATACTTGCTCGTTTTTTTAGAAGCTTAAAAAACTAACAAGAGCTATGCACAATATAAGAGCTACAGGAATGTAATCACTGTCTATCTGAAAATAAGCAATAAAGGTTAAATGATGTTTGCTACCTCCACCTCTGATGCATCTGGGGAAGCAATCCACGTTGCTACTGGTTCCATCAGGTCTTATCAACAGTTAATGGATGGCTTTGAGTGGAATAAACTTCACACAGTTAACTAGCTCAGTAGTGAAGGCCTAAAGAAATTGCTATTAAGAATGAATGCTCTTTAAATATTCATTTCCAAATTGCTGTCAATAGAATAACAAAAATATTCACGATTCATTTTGTAAGCATGTATCTCTTTGAGCCTACTGAAGTGAGGATTTTCATATTTGATTTTCAGTCTAGTCTTTCCTCCCTGAACCAAAATTTATCCAAGCCTATTTTCTATTTCTTCTTGAAATCTTAGATGCCTACCAATGATTACAAAGACACTTTTCAGATCATTACTGGTCACCATATACCAGTGCGTATATGTACAATCTGGACAAGAAAAAGTGTCCAAAGAAAGAGTATCTATCATTAATATTCCAGCGTTCCCCAAACACTTGTGTGGCACCAACGTCGTCATCAGCTGTTGTAGCAAAATAGCCTCCAAGAAGGCTTCAAAAATTTCTGCATAAAGACCTTTATTGATTGATATGGTAGACTAATAAATAATGTTTTTTAATAGCCATAGTTTACTATTGCTGTAAAACAACTGAAGAGTAGCCTAACTACAGACACTCTACGCATTACGATCATTCCGAGTCACGATTTTTCGGAGACACTGAGTTATGAAACGACAAAAAAGAAATTTGAAAAAAAAAGAATAATTATAACTGCGCGAACAACTATTAATAATTATAACTTCAAATACCCATTAGTATATTCATCTAACTACATACTTCTACCTGTAACATGTTTTAATATTTTATTTATTATTTTCGACTTAAGTTATTTTTGAGTTCCGATGGTTTTATCGATACTTAATCCCATCGGAAGTTGGGGAGTGATTGTTTATGGAAGGATCAATACAATGACATTTTAACATGGCTATCATTTCAATTCACATCATCAGAACTAAATTATACAAAGAATACGAAGAATGCCAATCGTTGAATTCAAACTGTTAAGAAGCATATCAGAGCCCGGCTCCTGAGTGGTTGACAATTAGATATGATTATATACAATGCCTAAAATGGCATCAAGCCCGATTTTAATTGGTTATTTAATACCAGGCAGGAGCCCAAACCCACAATCCACCCAATCCCAGAAATATTTCCTATCAGTAGTGACTTATTTTTCTTTTTAAGGACGTTATGGATTCTTAACACTAACAAATTGCAAATTTTCAACACAATATGATTATCTTATGCTTTGTAAAAGCTCATTAAATTCAAGTGGGATGCGATAATTCATTATAAGTATAGAGGCAGAAGTCATATTTAATATTACCTTATCACCAAGTTTGGGAACGTTTCGAATATCACAATCCTTGATATAAAAATGAATATTTTCTTTTTCTCCATTCTGCTGATAAACAATTACACCAGGTTCACTTTCTTTATTTTTTATGCTGTTATCTATTTTACTAGGACTACGATTCCACTGATATCCAGGCTCCTTTTCAACAATACCTAAAAAAATTACAAAATTCAGGGAAAGCTTAACTTATTTAAACATAATGGAGTTATCATGACTAAATGAGAAAGAAAAGAAACAGTTCAAATGATAAATAGTTGTGCATGAATAAGAATCACATTTAGGGCGTATGTTAAATGAACTCTTAAAAAAAAAAAAAAACAAAAAAAAAAAACAGGAATTTCTAATCAATATGTAAAAATTTGTCTTAGTTTCAGAGAAATAAGAAAATTAAAACTGAAATTATATCAAATTTATACATTAGTTAATGAGTAACGAGAGAGAGAAAAAAAAGCTAACATACCAATGACATGTTTATGTAAAACGGTATCAAACTTCACCATGCCTGAAGGGAGATGACGAATTCGGACTGCATTTTGGCGATTTGGCATGGTTGCATCCTTTTCAAAAGAAATAAAAGTTAAAAAAGATATTTAAATATGCTACAAATACATTGTGTAAAGAATTGGCCTCAAATTTTCTTGGCACATGTTCCTTGTGCGGGAAAATAAAATATAGTCCTGACAGTGAATCATGATAACTGTCAATCACTGTGTCATCATGGAAACCAGCTGGGGTAAAACATAGCTGCACACTGAGGCTGCTGTTAAATGAATTACTGTTAAATTGGTGGTCCTGTAAAGGGCCTTTTTTGCAATTAATGTAAAATTAATTTCCTTAGAAGAATCTTAATATTTTCTTGTTTGCCATAATGCTTGAGCACGTGATGAACAAATGAATGATAAATAAAGGGCTTGTGCAACAAGGGTAAGACAGCCGCTGACTGGCTGATGAACTTAGCCAATGTCATGACCACACATTCTACTGCAGGAGGAGTGATTCTCATGACTTGTCTGTTGGACTGTAAAAACCCCAACAAATAAACATCACTTCAGAAGGCCACCATCAATGGGATCACTTAATACATAATTTGTTTTTTTTGTTATCTTTATTAACTCCAATAAATCAATAGCTTTATTCCTTTTCATAAAGGAATTAGAAAAACGTATTGAAATTGTAACTGAAAAAGTTTTATTGTGTTTCACAATTTCGTCGCTAGAGTACATCTGGGTTATTAAAACAAAAGATGGCTACTCCAAAGTAGAGAGCATGAACAGTATTGGTTTATTGCTTTGGACGAAAAATTTCCATGTCGTTGAATAGGAAGAGATAGACCTATCTCTTGGCTCCCTCAATCACCCGACATTACGCCAATGGACTTTTTCTTGTGGGGGTTTGCAAAAGACAAAAGTTAAGGACATTAAGGATTTGAAACGCAAATCACGGTTGCTATTAATAAGGTGGATGTCGATATGCTCAAAAGAAATATGCAAGAAATTGGTTATCGGCTGGATATCCTCCGTGTGACCCAAGGAGCACACGTCGGGATCCACTAACTTGGTTTAATATAACTTTTGCAGTTACAGTTTCATATATTGAACTTCATTTCTGTTTATCCTTATTAGTTTTTGGTAATACACAGATAAAATGTGTCAGACTTTTTATGGGCACCCTGTATTATTATCATCAAATACTATGCATTCATTAGCAAATGAAACAAATCCTTTATGTTAATTTCCATTATCTCAAAATTTCAGAAAACATGCCTACCTGAACAACAGTAAATTCAACTTCATCTTGAACTTTCAATTCCCGTAGCACATCAAGAATTTCACTAAAATGAAAGAACATACGAGCTTCCCGATTCACGCATTTAATAAATCCAAACCCTTCCTTCAGAGTTGCAATTATGCCCTGTAAAATAACAAACGATGGATATAGAAGAAAATAAGAATGAGAACCCCGGAATAAACAAAAATTGGACACAGAGTGATAAAACCTGAAAACAGCTGACGTTTCGCAGGCTATGCTTTGTCAATGTTTATTATTATTTTACTTTGACAAGGGATAATCTCTATCAGAGATGTCGACTGCTTTCACGATCTTATCACTGTGAATCTAATTTCTGTAAAATAATAGCAAGACAATTTTTTAATTTTATGAAACAATGATGTGAAACTTAGTAAACTATAAAAGGTAATAACCACTTTTGAATTTTAAAAAGTCTTACTGATAGCAATTTCAAGCCTGTTACACTTATAATGCTATAATTTTATAATGCATAATGTGAGTAAGCATTTATTAATAAAGTATCGATAAAGCAAATTTTTTTTTTCTCATTTCAAATGTTCATTTAATAAAGAAATTCTTACTTTTTCACGCTGTTCGTTTGACACCAAGAAACTTTCTTCTAACAATTCAATATTCGTAGCGCGTTGTAATAAATCCCGACGATCGGTGGCAATGTTGAATTCAACCCAATCTCCTATTTGAAGAGTAAAATCACCTCGCTGATCTTTATCACCGAATGGAAAATCCAATTCTCTATTGAAGAAAAGAATAACAAGAGTGTAAAATTTAGGTCCATGTAAAATTTGAATAATATTGGGGGATTTTGTGTAGACCTAGCCAATCATGCTTGTTCATAAGTAAGGACTGCACACTCCAAACCATTATTACCAAAAGAACAATTTTATCGATGTGAAAGCAAGTTGAGAAGCCACTTACTCCCTTGCATATTCTTATAACTAAGAAAAAACTTTTTCCAGCAAAATATTCACATGGAAAAGTCAACTCTGCTTTTTTAGGAGGAATTTTGAGGCTTACATTTCTTGACTTACACAAGTATGAGGTGCATTCAAGTTATAACACCTCCGATTTATTTTCTCAGGACTGGAAACAGATAGAAACGTGCAGTTTGTTTTAAAATACACACGCACTCTATGTGAATGCATGACAGAAATGGCAGCACTGTACAGCTAACAGAGCTTTAGCGGCAGCGGCGAGAATTAGGATGGTTTTTGATACTTAAAATGGCGACATTTTCATTACAAAAACAGCGTGTAATCATTCGTTTTCTCCAGTTGCATGGTGTGACACCGATTGAAATTAATCGCCAGTTGAATGAAACATGTAGCGATGGTGTCATGGATGTATCTAATGTGCATTTCCGGGACGACAATTCAAAAGAAGGCAGAACGTCGTGTGACAACAAACAAAGACAATCTTTGGCCTCGCACCAGCCGGTCTGAAGACATGATCGAGCGAGTGCAGAAAGTTGTTTTGGAGGATTGCCGAATGAGTGTTGTACGCATAGCCTCCAAATAGGGTGAAAAAGGCTGCAAGTCTGCTCTTTTATCAAGACAATGCACCAGACGCTGCAGTTTCTTCGTGACAACAACTTTGAAGTGAATTCTCATGCTCCCTACTCACCTGACCTGGCCCCTAGCGACTTTTGGCGGTTTCCAATGATGAAAGACAGTCTCTGTGGCCGCACATTCACTAGCCGTGCCGCTATTGCATCAGCGATTTTCCAGTGATCAAAGCAGACTCCTAAAGAAAATGTTGTGAAGAATGTGTACAGCTGCAGGGAGATTACGTCGAGAAGTAACACAAGTTTCACAGTTTTCATGTAATTAGTTTGTAAGAAAAAAAATCGGAGTTGTTATAACTTGAATGGACCTCGTATTTATGTATGGTAATCTGTTCCCTGCATATTAATGAGGAAAGTTTGCTTTCTCAAATTAGTAAAACAGACAGCATTCGAAATTCTTAGTTTAGTGTGATAAGTCCCACATATTAAAATATCATTCAGCAATATCTTTTTGTTAACTGTAATATATAGCAGAACTCTGATTTTAAGTTTTCTCTGGCCCAGCAATAAAAAAACGTACAATACAGGAAAATGTAAAATCGGGGTTGGGAAGAGGGGGGGGGGGGAGGAATCAACATTAATACTTTATACTGTCAAAACAACAAAATAAAGAGACGCTTTATGTGAAGATGATATTTAAAGATGCTTTACAGAAATTTTGACAATTGACAGAGCTCAAAATCATTCAGAAAGTTGAACATGCTATTCTCAATGATTCTATTAGCTCAATTTTTTATTGAGAATAGACCAAGGAATTCAGTGGAACCTCGCTTAACGAGCATAATTTGTTCCCAAATCTTACTCGTAAAGCGAAACCATATTTCCCATAGGAATCAATGTAAAATATGATAATGCGTTCCATGCTGAAAAAATACTCAAAATATATATTTATGTAATTAATTTATTATTTATAATCTAAAACTATAATTCTCTTATCCGTCCGTCTGTTCGACTGTCCGAGGCCAACAAAGAAAGTTACAACAAACCGTCCGAAGCCAGAGCTTGTTGTGTTTAAGACAATACTCAACCAAAGTTGTGAATTAAATAAATAAACTGAAAAATGTTTCATGCAGATGAACAGTATATTGTTGCAGAATAATAAGTATCGAAAACCACTGATGCTCCACTTTCATTTCTTTACTCTTCAACCTGTACGGCTGACATCCGTCATGTGACAGGTGGATTTTCTAGTAATATATAAAGGTATTTTTTAAATAGGGGAAGAGGATGGGGAAGGTTATTGGGAAGAAGGAGGAGAATCTTCCACTAAGAGAAACTCTTCTTCACTAGAAACGCCATCTAGAGTAAGCAAGGTTAGCCGAGAAGCTGTCTAATGTTATCTCCTCCTCACTCATTATGCGAAACAATTTGTTTTGCTTGAATGCAAATAACTCGTTATGCAAGGTGCTTGTTATGAGAGATTCCATTGTATTTTCCTTTTTTAGATTATTGCTGCTTTTTCAGCAAATGAAAAAATATTGGGGAAAAGGTGCAAAAGAGAAAAATGCAGAAGAACTCTGGTTGAAATTGGCTGCACGTGAGGGAGTACAAAAAACAATCAATAACATTAAGTAACAGAAGAGAATAAAATTCATTTGACCCCTCAAATAAAAACCCACATTAGGAAAACTTGGATTTATATCAAATATCTTGCGTGAATTATTAATATACTGATACAGGACTTATATCATGACCAAAGTAAACAATATCAAGCTGGAAACTAAATCAGGGTTTTAAAATAAATCAGTTTCTTCTTATGAAAGTGTATCTATTAAGTTAGAAAGTGACCAAAGTAGTTTTTTTTATGCATACCTCTTTGATGCTAAATAATCAAAAACAGACAATAGCTAAAAAAAAATTACTTTGCTTGGACTCGAACCTGGGATTGAGAGTACAGACCATAGAATTTTCCTTGCTATTTTCTATCTTTAAATATCTAATTAAGTCTTACACAAAAACTGCTAAAAATAAACTGCAAAACTATTTAAATTATATAAAATCGAAACCTAAAATTAAGATGAAAATAGGCAAATATTAAGATAAGCAATTCCATTTCAAGTGATAGTATCCAAAAGTGTGTATTTGGAGACATTTTTCAGTTGTATTCAGCTAGTTACAATCTTTTTACAATTTTTTGATCCTGAAAACTAAAAAATAAAGTATCATATTTATCACATTATATGGTTGTCCCTCCCCAAGTTAGCAAATTCCTCAATATGGGTACTTTTCTCTGAAATCCAAGTTGGCAGACAATGATTTGCGGTCAAGGATTTTTTGCAAAAAAAAAATAAATAAATAAATAAAAAAAAATAATAAAACTAAATCGGTGACGCTTATTATGATTTATTTAAATATTAATTCTAATACTTTGTCCCCCTCCCCCTCTCCATTTTAGTTGTGGTTAAAGAGTCCTTATTTCTTTTTATCTTTAATTTAAGAAGATAAATAAAAATTAAAAACAAAAAAAAAATTAAAGATCAATAAAATCTATTAATTCAACTCACATACAATAAACTTAAACTTAATGGAATACCATGTGCTTTTTTTTTTTTTTTTTGAAGGCTTCTTAATTAAATTTACCTTCCTATATATTTTGCAAAAGCGATAAACTTTTTTTTTTTAAGAAGTTTCAAAATTAGGACTGGATTTATTATTTAAGGTGATAAGAATGTTTTGTACTAACTTGTTATTGTGACGACAATGAATTCTACCCGGAAAAGGATCACTCTGGTTCCGTGTTTGTCCTTTATCTATAACTTTCGTTACTTGGCCCTTAATTCGTTCTTCTCCAATATCTTCAAATACTACGGTTCCTTCAGGCAGTTGGATAATATTAACTGCAACTTCTTTATTCTGAAAAGGGACAAAAAAATTTAAAAATTTTAAATCTGAATCCAGAGATGCAAGGAACTAGCCATAATAATGTAAAAATACTATCTACAAAAAAAACAAAAAAAAAAACAAGCTTAGAATCTACAATTAGTATATTCAATATTTTATATTTCATACATCGTTTAATTGTTGTGAAATTTGTACTCGCTATGGATGATGATGTGCAGCACATATAATCTGCCATGACCATCTGAATATACAGAGTAATATGCAAGTCTCTCTGGTGTTTTGAGGGTCAACAGAGCCATAACTGTGATAGACATAGCAGAAACACTCATATCAATAACAATGGATAGGGAATCTCTCCAAGTTTTGTACATATCTTACAAATATTCCATATGTACACCCTTAGTGATGCAACAGACATCAATCCTATATTGAAGTTCCTGCCTCACATGTCTCGAGATTCTAAAGGTTGATGCCATTGGCTACATGAATGAGCTGGGAACAAGCACATCATCTTTGGCATAAGCCCATAAAGAAAAAAACTTATGGAGTTAGGTCACCTGACCATGGTGGCCACGGAAGAAGAGAGAGTCATGAACGCCATGTTTTTGTTATGACTGTTAAATCTACAAGTATGTCAATGTGCCAATTATGAATGCAAACTTTGAAAGCTTCTATATCCATTAAAATCCACACATTTCCATTATGTCAGTCATGGTTACTATTCTACTGACTTTCAAAACCCTGAAAGAACTTATGATCACCCCGTAAATGTTTGATTTGTCCGATTTGATCTTGACAATCCACTCAATGATAACACTTGAATTGAGAATCCTTGCTTAACATTTTTCCATTCAAAAATTATTAATGTACAGCAGACAAAATACCACATTGAATCAATTATTTTTTAAATTAATTTTCTTTCATGAATATCATATATCATGGATGGATAACGGGAAAGAAGTAGTAATAGCAATAATAAAGTAGTAAGCAGTAGAAATTGAAGTTCTATTATGTAGTTAACAAACATGATACAGTTACAGCTTTAAAAAAATATCATTGCTGTTAATGCTGGTAAGCAAAGATTGATTAATCATAAGGTAACGATTTGCATGTGTTCTCTTCACCAAAAATTTTTCTGAATAACACTGTCATCCACTGTTTTTAAGTTACACTCTCTTTAAGATTATACATTACGATATAATATATATATATATATACAGCATGGATATAAAAATGAGCCCCTCCCCTTTTATTTCCGTAACCGAAGCAGATAGTCAATTTTGATGAATCTAATGAATAGGAAGTTGTGGGCGACCTATCCCATGGTGCATTTTTCATCATCCAAAATATGCAAATTAGGACACATTCAAATCCTATCTTAAAAACCGTAAGAGATACACGAAAAATTCCAATTCCAATGAATGGATCCCAACAATCATAATTTGTCATGTTGACCATTTCAGAAACAGTGTAGCATGCCATCCTGGAATTGTTTTCTGCTTGCTGACACATGCCTTTTATTTGCTCTTCCTAATGAAATGAATATTATTATGGTAATTTTTGGTAATTTCTTGATTTGCATGTTGAACATTAAAATGTCTTTGTGAAGTGCATAGGGAGGTAACTAATAAATTCAACATGTGATTGTTGGTGATCCGTTTATCGGATTTTGGAAATTTTTTTTTCTTCGGAATTCCATGCGGAACAAGTTTTCAATTGGAATTTTTCGTGTATCTGTTACGGTTTTTAAGATAGGATTTGAATGTGTCCTTATCAGCATACTTGAGATGATGAAAAGTGCACCATGGGATAGGTCACCCACAACTTTCTATTCACTGAATTCATCAAAATTGACATATCTGCTTCGGTTACAAAAATAAAAGAGGGGGGGGGGCACTTTTGTATCCACCCTGTATACGTAGAGCATTAGGGAGTTAGTTTGTTTTTTCAAGAGTAAAGTTCCACTGTCTTCAATATCATTTAAAAACCAAAATGGCAGACAAAGAACTCAGTTGTCAACTTAATCCAATAAATGGGCAATGATTATTTCAATTTTTCCGAGATCAGAATATCCAAAATTATTCAATTTCAAAACTTCCCAAGTACATACTTCACAGCAACTGAAAATTTACTATAAAACATCTTACAGATAAAATAAACCCCAACAATGTCATAAAAAGATTCCACTTAAAAATGTCAAAAACACAAATAGACGCCTGTCCCTAATTATTTTCTTGGTTTTTTTTTGTACCTGCATAATATCAAGTCCACAGTTTAACACATGGGGATGTAATTAAAAACTGG
This sequence comes from Rhysida immarginata, assembly GCA_023313115.1. NCBI lineage: Eukaryota > Metazoa > Arthropoda > Chilopoda > Scolopendromorpha > Scolopendridae > Rhysida > Rhysida immarginata. The sequence continues at coordinate 6,418,471 of JAHWFO010003124.1, forward strand.
ACAATCCTGACCGTAGTCAATGATCTTTTCCATATCGGGAAAGCTTCATGGGCTTGCTATCAACTAAATTAGCTTTATTTAGAATTCTTAAGTTTCCACTCCAAGAAGTATATTGGTTTGCAGTCCCCACCCCCCTTTTTTTTGGGAAGGGAGGTTCATCTGCCATTTTGAATTTCTCCAAGTCTCTGGCATATTCCCTGTTGATTCTGTCAAAAAGCATTGTTAACACTCTTTGATTGGTTTCATGAATAATTGGCTATTCCAAAACTATTTTTGTATTCTTGCTGATGATAACCTTTGCTTGTGTATGCATGTACATGTATGCTTGTGTATGTTATACAGGAAAAAAGAGGGAAAAAAACACTAATCGTATAAAACCCATCTGGTGCTTCATAGCTCATTTGTGGTTTTTGTGGTTAGAGGTTTTCCATTCCTGTAAAGGCAATTTCATACCATAATTCCTTCTTATTGTTTATTGAGCAGATGAAGATGATTAGGAGGAAGAGCCACCTAGGCCTATTAAAGCTGCAACTGATGAACCAATCAATCTGATCAAGCGAAACACACCATTCTCTCTAACCACTGATTTTAGGATACTTAAAAGTGACATATATCCTATTAAAATCCAATAATTAAGGGCCAGTTCTACCAACCTTGGATAAATCCTCAGACAGCTATCGAAGGTTTAAACTTACACTCAATATACCGCTTCAGTTGTGTTCTGCCAACATTTTTTATTCCTCGAAAAACTTTATCAATGGTATAGTGCACAAGCAATGCAAGGTGCACTGTGATAGATCAGTTTGATATTTAGTGCTTCCATCTACTGAGAAACAAACACAAGTATTCATTCCAGTCAGTGTGGTCGTTGTGCACACACAGAGAGAGAGAGAGAGAGAGAGAGACAGAGAGAGAGAGAGAGAGACAGAGAGAGAGAAACAGGGAGAAGAAGTCAGTCATTTAAATTTGAGCGAAACGGCTCACTATACCTGGAATAAGTCACTATCCAACCTCTCAAGGACCGTACAACTTTTTCCAGAATATCTGGTTGGTTTGTTTGATATTAACGTCCTTTTAATTGCTATGGTCATTTCAGGACAGCGTTATAAAGGCCGTGAATTTTGCCTTGCAAGGGTTCTTTAACGTGCAGCCGGCAATCGACTAAACGGGACCAATGGCTTTACTTTCCTTCCAAAGGAAGTGCATGATCTCAGGATTTTCCCCCTGAAAAAATCCTCATCGTCCTCGGCTGGGGTTGAACCCACATCCTCGGGCATCAGAGGCGATCACGCAACCACTGAGCCAGAATATCTGAGGTTTGTTCTGGTATATTCTGAGGATTTATCCTATTTGATGATGGTAGAACACCATTTTGACTTATCTGAGCTTTATTCCAATACTTATTCTATTTGACAATTTATCTGAGGTTGATAGAATCGGCTCTTAATCATTTAGGTAAAAAAAAAACAAAAAACAATTTTCTTCTAAAGAGTGGGACAACTCTTTCTAAATGATAAATAATCTACTTCAAGAATTTTACTCATCATATTTGAGTTAATAACTTAATTTTCCCTTCTTTTCTTCTTGTGCAATATTTGCTAAAACAACATTTCTTTGCAAGATTTTTCTCTCCATGTGGAAATTCCCCAAAAGGATATCTTTTGTACAGTTCCTAAAGATATGATTTTAAGAGGTCTGATCATTCAGTGCCCGACAACAAAACCAATAAAAAAAAAAATTAGAATTCCAAAATAGAAAGGAGAGAACTACATGTACGTAAAAAAGTAGAAAAGTAAATGCAAAAGGAAAGTTAAAATTAAATAAGCACTCATTCAAATATGAATCTTGTGTTACATAATTAATTTAATTAATAAATATTTGGAAGCCTTGTTAACAATGCTTGTTTTTAATAACTGACTGATGATTGGTTAGTCTGTCATATGCCTAAAAAATAATGATTTTACAAAGTGATTAACTAACGAATGATCTATGAGGATTTACTGCATTACATACTTCAGATGTTTAAATTACTGACAACACTAGGAAAGAAACTTCCACAACCTGGATTTGAACCAGGATTCTGAGATATGGTGAGTAATAAATCCTCACAGGCAACTCGTCAGTTATATTCTTTTATGAATATTACATCATTAGGAGAAATAGTACAACCTACAAACTATTTAACTGCTCTAACCAACCCAAAGGACATAATGCTTCCAGTCCACAATGGCTCAATTGGTTAGACCTTCAGCACAATTAGCTGTAGTTCCTGGTTGAGTTTAGGCCATGAATTTTCTTTCCTATTTTCATCCATAAATTTCACACAGTTTCAAAAGATTAAAAAACGAACAAACCACAAACAACAGAGCTGCAAACCTTTATAAGAAATATAAATAAATATAAAAGTAGTCACGAGCAGTCTAACAAGGCTGATAAAAGCAAATGAATCTTATTCCAGAGACGTCATTTTTTTAATGTTTTTTTTATATGTTCAAATCCTTGATATATCTTCAGAACATGTTGCCAAGTTACTCTTTTTGTTTTTATAATAATGTATAACTTTGTTGAGGGTTCACACGAGGAAAAAACGAAGGCAGCATGAAATTGAACAATGAATAAAAAAATGCTTTATTGTAGTCCAGTTTATGTATACATAAAGAATACAAATTATCCAACCAGTATAGAAAATTTGGGGTGACATATTCTTAGCTGCTGAAGATCAACTTGTTACACTCTTCCCTTGTTAACACTTGCAGATCTGGAAATGTAGCCTGTTCAAGTGCAGATGTGTCCGTTGGGGTCGGTGTCTTCTAAATGTGCTGGCTTCAGAAGATCGAGTGTTGGAAAATTTTCCCTGAGGTAAAGTCGCAAGACCTCAGCCATAATGATCTGTCTCTCTAGATTTATACTATGGAAGCATTTATGATGGATAGAAGTTGTTTGAAGTACTTCTTTGTTGGTGCCAGTGACTGTGAAACTTGTTATTATTAATTGCTTTAATTTTCTTGTGTTTTTTTTGCATATAGCTACTATCTGTTCAGTGTCTTCTTTCAGCTCTAGTTCAGAAAGTGCCATATTGGCAGAACATCAACAAGTGGCAGACCTCAATGAATATGTCGGCTTTCTTGACTTGCAGTATTTAGGGCTTTATAAATGAAGATGCAGATGAACATGTATACAACTCTGTATTAACAGTAATAATAACTAAAGAATGCACAAATGTTTGGCCAATTATGAGGTCTGCTGATGACTGTTCATACCAAATCAATTTTTAGTACTTATCATAGTACTACTTCGTCACTTCATGGAATTTATTACTTAATATTATTAACATCAACATTATGTAATAGTTTAAATATACAAATAGTTTATATTATTTTAAATATCACTGTGTTTTGAATTGCATTTTGATATTTTCAATTAAGTTTTCAATACTTTTCTTGAAAAGTATTTGGCAACAAGCTATTGAGAGAAGCTTTGAAAGCGTTCTTAATTCCCTCCCCCTCTTGTTTGATTGACGAAAGATATCTTCTCTGCACACCTTCCCTCACCTAATGCCTTGCTTCGAATGAGAAAGTAAGAGCTGCAAAAAGAAGGAAAGGAATGGTTTAAGTGATCAAGTGACTTTTAATCAGCAGCTTTAATTGGAACATTATTTGTTCTCAGCTTCCACATATAGTTTTAATACATTACAAATTCTATGGCAACCCATTGTAATTTTTTTTAATAATCTGAAAAATTAAATTATCTTTCTTTCAATTCTATTTCATTAGTAACAATGACAGAGATGTTGTGTTAAGTTATTAACATTATTGAATTGATTCCTTATTAATTTAAATGAACTATTTGCTTTTTTATGGACTGAAAAATAATTTTAAAAATCATGACATGAGAAACAGTGGTTATATAAAAATAAGATCATGTCACACAATCTCCCATCCCTGAAATTAATATATTTTGTAACAGAACATGATAGTGTATCCAGTGAAAATAGTAATACTACTGGAACGTGTCTAGATTAATAAAAACTTCATTGCAACTAAACCCTGAACGCTGATTTATTAATGTACTCACAGTCTGAGATTATCTGAGAATCATAGGATATGGCACCCTATATCATACCAGATGAAGGCCCTGTGTAGCATGGAATCAAATGTGTTTATGTTGTCAAGACTGCAGTTTGATAATAGAATCATTGTGTGAAGGTATTCTTTTTCAGGCTCAGGATCCTAGTGTGCAATTCATTCGGGCCAAATCGAGCAATTCTTACTTTGTATCAGTTTTTTGATAAGAGAATTGTTTTTTTTTCAATGCAAAAATGCGTCACATCATGTTTCTGCCTTTATCAGAGACTGGCAGGAAAATTTCAAAGTCCAATGTCATCCCTGATCACACTCAAGGTTAATCTCAACCCTTTCAAACATTTATGGGATGGATTTGAACATCATTTGAAGGTCAAGCAGCAACATCCAATAACAACTACTGAACTGTTCTGCTCACATCTGCAAATTTATTCAAAGCATGCTGAGGATGGTAGCCGAGGTAATTTCAGTTTGGGGTAATAAATAAAGAAAATTTCTGGAAAAATATGGTCATCCAAATCAGCCCAAATTTATTACGTATCCTAGAAAATGTCTACCTTCAGTATACAAAGTATATCAAAAGTTTAGCTCAAGACATCGCATTGGATTATATAAGAAAAGGAGTTGTAATAATATTTCTATTTCTTTCAATTAAAAAAAAAAAGTTCACATTTTTTAATTATTTATGTAAAATCTTATGTTAATTGTTTCAAATTTAAATTTAAAACCACAATACAAGTGTAATACAATGGATAAAGAACAGCAAATTACCGTAATTTACGGTAATAATGCAGCGGTTTCGGCATTAAAAAAAGTAATAAAAATGTCTTTGCGGCTTAACTATCGCTGCGGCATAACTACTGTTTTTGTTGTTGTTGTTGTTGTTTCTTAACAGCATGACAACAATGATTTTCTGAAAACTGATACTGCTTCGATGTGATGAATTTGTATTCTGTTCTGGTGAACTTCAAACGAAATTAGCATATAATGTACATCACAAAACTTTAATTATCCTATACAGGGTGTTTCATAATTGGTGTCCCGTCTTTAGAACCAAATAACGACTCAAGGGAAACAGATTGGGGAAAAATGAATATTGATTATTTGGTTTTAATGTCCCCTAATACAGAATAAAAACATTTGGGTGAAGGGGTAAATTTTGAAAATTTTAATTTTGTAGGGGTAGGGGTTAGACCCCATGTGTTATTTAGAAAGTTGTAGAGCATCATGTAAAATGTGGGTTTAGCAAAAAACCCAGTGAAAAAATCTCATCCCCTGCCCTTTATCGAGTGGGTAAAGTGAAAGGTATGACTAGCCGATGTGGACAAAAACCATACTCATTAGAAAACAGTAGGGCCTACATTTGGAAAATTAATGAGAATGAATGAGTCGTTACCCTGAAAAGCTAATAAACTCGTCCGGGCTTTTCCCCCCAGGAAAAACATTATTAAATTTGAAACCTGTACATGGGAAATGTTTTTGTCTACATTACCTAGCCATAGCTTTCACTTTACCCACTCGATAAAGGGCAAGGGATGAGATTTTTTCACCCAGTTTTTTGCTAAACTCACATTTTACATGATGCTCTACAACTTTCTAAATAACACATGGGGTCTAACCCCTACCCCTACAAAATTAAAATTTTCAAAATTTACCCCTTCACCCCCAGGGACGCGAAATGTTTTTATTCAGAATTAGAGGACATTAAAACTAAATAATCAATATTCATTTTCCCCCAGTCTGTTCCCCTTGAGTCGTTATTTGGACCTAAAGACGGGACACCAATTATGAAACACCCTGTATATACAATGTACAGTTCATTATACAGGGTGTCCAAAAAATCTGATAACATGGCAAATATCTCAAAGCTGCCAGGTAGGCAAGAACTCATGATTGTTGTTTACAGGTAATAGGGGCGTGGGGAATTCATTGCCGCACTCAAAATTGACTTTGATCCCCAAATTTAAGGTCATCCATTTGATAGCTCGAAAACTATTAAAGATACAGAAAATTTTCCAATTGCTACCCTGTAGAGCAACACCACATTAGTCTAAAAACAATTTTTAATCACACCCTTCCCTTGAAAGATTTTGAGAAAATGGGCGAGAAAGAGTCACTCAAGAGTTCCCCTTCTCAACAGTGCGATTCACTGCAATGCAAATGTGTTAAAAACCTCAGCCGACCTGGCCAGCTATATCTAACATTTCCCTATTACCTGTAAACCACACTCATCAGATCTCGTCTACCTGACAGCTTTGAGATATCTGCCCTGTTACCAGACTTTTTGGACACCCTGTATATTACATAATTCACTTTTTATTTGAATTTCCCGTCGCCAAAAACAAATATGAAAGTAACTTCTCAATATGAATGGCAACTTCAGAATTGCTTTGACGTGATAAAAGTGGCATTCTATTCTGATGAGCTTCAAACAAAATTAGTGTATAATATACATCACCGAACTTTAATTACCCTCTATATACAATGTACAGTTCATTATACATGGTGAATACAAAAGTCTGAACCCCCCTTTTATTTTTTGAACTGAAGCAGATTATGTCAATTTTGATGAATCCAATGAATAGGAAGTTGTGGGTGGCCTATCCCATGGTGCACTTTACATCATCACAAATATGCAAATTAGGACACATTCAAAATTTATCTCAAAAACCGTAAGGGATAGAGAAAAAATCCCAATTGAAAACTTGTTCAGCATAAAAAAACAAACAAAACAAAAAAAAAATCATCCAAATCGGACCAACCAATCACCCACAATCACATGGTGAACTGTTTCTAGCTTACAAACAGTCACACTCCACAAACAAGTTACTTCAAACAGTTTAAAAAAAGTTAATCAACAAAATGCTCGATGTGACGACCGTGGGCACCATAACACAATTGGGCACAGAGCCTAACTGACACCAAAACATCGGCAAGCATGGCTGGTGTCACTCCTCGGCACGCTTCCTGGATTCGTGAACCAGATCCTCCAGTGAGGTGGGCTGCGTGGCATAAACCTTGTCCTTCAGGTATCCCCACAAGAAAAAGTCTAGTGGTGTAAAATCAGGGGAGCGGGGTGGCTAACGAACTGGCCCTCCTCGGCCAATCCATTGTTGTCCAAACATCTCACTTAGACGCCCGCGAACGACCAACCCGTAATGTGGAGGAGCTCCATCATGCTGAAACCACGTGCCTGATACGAGGCCAATGGCAAATTGTCAATGAAGTCTGTGACTACCACGTTGAGAATTTCAGCCTGGTAGCGTTCTGCAGTCAGTGTTCCATTGTAAAAATACGGTCCAACCACAGCGTCATTGTACAATCCACACCGCACATTGATTCTCCAGTTCACTTTATGAGTTGCTTCTTGCAGACATCGTGGGTTCTCGTCTGCCCAATGATGATGGTTGTGCCTGTTGATAATTCCATCCCTGGTGAACTGGGCTTCATCTGTCCACAACACCTCATTAATGAAGTTTGGATTATCATCCAGGCAGGTAAGTAACCAGTTGCAGAAGGCGGCCCTAGCAACGTAATCCAATGGCAATAACTCCAGGTGACAATGAATATGGTATGGGTGAAAATGATGTGCGTGTAGAATGTTGAGAACAGTTCTCTGATGGCACCCAACATCTGCAGCAATTGCTCTGCTGCTTGTGTGGGGATTTGCAGCAACTGCAGCCAGAACTAGTAGTGTTGTTGTATCCTCGTCGCCTTGTGCCCTTGGTCGTCCTCGTTCTGCATTAACATTCCCTGTAGCCTCGAATCTTTGAATAATGTGACGCATTGTTTGACGAGATGGATGGCGTTCGTTAGGGTATCTGTCTCGATACAACCTAACTGCAACATGTAGGTTTCTCCTTGCCTCTCCGAAGCAGAAGATCATGTTGACCATTTCCAGAACAGTGTAGCTTGCCATTCTGGAATTGTTCTGTCTTCTGTGTGCTGAAACATGCCTTTTATTTGCTTTGGTGATCGGACTTTTTTTTAGACACAGTCAATGTTTGAAACAAAAATTAAGTATTACCAGTAAATAGAGCAGCAAATATAAAAAAAAATTATATTCACGTTCACATGTTTCATTATTGGTGGTCAGCAATTTTTACCAATATTTCTGGTCTTTCAGCTGTAAGATGGTCTGGAAGGTCAAAATTTTACCCTCAAAACATGAACTAGTGAGATATGGCATCAAGATACACACTGATTATGTTCTTTATAATACTTATGTGGCACTTGATGACCTCATGCAGGTTCTGTGCGATCTCAATGGCCCATGTGCATCTTGGTGGAGCTTCAGTTTTTAGTATTTTGCCACTGGACATTAAGTATTTTTTCAACCCAACAAAAGAGGATGGTGTGAAGATCCTTGTCATGTTTTACTTTGACAAGGGAACCATCTGTATCTCTCAGTTTCATACCAAATTAAAATATGTTACTCAACTAAAGCTACTACTGATGCTTGTATTAATATGAAATCATAATATTTAGTGTCTTTCATCATCACGAAAAAATTTGAGCATACATAACTATACAAAGACTCCAATGTAACAGTGGTTTGGATAGTTACTTTGCGAGCGCTTGCTTTTCAAAGTAAAATAATTGATACACACATTTAATTTTCTATTAACCTCATTAAATAACAATTAAGCATTGATGACCAACTGCTTAAAGTGTTAATAGAGCTCTGTAATAAGAAATATCATAACAGAAATTATGAAAATCAGATTTCAAAATTCCCTGATATGCTCTTGACTTCATCCTGTCCATAGTCTTTTGCATGATTCACTCTTACCTATTTATTTGTCTCAAAACTAATAAACTAAAAACTAATAAACAGGGTTCATTCTAGACTTAAAAAAGGCCAGGGTGCTAAGGGCTAAAAAGGGCACGACGTTATCAAAAAAGGGCATTTTGCCCCCCATAAAGTGCACTTAATTTTCAAAAAAGGGCATTATGAAAAAAACTTTTTTGAAGCTCCTTAACCCTTTACAAGATTTTTAGATTTTTCTTTGCGGGCGCAATTTCAGGTGTCGGGGCACGCGATCAGGATCAAAGGGCAGCGGAGTGGAAATTTTTCATCAAAAGGGCAAACAAGGCGGCGTGCCCCATAAACCCCACCTAGAATGAACCCTGAATAAAGATAAATAGAAACAGATTTCAATATATGAAACTGCAACTGAACCCCAAAGTGTGCTCCTTGGGTCACACGGTGGATATCCAGCCGATAATCAATTGCTTGCCATGTTCTTTTGAGCATATCGACATCCACATTGTTAATACCAACCGTGATTCGGGCGTTTCAAATCCATAATGTCCTTACTTTGTGAAACATAATAAAACTTTTTCAATTATTGTTTCATATATTGAAATCTGTTTCTGTTTATCTTTATTAGTTTTTTTGTAATACACAGAAAAAATGTGTCAGACCTTTTATGGACACCCTGTATTTAAACATTTATATTTAAATATTTAAATGTGAAAATAAAGGAACTGAAAATATACTGTTTTAGAAAGTAATTCTCTGGCTTTTCTAAGTTTTATCTGATGTGTCACCATGTACCAGGGCTTGCACTTACTCGCAATTTACACGTCAAATGGGCATTTCTGCTAAAAATTGGCTCATTAAATTATGAATATCACCACCCATATCCTTCTCATCACATTTTAACCTCATTTCATTTTGTCACACGCAGTCTTGTTTAAATTTCTAATTAACTATAGAGATTGTTCATGCATGTAGAAAAGTAAAAAATCTAAAATTTGACTCGCAGTTTTCAGGCTGAGGAGTCAAACTGGCTCGTAGATTTTTGGTCTTAGAGCAAAACATGATGTACTATAAGCAGTTCAGTATATGAGGGGCGGTCAAAGACATTCAATCACCATGTAAGAATGATCACTTTTGAAAATGTGTAGTGCAACTGAGAAGCGATATCCTTCCAGTGTTGGAAGATACAAAGCCTGAAGAACAACAGTTCGTGGACAGAATTTCCAAGACGACGACGAGGTCATCTTTGAGGTGGAGCAGTTCCTCAACAGCCAAAATGATCCAGTAAGTCGTCCACTGGTGGGAAAAGTGTGTGGGAAAAGGTGCACATGTGGACAAGGACTGACACTATCAGGATGCAGCATCACCCTATCTCTCACTCTTCCAGCTGACTGTAATGACTTTATGACCACCCCTTATATGATGTTTAAATATTTGAAATGTGTGAATAAAACTGAACACAGAGTAGTAAGACCCTAGAGACTACCCTTTGAAAGGGATAATCTCTATCTGAAATGTTAGCTTTTTTTCAGGGTCATACCACTCTGATGTTCAATTTTTGTTTTACTCCAGGATTTTTGTGTCTCATTCTTCTTTTCTTTTATATCAGTCAAATGTGCCAATAACGTAAATCAAAATGCAACGTCACATGGTAACTTGAACGTCATTAAGATTAGCCAGCAATCAGAAAGAATATGATATCAAAAATAAGGATCTGTAATTGCATACAGTACTCACAGTTCAAGTGGCCGTTTAACATTTCCTAAAGAATATTTAGAATCGTATTTTCATGACTTCAAGTTCTCAGCATATTGGTTTTCAACAAGACAATATTGAAACGACTAATCAGATATATTTTTACCTAAGCCGTCATTAAAAGAGTACTGGTGTTTATTTCACTAATCCGAAAATTTCCGATCTACCTCTAACATTATACACTGATATTGTTACATTCACTCTTCAAAATTTACAAGTGAGTCAAGTTGTACATCAAAAAAAAAAGCAAAAAAAAACAAGGGCTGAAATGTTTTACTTACATTTCTAGTCTGGATGCTAAATTCAACATCATCCCCTAAGAGTAAATCTTTAATATCTTTTACTTTTACTTCACTGAAGTGAAAAAATATCTGTTAAACGAGAAAAAAAGAAACTTTAATGTGCAAAGAATAAAAAGATGGTCTTCTTTATATTTAATTATTCTCAGCACTTTAAGAATTGAGTAACACACTGAAATGTTATTACAAAATTTATTATAAAACTTATGATGAGCCTTTCCACCAAATACCAAAATGGCCCAAAAAATATAAAAATTTCTTAAAATATCTAATTTTACTGAAGCAAAAGAACAGGATAAGAAACATTTGCTACTAAATATATAATAAAATCATAAAAATCATCATCCTAATGAGGTCTTAGCTTTATACTTTTTAGTTGTTCTTGCAATATAAAACATTGTAAAAAAAAATCTATAAATGTTGAACCAAGCTAACAATCGAATATGTTAGTGACATTAACTTGCATGAGCACTAACCTATAAATTAGTGCATGTTCATGCAAAACTTGTATCATAAGCAAAATTAAAACACAGTCAAGTGAATAAAACACAACTTGAAAACAAAACGTGTCTCCACACGTTTGTCTTCGGCAATACAATCCTAGTTTATACCAATTTAAAGTTACATTACAATTCAATCACAATAGTCACTCCTAGTCACACTCTTGAAATTCTCATGCAATATATAAGGCATGCAATATAAATAAAGTATTTATTTTAAAAACGGGGTTAAATGTCCAGCATCCAAAACTGATCACACATTTGTAATCTAA
>JAHWFO010003124.1:6436813-6511193 GCA_023313115.1 Rhysida immarginata
TTTATTTATTTATTTATTTATTTATTTATTTATTTATTTATTTATTTTTTTTACAACAGCTGCAGTACAAATGGATACTCCATAATTTTTTAATGCTATTGTCATACTTATACTAAACGTTACATGTAAAGTTGCAAGATCGACAGAGTACGTGGTGATCCCCGGATTGATCCAAGTTGCGAAGATTTTCCCTTCTGTTTTTTTTTTCCATTGATATCTTGGTTGAGTCTCCATCAACTTTCACATGGTTTGAAAAGGAGAAATTCCCGATCTGCAACAGAGTGTCTGCCCTGTCACTGGGCTTCCATCTTGACTACATTGTCAAATGGGCTCGGCAAAAAAAAGTCAATGGTTGTTTTATGTTTGACTTTTTTTTTTTTTTTTTGTTATGGTAATTAAAACAATTTATTTCATGGTTTTGATGCTGCAATTGTTCTGAAATTCATGTTTTGTTTTGTTTTTTTTGTTGTTAATGTTATTTTAGCGAAAGTTGTCACATTATAACGATGCAAAACGTTGGCGATTGTTATAGAGCTGGCATTGTCTTCCCAGGAAGATTTCTGAGAAGATAATGTCAGGCTCCCAACTATATATTGTTGCACTGCTTCTGCGTTGTTCTGGCAATGAGATGATAAAAAAAAATAAGAGAGCTGAGAGAGATTTGAATGCTGACTGCGAACGATGAACAGCATGGTTGATCTGTGTGTTTGAGAAGCCTTTCGGAATGCTAACCCTAATGGGATGTTGTTAGTGAATGGTTTTCGTTATGAGGATTTTGTTAATTTATCAATAACTGTGCCTTTAAGCAGAGTTTACTCAGGAAAAAAAAAAAAAAAAAAAAAAAAAGAGATTTTTATTGAGGAGTATAAGTTTTGTGCTCTGCAAATATTTGGATGCATTCCATGCTTAGTGAACTAAGTCTTATAGACTCAACAGCGGCATGTAAGCATTGGGAAGCGTCTCCTTTACTGGTAAAAGCTATCAAGTTATGCAACCAATACTGATGACATCTTGGTGAGTTTTTTCTTCTTTATATTTGTTCTCCGCCATTGAGTTGGTCTGATGAAAACTGAACTATCATCGCATCAACAGTGTGCCAATAGTTGGTTTGAGAGCCCATCATTCCCACGTACAGTTTTGATCGCGATCCTCCCCAGTCAAGTAGCACGAGTGCTCCGGGAAACAGACTGAAATTACATAGACTTGTTTTTGACACACATTTAATCATAAGGAATAGTTTAAATGTTTAACCTGTGTGGTTTTTATCTTTAGCATGAGTTGGCCTGGTAATATAGCATAATGAAATCTTATTGTTATCGACATGCGTAGGGAGTAGAAACCGAGTTAGTGGCGGTGGAGCCCTTGTAAGGAGCGTTGCAGGTATAGCGGCTAAGCGTGCGGGCTGAATCACATGTTAGCTCTTAGTCCCCGGCTACGATACACTCCAGCAAAGGTGACGTGGTTGCTGGCCGGAGCCATTCACCCGAGAAGGGTTACCGTGGTTCCCCCTTCTGGCTATTACTGATAAAGGATCCACATGGCATAATGGGATGCTAAGTTTGGGGGCTAATAGGGTACTGTCTCCTCCCAGCTACCAGTCTGTAGAGCCTACAGAATCGGTTGCCCACTGATTGCATGGTAACTGTAATTCAACCAGTTGTATGCAGGGCCACACCTCTCATACTGTCTTGAGTTTTGATAACGTGTAATAATGAGTCAGAGTGAGTAATGTTAATGATCATATAAGAAGCTTTTTTTTTTACTGGGTATAAGGGGGCCCCTCTATGTCTTATTAGTCTTATGATTGGAGAACTAGCTGTAATGGTTAATTCATATGTATTTTATTTTGTTTTTAATTAAAGGTAATTTGTATAAAATAAATGTTTTTGTGCTAAGTTTGCCCTCAATTATCCGTCCCGAACCCCTGACTAGCACCCCTCGAAGATGATCATTGTTGGCAGCACTGGTTTACAGTAAGGTGGGGGGAGGGGCTCATCACAGTAATCTTTAGGACCTTGGAGACAGTCTTGCTCATCACAATAACCTGGTCGGCAGAGGCAACGAGAGCATGATAGTTGTGATCCTTGGTTCGAATTCAGGTTGTGGAATTTTTCCTTTCATTTATATCCATTAATATCTTTACCTTATACTTGGAGCATGAACTCCGGTTCATTTCTTTCGAACAAATATGAACGTTAGCTGTAGCACAAATGAACCTCATTAGCAACCTAAACAAAACACATGCAATATTTCTATCTATCAAGTAATGGTTCGGAGTCTCTAAACCCATTTCATTGACCTCTTCAACATCCTGTAATGACCTTGTTATCAATTTGATCAAGATTTTTTTTTTTTCTTATGTCAAAGAGCTGCTCCAGACCTTAATAAATGAAAACCTTTATATGAAGCAGTAAACATAAGTTATATTAAAAAAAAAACAAAAAAAAAAAAAAAAACTCAACAGTGTGAGCAACAATTAGTACAGTGAAAAAACATTCAAATTTTGTACAAAACTAAGCTGAAGGCAGCCAATTTTAATGAATTGAAATCCCAAGCCTGTGTCATAAAAATTTCAGTTTAATAAAATGAACTAAAAAGTGAAGCAAGCATAAATCTAAAACAACCCCTTGATTCTTTAAAAAATGAAAGAATATCAAGATTTTTTTTAATAAACGAGAGAAAACTACTTTTTATGATTAGCTTCAATTCATATACACGGATTAGACAAAATAATGGAAACATCTTGTGTTGGTCATATCTGATATTAATGACTATATCTTCTCCCTTCTCCAAACATCAAGTCAGTCTGCAGTCTGATCAGTTACGGATGATAGTTAAGATACTCCATTCCAGCATCTTTCAATGAACTTGAAGGAATTCTACATGACAAATGGTATAAAATTCCATTAACCATCATCACCCAGGACTTGTAAGCTTCCATTTCCAGAGAGTTCAGGCTGCATCCTATATCAATGATGGCCATGCCTCATATTAACCCTGGATTACTAACCCTCGTCGCATCGACTATCCGTTTTCTAAATTTCTTTCTTAACTCTTGCGCATTTGCATATAAACCCTCATGTGATTAGCTTATTTAACACAAGTCTTCTACTCTAGTAAAGGAACAAACTTAATTAGACTCCTATCTATTAGAAGTAACTACTAATGATGGCATTAAATGATGGAACAATTGCGTCTATTAAAAGTAACTAATTGCATCTCAAATGCTGGCATTAAATGATGGAACAATTTACTGGAACAAGTTCGCTCATCCCCTACAAGCTCAACTTTCAAGAATTACTGAAAAACTCTCTTTTAACCAACAGTCCACTTACTAACACGAATCTCCTTTTTACTATCTGAATTTTTCATTGTATAACCCTTGACTTTCTTTAAATAAGTCTTTGTAATGCTTAGAATAATTCCTTGGAACCATTCTGAAATTAACCTGGCTTTTACATACATATGACAGTAATGTATTATTATTATTATTATTATTATTATTATTATTATTATTATTATTATTATTATCTTTCAACCAATAAAGTAAAAACATGGAAATTATGTGTGATACAAACCATCTCACAAATGGCCTTGGTAGCATAAATTCACTCTTTTGAGGAAATTTTCCGTAACATGTTGACATAAAATGTTGCTGGGAAATTGCGGCAACGTTGTGTCGGATTTCATCTTTGAGGTCCTCAATAGTTTGTGGCTTATTGATATACACTTTATCCTTAAGATAACCCCAGAGAAAGAAGTTTAACGATATCAAGTCACATCATTTTGGCGGCCAATTCACATCACCTCGCTGCGAACAGTTTTCGTAAAATTTTCACCATTTTTGAAGTGAATTTTTACAATTTCTACATGTTGTTTGGTTGTGTACTTTCGCATGATTTAACATCAATGTTTAATAAAGACAGCATATAAAAATCTCTACTCTGGTTGTACCATGAAAAAAATGGCGGC
This sequence comes from Rhysida immarginata, assembly GCA_023313115.1. Lineage (NCBI taxonomy): Eukaryota > Metazoa > Arthropoda > Chilopoda > Scolopendromorpha > Scolopendridae > Rhysida > Rhysida immarginata. Next base: position 6,440,786 of record JAHWFO010003124.1, read on the forward strand.
AAATTCAAAATGTCAATTCATTTTGGGATATCTTTTACACTGAGTGACCAGTTTATTAGTGCACCTCTAGCAGCTAATAACAGCATGAATTTGCCATGGCATGAATTCAATTAGCCGCTGGCAGCATTGTTCCGTGATGTTTGTCCATGCGGATGCAACAGCTGCTCCCAGTTGATGCTTATTGTATGGTGGTGGATCAATGCCTCGAATAACCCGTTCCAGCTCATCTAACAGATGTTCGATTGCGTTCAAATCAGGGGACTGTGGTGGCCAGTGGGGTAAGCTGAATTCATTATCTTGCTCCTGGAACCAGTCCATGACTATACAAGCGTTGTGACACAGAGCATTGTCCTGCTGGAAGTATCCTTCCGATGGTGGAAACACTGTAGCCATGAAAGGATGAAAGTGGTTGGCAACAATGTTCAGGTAGCCCTGACCATTAAGGCATTGTTCTACAGGTATCAGCAGACCAAGAGAATGCCAGGAAAACATTCCCCAGACCATTACAGAGCCTCCACCAGCCTGAACAGTGGAAACCAGACAGGAGGGGTCCATCGCTTCCTGCTGCTGTCTCCAAATTCTGTGTCGGCCATCTGCATGGTGCAATAGGAAATGGGATTCATCCGACCAGCAAACCTTCTTCCAGTCGTCGATGGTTTGGTTTGGTTTGTTTGGTATTAACGTCCTTTTCAACTGCCATGGTCATTTCAGGACGGCGTTATAGGGGCCGCAAATTTTGCCTCGCAAGGGTTCTTTAACGTGCAGCCAGCAAACGACTACACGGGACCAACGGCTTTACTTCCCTTCCGAAGGAAGTGCGTGATCTCAGGATTTCCCCCTGAAAAATCCTCGTCGTCGTCGGCCGGGATCGAACCCGCGTACTCGGGTCGTCGATGGTCCAGTGTTGATGATCACGGGCAAACTGGAGACATTTTTTTGCAGTCGTAGGTGGAGATCAAAGGTACCCTCGGCTGTTATAGCCCATCCTTGCCAATGTAGTGTGCTCAGAGATGTTATTCTTCCTTCAAGTTTTATACTCCGTGCACGGTTAGTTGACGAGTCGTGACATTTCTATTCACACGATCAAGTATTCCCATCCTACGCTCACCCCTTGCGACCACATGCTTATCTCTAATTGGTTGTTTAACCAGTCCTGGTAAACCCTTGAAATGGTTGTTCAGGAAAAGCCTAGAAGACGTGCATTTTCAGAAATACTCGCCGGGCACCAAATATCATCCGTGATTGTTTCTATTTTTTTCTAACATCCATCCATACAAATTTCCATAATAAATTATTCGGAATTACAGGAAAGTTAATTTTATATTTAATTCAAATTTATGATGTAACTGATTTTAATTTTATTAAATAAGAAATAATTTTTAACGTTTGCATGCTTTGAAAATTAAAAATTTCGATTTTAATATATTTATATTATCAGAATTTATTTTTCAAACTTAAACCAGGTAATACAATTTGCAGATACAAAACAGCTGAATCAGGTCAAAGCAGGAATAGATGAGGAGTCAAACTTGTAAAGGGTTAATGTGGCTACGAGTTAATCCTCTCCCGTTGCCCATGGCAACATACTGAAAATTTTATTTACAAAATTAAGTATTATTTAAGGGTAGTCCAATCAACGAGGGTTTGTAGAAAGTGCTGTTCAGGAAAAGTTTGTAATCCAGGGTTAATAAAGGTTTTCCTTATTTTGTTCCATTATTTGTCCAACCCCCGTATATATAATGCAATTATAAAATGAACTTTTACCTCTTTAACAACATCAGCTCTTTCAATAAAGCCAAACGATTCTTTTTTTGAGCAAACAACACCCTGATATCTTTGAAGCTGAGATGAGTTGTCAAGTTTTATATGCCGAGCATGCAAATTCCCAGTCCTATAAACAAAAGAAAAGAAATTGAAAACTCATACCTTGAGAAACAGAACAAAAATAACTGATAATTCATAATAATTAGAACCAATATGAAAGTGATATAAAATATGAAATAAAAAGAATAATTATGTTATAAAGTTAGGAACGTAAAATGCTAACGCAGCTGAAGAGTGTTCACAAGAATGCATTAACTCAACTTTCCCATCTCACTTATCATAAATGCTAAATTCTTAAATGTTCAAGATTTGTTTTAATTTAATCAACAGCAATTTTTAAAGATAAACTCTAAGAAAACTTTGATTCTGTTTTATTGCATAAAAATTTCTTGTTGAGAAACTGGCTGCATATGGAAAAAGGGGATCCTTTCTACGTTGGGTAGCTAGTTATTTAAATAAAAGGAGTGGTTTTTATTAAGGTTAGGCATAGATTTATGACATCATCCTTTATTATTGTTCGAGGTGTCTCCCAGGGTAGTCCTTTGGACCATCTTCTTTTTATTAATGATTTACCCTTTACCTTGACCTGTGATCACTTTTGTTTCCCAATGACTTCATAATCGCTTGTGAAATTTTGACTGTCAGATTTTACAGCAAGATGCTATATGAATGCAGCAGTGGTGTTCTGCTAATGGGTTAATGCTGCTTATTAATAAAATCAAAACAATTACTTTTAGTCGACGACACCACCCCATTATCTATGACTACATTCTTGATCATGCCATTATTATGAGAGTTCCTTTTATTTGTAATTTGGGAGTGAGTCTCGATGCGAAATTGTCTTTTGAAACAAATATTATGGATAGTTAGGAAGGGCTTTGGTGCTTTGGGACAGATTTGTCAGATGACTAAGAAATTTTGTAATCTTGATACTTTTTTCAAACTGTTTTATTTTATTGTTCTTCCTATGATCACTGATGCCTCGCCAGTGTGTCTGGTTGTGCCCAGAATTATCTTAAATTTCTCCAGCGAGTTGAAAGAAGATTTGTTCACATTGCTTTTTATTTTATTTTAGATATACAGAGCGTCTCATCTGACTGAGTACTTTCAATAATGAATTATTGTACATTGATGTGAGGGATTTTTATGTGTATTCCATTTCCAAAAAAAAAAACGATGCCGTTTTCGAACATGGAAGTCAACTTTGAAATGTGCAATGGAAACCCCTATTTTAATGGTATTTTCAGATTGTACACAACATTTGAGAAATGTTTTATTCTTGGAGTTTTTTCAAATGGTCCAACAGTTTAGGAGATAGAGCAATAAAAGTGTTGGTTGCTTGGATTTAAAGAAAAGGCAAAAAATAGAAAAAAGGTACGCTGGCTAAAGAGACTAATTTGCTTGCTATGGTAGCCAAATTGACTTTGAGTGTTCTTCAAAGATTGGTTAGAGTGTAAGATATCTGCTTTAGATCACTATAAATGGTATTTCATATGAAAATTCTTATTATTCATCAAGAAAAAAAAATCCTGCTTTATTACCCAATATAACCAGCTTGGCCAAAAAATTAATTTTTTAACGAACATACAAGAAAAATATTTTTTTTATGAAAATCATAAAACAATTATTTAATATAAAATATAAAATTGTATCGTGCTTCATGATACAAAACATTTACCTTGGGCTTATGAATAAGATTATTGTATAGACCTGATAACAGTACCTTTCCTTATGAATGAATCAAAAAAATCTGTGGTGGGCACCACGGAACTCCCTTGTACGAAACTGAATTGAATGCATTTTTGGGGAAATATTTCTCATTATTATTCTTGAGACAAGAATTTCCACCTCTCTCTTTGTTGGTTAAAAACTCCAAATGTTGAAACAAATTTTGACAGCAGTTCTTCAAATGAAATTCTTCAAATAGAGTTCTTCAAACTCTGACGTCAAAAACTGCTCTACGCAATCAAAACTCCATAGACATGAAAGGAAATCTGTTGTGGAAACCACAAAAAAACATGTTTGGCCCAGCCGATTGCAATCAAAATAGGAGGTGCACAACTATATGTTACGCCAGTCCTAAATACAGAATTTCAACATTCTAGGGCTACTGTTTTTCAGAAAAGCGACATACACACAAATCCACACAAGTACACACACACGTACATACAGGCATTACACCAAAATACCTCAAAATGGATTCAGGGATGATCAAAATGTATATTTCTGTTGAAATCTGAAAACCGAAATTTTTCGCGAATACAATACTTCCTTTACTTTGTACAAGGAAGTAAACACAATGGGGAGCCATGACATAAAAGATCATGGATTAATAAGGATGGTACATTGGCATTCGTCGACCATCTCAGCAAAAATAAACACTTAATATGATGATACTTAAACATGAAAGAAATCTAGTAAAAATCCTGCTGTATGAAGCAATAGAGATAAGGAAACATTCCTTATGTAACCTCAGATATTTATTAAACAATCAAATTTCTTCTATAAAAAACATGTACTTCTAGATATTGTGTATAAACACACAATAGGTATTTTTACTTTCTCCCCTCCACCCTCATTATTAGCTCTATATTTGCTCTACTCTCTCGTAGCTTTCTGTTCGGTCTGGTTATGAATCCACAAACTAAAATGATTCTGGTTGGTGGATAATAGTTTTTTGATATACTACAATATTCTGCAATTTCTTCCTACTAAACTTTGTAACTGCAAGCCCGTTGATGATAGTGACAACCGAAATATAATGGCAATAAATTATACAACAATAATGCTTATTCTGGACTTTTTTTTATTTCTCTTACAACTTGATATCGTGGTATTGCTTGAATTTTGTAGACACAGATAAATTGATTAATTCCACATATTTATAGGTCAATTTGAAAATTTTTAAAACTTAACCTAATAATCATCAAAATACTTATTTATCACTTTAGATAAGTGATTACAGACTTGCCCTTAAAAAATTATTAAATAAATTTTTGCACAAAGTATACAAAAAAAAAAAAAATCCTTTATTACCCCAGTCTAAACTTTGACCTCTCAAATGCATGAAGACCACAATGAGTGTGGCTTAATTCCCAGTCATCAGCTCTGTAGTGGCCAATGACTGAAGCTTCATATTACAGTAGAACCTCTGTATAGCAAAATGCAACAGACCGGCAAAATCATTTTGTTATATAGATATTTCGTTGCATGGAGATAAGTGTTAAAATTTGCCTAATTTTGATGTATAAATTACATATGTATTTTAAATTTAATATTTATATATAAAAATTTAGTATTTTATATTAATTTGAATGCTTCTTAACATTAAGAACAAAACTTTTTCGATACTTCACATCGCTGCCTATCTAAAGTCATCTAGGTTGCCATTGCTGAAAATTTTGTTTGGATCGCGATTATTTTTTCTGAAATAATTAAAATTTGAAAGCAGAACGGGCAGAAAATAATTTTGTAATACGTATTTTACGGAAAAATACCAATAGAACATATCCATAAGCGTGTATATGTTTTTTCGTCGGCCTCGGTAAAATTACCATTTAACAAAAATGTTTATGGTAAACTTTCAATAAAATAAATTTGAGCAAATATTAAAGATTTTAATATAAAAAATCTTCCGAGTTTCGACAGCTTTTATAGTAGTTCTCGTGCCGACTCTCATAGAAAATAAATTTTTAACATGCTTGCAGATTTAAACTCCTCAGCAAGCCATCATTATTGCTGGGCAGTGCATCATGGGTAGTTTGGTGCGATAATGTTCTTGAGAACTCTTCGTAATTTTGCCGATAAAATAAGCCTAAAGCCACAGCTGCAGCTGATTGGGCAGAGCTTGTGACGTAAAAATTTGGCCGTTCGCAATGATTTCGTTTGCTGGCTGTCGGGCACGCTAAGGGTGGGAATCAAATTTCGTAATAAAGAGCTAAAATATACCTTAAAATTTATTGTCCGGACCGAAAAATCCTTACGTTATAGGGATAATTACGCTGTAAAGATTTCGCTATATGGAGAGTGAAAAAGCATTAAATCAATAGGATTTTTGCCGGGACCAGAGAAAAATTTCGTTATTGAGAGAATTACGTTATATCAACGTTCGCTCAACGAACGTTTCACTGTACCTCTTTCAACTTTATAAGCCTGAACCACTCTATATCCATTGCTTATATTTTGAGCTATGTTGGATTTTTTGCCAGTAATGAAAGAAAAAGCTGCTTAATAGACAGGGAGGCAGTTTTAAATGCTCAGTTGTTTTTGTGAAATCCTTTTTCATCTAGTAGGCTGGCCGATTTCCCTCGCAGTAACTTTTCTTACCTTCATAAACACGAATAATTCAACAACTACCGGTACATACAGTGTCAAGCCTCCAGAACTATTTAGGACCTACTTGCATGTTGCGTCATCATCATCACACAAATCTTCGAACCGATTTACGGTTCCATCAACTGTACCTTCTCTCGAATGCCATGTACAATATCCAGTCGACAACCAACATTTCTTCAGCATTTCGGACATAATTTTTTCCTTAATTTTTATAATGCGTTGTAACTGCATGTTGAAATCGTTTAAAATAAAACATCGATGGATAGAGAGTGGTTCATGCTTATTCAGTTAGCTGCATCATTAGCTGTTGTGCTGTGAGATGTCATCTGATGTTCCAACATGACCAGCGAAGGGGTAATGTGAAGCTTTAGTCATTGGTCGCTAGAGGGCTGATGACTGCGAATAGGCCTACTTAAAATAAATAAATGTTTATCATACTGGTCAAACTTTCACTTGTTAGTCCTAACAAATTTTCAGCTCAGCTACATCTGTTTACTCTTATCCTTCCTTCCATAAAATAATTTAGAAATGAATTATTTCTATTACCTTTTATCAGTTGCTATCAAAAATGTGACTTTGTCCTTGGCTTTCAGAACGACGTTGTCTTCAATATCCTGAGATGTATATGGAAGGAAAAAACACTCTCCCCGGCTTTCATACGAGATTCTTCCTTGGTCGGACATTGACCCAGACTACATTTTCAACATGCAGGAGAGGAGAAAATAAAGGGAGAAGAAGGGAAGGGAAAAAAAAAAAAAAAGATACAATTTCTTTAAATAAAAACTGTTAAATTTAAGAGAACAAGTTAAATTCCACTTTAAAAAATTATGTTTAATGAAAGAGAAGATAATAATTGAAACAAGAAAATAATTGCACTGAATTACTGCAGAGTAGTGTTTTGCAACCTTTTTCTCTAACGGCAAACTTGAACCTAAGCTTAAACTTCCCAAGGAACATTTAAATAATGATGATCAAAAAAGAGCGTACTTTTTTAGGATTTAATGATTAACACAAACAAACCTTATTATATTTTGTAATAAAAGGGTTATTAAAATTCCTAAGAAATTTATCTTTCTGTGTTTATTAAAATTTTCACAGCACACCTAAGATCCTCCTACGGGACACTGGTTGAAAATCGCTGCTTTAGACGAAAGCAGTTTGCCTTCATATGATATAATAGAAATTTCAACTTAAGTCGCCCATAAGCACAGCTGGATCAATGAGAGTATACAAATCACTCGACGCATACAAGAAACCGGTATAAGGATGCTATTAACATTTATTATCTCACAAAATGAGCACAATCTGTTAAAAGCGATTGAAGGACCCACATCAGTATTTTATATGCCCACAGTCGTGGGTAGCAACAGATTAACCTCCGACGGGTCCGGTACAAAAGTTTGCTCGGGGCCTATTTTGTTGTGTGTTTAGAAATAAAATAATAGACTAAAATCTAGACTATAATCCATCACTGGTTGTGGGGTACACTTCAATTAATCGTGACAGGCCAAGCTCTGCTTCTCCTCGCTGTTCTTTCAAAGGTTTCTTTATTAAGTGCTTCTGGACTTCAGGTATTCAGTAAAAGGACATTTGGGTATCTCCTTTATTTTCGATTCGAACAGCCTAAGATGCAGCAAAAAGCCATTGTGCACCGATTCCTTGAGTGAGTACGAGATCAGCCACTAGCAATTTGCTTGTTATTCATTAAGGCAGCATAAGCTTTCTTCGTTTCAATGACATCATGATGACACGTAGTGAAAAAGCCCTATTGCTACTGATTAAGTAATTATATAGCCTTTAAATCCAAAAGAAATAATAATTATCCAAAAAGCTCGAAATAATGACATCATTAAGAGATATTGCTAAGGAAAAGCACGTATAAGATTAGGTTGTAGATCATAAATATAGAGCGAGTCAAAAAAATCTGATAAACATCTATTGAGGATAAAATACTTCTAATAGAGGACTCTGCAAAGCATCAACAGAAAGTAAAACTCAGAAATACCCATTACAATGATTCAATATGAGAGACCCATATAAGGCAACAAATGTCCAAGCAATAATCCAATTTTTGCCATTTCAAATTTAGAATGCTTAACCACTATTTATAAAATTAAAGAAAGAAAGAGAGAGAGAGAGAAGAGGTAACAATAACTTAAATTACTTCTGGATTTTTAATTTCTGTAGTAACGACTCCAGAAACATGATCTTCACTTAATACTTCATATGTAAGAACTTCTGAAGATATCTTCAATACATTGCTTGCTATAGGCTTGCCAGTCCTTCTATCATATGTCATTTCAAATTCTACAGGATCTACAAATAAATAAATAAGTAATTAATTTTTTTAGAGGACATAATTAGCAATTGATATGACAACAAAATTGACAACCAAAATAACATGTTAAAACAATATTATATCAGGGTATGTAGCACTTTTTTTAAGAAATCTACACAAAAACGTGTTATCATCCAATGGAATGTAGTTAGCATAGGAACTTGCCCTTGCGCTTTATTCTCTTTGAATAAATACTTGGGTAATGACATTACTCTTAATTAGAGAACCTGTCATAGTAATCTGGTTTCGAGTTAGTAATCTAGGGGTGTGTCTAAAAAGTCCGACCGGTCGCGAAATTTTGGAGCCAACAGTGACTGACTCGAAATTTTGACTATGTCCGATCGACGCGGGAACGATGCAGGCATACACGCATTTTAAATTTTCTCCCGATTCGGACGATCCTCGATTCATAATGCAACTGGTCGTGCTAATCGCGACCAGCTTTGGATTAGCGGCCCCAATTAGCGCGACCGGTCGCTTTATGAATTGAGGGTCGTCCGAATCGGAAGAAAATTTAAAATGAATAAAGCCAGCTACGTATGCCTGCATCGTTCCCGTGTCGATCAGACATAGTCAAAATTTCGAGTCAGTCACTGTTGGCTCCAAAATGAGCTTTGTGACGGACTTTGACTGGTCGCGACCGGTCGGACTTCTTAGACGCACCTTAAGTTAGTTTCTATTGCTTTATTATGCATCACTACAATGCATAACCAATTAAGTCCTTCACACACCTTCTTGCAACTGACATTATTTACTGCATGTCCAGAAAATAAGGTTATTAACCCTGTAGACAGGCAAATAAATATTTTAATGCGTTAGTTGGCTATACTGGCTTTAACTGTTAACCTTCCCTCTCACGGATGTTCTTCATTGCTACATGGGGTGTGCCAATTCAGAGGTCAATTGTGGTGCGCTCCGTCATACGTTTTTTCCAAGCACAAGGTAAGTGCGAAATGGATATTCCCGAAGCACTTGTTCCCGTTTATGGAAACATTATGAGCCGACAACATGTAACCAAGTGGTCTCCAAGACGAAGAGATCAAGCATGAGGTTGAATGTTGTTCTAGCAGCAGGCGCCAGAATTCTACGACTGTGGGATACCGAAGCTAATACCTAGACTATGGTGGCAATTATGTCGAAAAATAACCCCTGTATCATTAAATAAGTTGTAGTGGACATTTTGTCAAACAAACTTTTTTTGAAAGAAGACTAGCTGTTGTAACCTTACTTTCCGCACATGCCTCGTACAGACCGAAAATGATAATGTCAGTCCTTTTCACTGGCATGCAACATTTTTGCTAATTTCATGAATTAAAGGACTGACGATTTTTAAAATGGAATAGCAGGCAAACTGTGATAGATATTAAAGTTATTCTTGCAAGAGATTGAAGTGTCAGGTGCAGAATTTCTTTTAGTACATTTCCTTGTGTTTTGTGGACCGATCTTTTCTGGATTATGCATAATGACATTATTCTTTATGGCCTGTATGTTAGGTCGTATCACAGCTGACTGCAAACATCCAAAGATGCCATCCGAATCCAAATACAGTAAAACAATTGTACGAGAAATTTACAAGAACCGGTAGTATTATTAAATTCCACTAGTTAACAATTCCTGTCAATTTTTGAAGCTGCCAACTGTGAAAACATCATATGAAAAAAACTAGATGGTTACATTCAGATTCTGGCCATCATAATTAATCATGAAATTAGCTTTCCTGTATTCCCTGAGCTTTTCTCCATTTACACCACACAAAAATTTAAAGTAATAAGCTCTTTACAACCTCTAAAACTCTATCAAACATTTATTCAAATAAATTATTCATCAATGATTTAAAAAGAGTAAAACATTGAGGATTTTAAGCTATACCCACCTCCAATTTTCAGATGTTCGATGTTTCCTTCAAACTGAGTGTAATGGAAAAAGAGCCGTGCTTGACGTTCACAACATTGAATAAATCCATAGGAATGCTAAGCATATGAAAAAAAAAAAAAATAAAGTTTAAGAAGGCTGAGCTTAATCTACAAAGATGTTTAGTAAGTCACGAACCATTTTATTTTTTCTTAATGTGTAACACCACACTTTTAATATACATATTTTAAAACCTATCCTATAAATATTTATAAATACCACCACCACCAGATGAGATCTGGTTAAGTATATGAAAGTGTCGTTTAATCAGAAATACATATAGCCCACAAAGAAACAGAAATTAACATACAAATAAGTACACGTACTATGTAAGGGGACGTAACATCAGTCTTTAGTCTTCCTGGTTGTCTGTAGTTCTTTGCGAGTAGTAGTGAAATTAGTAATACCATCAAACTACAAATATCCATTAATGCACATCCCTCTCATTGAAACGCCATTAAGGCGCTTTGTTTGTTTGCAAAAGAATTTCTCACGCAATAGTTTCTTCAATTTAAGTATCTGGTGGTGGTATTTATAAGTACTTAGGACAGGCTTTCAAATTTATACACCAAATGTTCTGTTTCCACATATTTAGAAGAAATAAAATAGTTTATGCAATGTATTACGATTACATTATAAACTGACATGTATTGCATTCACTGTCCGCCCACTTTAATAAGTACATCCTCTGTGTGGGCACAAATGGTTTGGGGTCCACTCTGGTACATGTCACACGAGCCGTTTTGGGAATAAAAACAGCTAAACAACCTTTCCGTCAGCAGTTTAGATCACAAATCACAGCCCTGATGGAAAAAGGCAAAGATCTAACCATCAGGAGAATGTGTCATGATCATGGACAAAGCAGTTCTCCTGAACTTTTTTTCCTGAACAGTCTCAAGGGTGTATCAAAATGGTTCACCGCACAAAAAACCGTCAAGTCAATGCACTCAGTGGAAGGAAACAATCTATTGATGAGAGAGATCAGTGGAGAATACAAGCCAACAGACAAGCCACTGTTGCCCAATTGATGTCCAAAATTAACCTTGCTATTCAGACAACCGTTTCATAATGTACTGCTAGACACATGCTGTTGCAGATACTGTATAACAGCCGAAGGCCACATATACGTATTGTTGATATCAGAGACAAACAGTAAAGCATGCCTTCAGAGGGCAAACCAGCACCAGTACTGGGCCATCAATGACTGGAAAAAAGTCGCATGATCCAATGAGTTGAAGTTCCTGGTGCATCATGTTGATGCCAGACACAGCATATAGCACAAACAACCAGAAACCAAGGACCAGTCCTGTCTGTTGATAAATCTGCATGCAAGTGGGGGCAGTGTCATCATTCATGCCTGGATGCTAGAACGTACGTAAGCATCGTTGCAGATTAAGTGCATACCTGCCAACTTTCAGAAAATAAAAAGAGTAAAATCCTTCACGTTAGAGTTAGGCCTATGCAAATTTATATAATCGTATAATTAGGCCTATGGCATGGTTCGTAATCGCATTTTTCCCACCATGTGATATGTTGAAGTCACATTTGCACACTTTACAGAAAGCAAATTTTTCACCCTTCCTTGATGAAGGTATGAACAGAAATTGTTTTTAATAATTCTCTCTGAAAGTCTGAAATATTTTATTTTATCAACAATTTCACTCAAGGCTAAAACTTAAGTATTCCGCGTTCTTTATTGTGGCCTTCGAGATATTAGGCCTCCGCATGGAGCTTGAAATCACGTGTCTAGGCATTTTCAAGTTTTGACCATTAGTTGTTTATCTCTATGGCTAGTTTGGTGCTCTTCAGGGATAAAGTACTACATGATGCTCTCGTCCTAATCTACTTTATCCAACTTAAAATTTTACCATAGCCGGCTCGGTGGCCGAGAGCGTTGAGGTGCAGGTCTTGCCGCTCTTGTAAGCAGCGAGTCGTGGGTTCGAATCCCACCGAGGGCATGGATGTTTGTTTGTCTATTTCACCATGACCCTTTCATCCCAAACAGCTAGTCTCCTGGATAAAAGGAGATACGGGCTGAAAATCCACCCATCCAAATTTTACCTTGAATTCTCCATTGGATTTCCCTGATGACCCCCTCCAGCGTTAAAAAGTTGAAATTCGACACGAAGGAAAACATTGAAATGATACGTGATGCAGAGGGATAATATCTCGAAGGCCACGCCCTTCATGATGGAAAAAATAGTCCTACTTTAAGAATTGAATTTCCGTAATAATGTGTTCCATCGCCTACTCGTGTAGGAGAGGAGTTCAACATTTCACCAACTGGGAAAATATGGAAAAACATAAAATCCTTTATATAAAGCGTAAAAACGTAAAATGGTATTAAAAGCGTAAATTTTACGTGCAAAATGTAAAAGTTGGCAAGTATGTAAGTGCATCCAATCATGTTGGCTGTTTATCTGTAAGCCAGGATACTTCAGTGGCCCACCCAGTCACCGAATCTCAATCTGACTGATTATTTGTGGGATAAGTTGGAAAGGAATATTCACTCCATGCCTGAACTCTCGTCAAATGTTCAAGAACTACATGACATACTTATGTAATGTCTGCATGGCGCACAATATCTCAAGAACGTTTTCAGCAGGTTGTTGAATCCATCCCTCGATGAGTTCAGGTTGTTTTGAAGATAAAAGGAGGCACGACGTGCTATTAGATGGACGTACCTATTAAAGTGGCAGGACAGTGCATTTTTTGGAACCAGAAAGTCCATCTCAGAAATAGAGAATTAAGCAAGAGGATTTGCCAAACCAACGAGAACTAGGACAAACAAGCAAACCAAGACACCTGCTTCTTCCCAGATCAGCCCCAACTGATATCAATTGAATTTTTGGACAACCCCCCACCCAGAATAATTGCCATGTTCTAGTGCTCGACATTAAAATCAGACACCACTTTACCAGGTTAATGGACGAATCTATTGAGTAGAGGTTTAAAAATTTGCTTTTAAGGACTTGTAAACAGGTTGGAGACACTGAAAATATTAAATGAAATTGCCATGAAACTTGATCCATGAAATAACCATAACATTATTAAACAGCAGAAGGACAGAACTGCTCATTGATTTTACCATGTCCATCTGTCTGTCTGTCCTCTTCATATTTTTTGACACTCTTCATAGTGAAGACTGAAATTCATAGATTGCTTTCAGCAATTCAGTCTTCACTATTTAGTTTAGGCCTACTGTGTTTGGATCTAGGCCTACTGTGTTTGGATCTGGACCTACTATGGTTGGAATTACCAGAGATCAAGCTTTGCTTCCATAAGAGAGGACCAACCTGGCAAGAATTTGGGTGTGGCATAAGCAGGTATTTTTGAACATGTGGAAGCTTGAAGATATTAATAATGCCCACTGTTTTTGTATACTATTAATTTTTCGTGATGTATCCTTTTCACCTTCAAAGGCTGGGTTCATTGACCCTTTCCAGATTTTGCTGCTCATGGATTAGAAAGGTAAATTGGTATGTAAATTCCTCTAGGCTGATTTAAGGTATGAATTACAGTAAGACTCATGCTAACGACCATTTTTGCTTTGTCCTGTGAAAGCTACATGGGAAATCCATTAGCATCACAACTATCTGTCTAACGTGAACAGCCTTGGTACTTTCGATTCCCTCTGTATCTAAACCTAGGTTTAAAAACCAGTCTATAATGACCACTTACGCACCAATCAACATGGCTACACTTTTCGAAGATATGTTCGGACGTGTATGGGAAGAAATGAATTACACCGGAAAACAAGTTTTAAATGGCATACAGGTACATTCGGTCTCAAACAGACGTGTTTGCACAGCATTCACATCAGCCAAATGTAGTAACACAAATGGAAATATAAGGCCAGATTACACAATCTAGCTGCTGCACTTATAAGGGAACTACACGAACATGTATCTCACAGATTCCCACCAAATTGGAATATGCTACTCATCTAAGCTACTATTGATCCTTGCAAAATAAGAAATTGATAAATTTTGTTTATTTCAAAATAAACCGAGAAAACAAAAAAATTTGAGCACACAGAGCCATACAAAGACTCCATGTGTGTTAAGCAGTGTGTTATGTGTATTAATGCGCTCTCAACTTCTTTCTTCACTACTCAACAGTACACACGAATCCACTTCATCTGAAAGCAAAGCTATCGCTTCTATGGTATGCCTGCACGCAAAAAAAAAGTGCTCGTACAACTATGTGTATGTCCCTTGTTAGCTATTAAGAAAACACCCTGGATGTGCTCGAAAAAAATTTTGAAGATTTAATTTTCACTAGAAAGACAAGAAAGTGCAAACAAAGTAACTTAGATTCTTTTATCCATTTTTAATGTTGTTGATTTGTAATTTTTTTGATTGAATATAATGTCCACCTGAGCTTAACAACCACTTTTGCTTGGTCCTGTGCATAATTGTTATAGACAGTTTTACTCTATTCTATTGGCAATGGTAGTAATTGTTGCATGAAGCAAACACTAACGAGCAAATACTGTGGACTCACTTAAGTCATGAAATTAAGTCATTTGAGTTGCACAAAATTATTAATATTGATATGAAGTTAAAATTAAATTATAATTTTTTTCTATTAAGCTTAAAAAATTTGCATTAATTTAATTTGCATGAAATGGATATTTAAGAAGTGTAAAAAAGGGAACTAAATGATTAACAATATATTTACATAAAAATTTCTTGCTAAAGATAATTTTAAGCCACCCAAAACAAAACATACCACCCTTTACTTCCTTCTTTCTCAACAGATGTTTCATTCCTTTCATTTGTTTATCCTGTTGACCTGTGATCTTCATTGCTGTTGCCTAACAAGATGACCCTTTCCCAGAGAAATTTCCCTTCAAACCCATTCTTGGTATTCTCGAGGAAAGACTCAAGGCTCCTCATGTAAGGAAGGAAAGAAAATACAAATGTGACATGAATGGAGTTCATTAGAGGAGACCTTGCACCTTGTTCCTCTTTCGAGTACATATATTCACGGGGAAGGGTGGGGGGAGGTATTCTGACTAGGCAAGATAAATTTCAATTATTCACGTCCAAATGTATAGTTCATTTTCAGGACATTTTATTCCCACCAGCCCAATATTATGCAGGTAAAGAAAAAATTTTTTAAGAAGTAATTGTATTTTGTAAGTTTAGTTTGACTGAAAAGAAGTCAAATTTACATACCAAGAGTTTTTCAATAATTCCCGTTTCTCTTTGACCAGTGCTGCTGGTGGTGCTGCTGCTGCTGCTTCCAGTAGTAGTAGTTGTTGTAGTTGATGTTGTAGATGAGTATGGATTGGGTACATTCTGGAAAGCAATTATTGCACTATCCTGTTGTATTGGCGGCTGGAATGACTGAAAAATAAATAAAAAATAAATAAATAACCTTATTCATACCGATGATATTTTAATTTACACAAGAGATAAGAGAGTTTGAAATCTGTGAATATGTAAAGGAGGAGTTTATTCAAATCCCTTTAAAAATACTTACATTCCACTGAGGACTTGACATAATTATCACATGAGCGTTGGCTTGAATTTCCTCTTTTATGCTCTGAAATGGGTCTTGAAATTTATTAAGACTAACAAAATTACATAGGTAAATCACAATAAAAAGTCATAGATAGGATTCGTTTCTTGTTTCAATTTTGGTAATTTTTTTAAATTAGTGCAAAGAAATTAATTTTGGTGCCTCAGATGTACAGCAGTGCATGCGTGTATGTGTCGAACAGACTTCCTGTCTTGAACCAATTTCTTTCCTATCCGATCGTCATGCTGTAAATAAATAAATAAATTAATTAATTAATGCAATTAATTTTATTTTTTACAATAATAAAACCAAAAAAAAAAAAAATCATAGCTCTAAATTCAGATAAGTTGAACTACCAAAATGACAGAATACCAATATTCAAGGGATAGAGTAGACCAACCTACAAAGTATGCAACACAGCTCATGCCAATCCCCAAAAACAAAGATCACTAACCCGTAAACTCGTGAAGTGAAAATAATATAGCAAACCAAATCAATTATAAAAAATTATATGCCACAGTTCATATTCAAAGATATAGCAGGATTCTTGTCAGGAGCACCTGATTTTGATCACCGCCTCGCTGAGTACACAAAACACTGCAGTGCACTGCATAATGTTTTATTTGTTTTTAATTTTGTCCATATTTTATCTTTCCACATACTTGATAAAATTTTCTGGGAAAAACATTGGCAAGGTGCAGAGGAAACTCCCGAAACAGTCTAACAACTAGGGTTCGGATTTTGCATATAATTCATATTTTTTCCCAAGCTAGTAATGCATTTAAATGAGGTTTTATGCACTGTTAGCCCCCTCTGGAACTCGTAGGCTACATTTTACTGTGCATATAAATGTGCTTAGCACATATTTTTACATATTTTGAGTATTTTTGCTTATTAAGGCATATTTAAGGTTAATTTTACAACATATTAAGTACATTATTAAAAAAAAAACAAAAAAAAACTTAATATAAATGCTTTCATTGAAGTAAAATTTGATTGGGCCACTGTAAGCCAATAGGCACCAGATAAATGTACACTCTGCTTATAAGAGCCAGTTTTTGTACAGAGATCTTTCTCCATATTAAAAAACTTACTAGCAGACAATAACAAAGCCAAGCTAGATGGTCATGAGGCTTACTAGTCTTCAAATCTATCTTTGTCCCCATTCTCACCTATGGTCATGAGGCTTGGGTAATGACCGAAAGAGTGCAATCGCGGGTACAAGCGGCCGAAATGAGATTTCTGAGAGGTGTGGCAGGTATTACCCTACTAGATAGAGTGTACAGCAGCACAATAAGAGAATCTTTAGGTGTTGAGCCGCTACTTCTCCGCATTGAGAGATCTCAGTTGCGCTGGTATGGCCACGTGATACGGATGCCGCAAACTAGTCTTCCTAGGCAGTTGTTATTTTCCAAGCCGGTGGGTAAGAGACCAAGGGGTCGGCCTAGAACCAGGTGGCTAGACTACATGGAGAATCTGGGTTCGAGTCGCTTGGATATTGCCAGGGAGGACATGCACCTGATGGCGGAAGATCGCAATCGCTGGAGATCCTCCATAGGGCTGCTGCCCCCGCGACCCTAACGGATAAGCGGGTTTGAAAAGTAAGTAAGTACTAGCAGACAATAGACTAAATTTTTCTGTGGAACATTGGAAAAATGCAGATTGCTCAGGTCAATAGATCTTAATTTTTGCTATGGTTTTATCGTCCATTTTCATAAGTATACAAGTAAAATTTTCATAATAAATTTTTAGCACTTTTTTAGTGCATATAAATCTGAACCCTACTCATAACTTTAGAACAAAAGGTGCTAGAGCCCTAACAGTCTGGTTTATCTATAGGGGTGCCCTAGTGTAAGCATTGCGAGTTATGAACCATGATAGATAGGAAAAAATTATGATTACAAAGCTGTAGAGCATCACCAATTTAGTAGAAATCCACTCGTTGCATAAAGAAAACAAAAGCATAAAACTCATCGGGATGGGGGTTGGGCGAATAATAGGAATGCATTTAGTGACTGTTTTGTTTAATTTTATTCAATCTTCCACTGTGGCAAGTATTTAAATAGGAGCGATTCGTGAGCTTGCTGTCATACAGGTGAATATTGTAAAGTCCAGAAGTTGTCTCACGCTTGGATTTTTCTTCCCCGTTTTACGAGGCTTATGCTTTGTTTTCTTTGTTAAGAGTGAATTTTTACTAAATTGGTGACCCTCTACAGCAGTGGTTCCCAACCTGGAGGTTGCAGAGCTCGTTTTTATTTCCATTTATTTTTGTAGGATATTTCAAGTTTTTCTTATTTTTGCCATGTACCATCCTGTTAAAAAAAAACCCTTTTTTTCAAAATTCAAATGCGAGTTGGGGGAGTCGCGAGTTACTTAACTTTTAGAAAAGGGGATTGCAATTCAAAAAAATGGATGGGAATGAATACTCTGCAATATTGCAATTGGAATTTTTTTCTATCTATTATAGCTCAAAAGTTACTTTTCTTAACTTCTAACTACTTTTACTTGGGGCTCTGAGAATATTTTTATTCCAACTGGCATGGCCACTTTCCTACAGATAGACCAGACTTATATGACTCTAGCACTTTTATTCTAAACTTATCAACCGTTTTGGAAATTTACTCTACACCTTATATTTGTGTACACCACATTACTGATTAACACCGAATCATTTTTTGTAACTTCGTTTCAAATAACGTTAACTTTTGTTAGTTTAACGCTCATTAAGATCTGAAAATACAGCATTACATGCCATCTGGATATCTTATGAGCCCAGTATAATAGTACAGGGTGGTCATAAATTATTAAGCACATTTTGACAGTGAATATTTTATTAACCAAGTAATGTACACACTTCTTGTGAACATCATTGAAAAGTACAACTCAAACAGTTTTTTTCCGTAATATTCCGAAGTTACAGCACTTCCACGTGTGTTCCTGCAGTGACTCGCAGAATATCCATTCGATATTCGATTTCACGCCATGTATTCTGCAGCATTTCAGGTGTCACTGTTGCAATGACGGCCACAATCCTTTCCTTCAATTCATCAAGATCACGCACTTTGCTGGAGTACACGCGGTCCTTTATGGAATCTTTTCCAGGAGCAGGTTGTCCATATTCCAAGCGGAATTGCCGTTGAACTGCTATCACGGATTTCTGCTCATGAAACCAAAGAACGCACATTGCTTTCTGCTGCACGGTCGCCATTTTCGCGTTTTGTGTTCCTACGCCAAACAGTGCTGCCGCCTGGTGGTGATAGTGACACCTGACAAACTGTTTGAGTTGTACTTTTCAATGATGTTCACAAGAAGTGTGTACATTTCTTGGTTAATAAAATATTCACTGTCAAAATGTGCTTAATAATTTATGACCACCCTGTATTTTGAATAACGATCACATTTTCAGGAACCTAACCCATGTGTTAATCAAGAATGTGGTGTTTATTGTGTTTATGAAATTTTTGAACATGAACTGTGGCATAGAAAAAAAAATTCATATAATATTTTCTATTATACAATTTTTATAATCGATATATTGCTGGACATACGTTACTTATGTTAGTTTCGGTTCGGAATTTTATTAACACTCCGTGAGCTTCCCATATAAGCTTAAATATGCATTCCGGGCATTTTATTTTTATGGAAAGAATGATTGTGCCCAAGTGCAATGATTGTTAACACAATGTACGAATAAAATCCAGTCACTTGTCCCTTCTTCCCTAAAACATGGTTGATGTCCGAGGGGGCCGACAATGCCCCGAATCTTGTCATTTGGCTCTCGAATCCTATACCAAATCCCAAATCATCTAATTTCGAATCTTATATTTGCCGAACCTGCCGAAACCGAGCTTTCTATTCTAAACACAAATTTACGCTAGGGCTAAAATGAATTTGCGGCGGGACTTAGCCTACACTCGTCAAATATGTTGCTTTGTTTCAGAAACTGGAGACAATTCGATTGATTCCCCACTCATTGCTTATACAATCGGAAACAGGAATGTGTTTTGGTTCAAAACCACAGTACTTTGGCTTATGCCTGATAGAGGCAAACTTTTAAATGATAGACTCTCTAGAGTGCAAGGCGATATTGATTGTTTAAATAAACGTTTTCGCAATTGTTATAAATTTTCATATTTTTATTTTTTAACAAAATTTTATCCACACGCAGAATGTGCAGTAACAAATTTAATTAATATTGATGTAAAGCTCGCACATTCAAATTGTTTCGTGTGATGAACCAACACCTCCTAGAAAGAAAGCCAAACAATTGAAATGTCATACATTGTTACATCTTCATATTTCGACCATTGTTAACCGCATTTCTACCAATGATAAGCTTTAAATTTGGTCGACTTACGATGATGTAATAATGTGTGACTTTTCAGTTATGAGGCTTTCGTTCTAGGAGGTGTTGGACGAGCATGTTCTCCTTCAAATATAGTTTGATAAAAATTGTTGCGCATACAAAATGGTCAGATGACCTTTCAGTTCCAGCGTGTGCTTCAAGCCAGCGCCAACAATGCTTAAACGTGTAACAACAATGCAAAACTGTTTCCACGACGAACTCACATGCTCTCCTTTATTTATAGTTAGATTGATTGTGTGAATTTCATCATCACAGTCTATACTGAAACAATTTTAACTATACGGGTACTGAAAATTTAAAAATAATTTTAATGGAGTCTGGATACAGGGTTATGTGGAAATAAAAAAATGTTATAATCGATTTCATAAAATCTTAGAATAAAATGAAAGCAAAATTTGAAAGATTTTTAGCAAAATCTTAGTAGCATGGTCTTTATATTCATTAATGATATAATATAAGGACCAACATAATAGCATCATTTATAAATGAAAACCATGATAATAGTATAAAAGTGTCTACTCGATTTTTAATCGATTTTTACAATATATCAAATTTCGAATCGATATTTTTTATTTCGAATCTCTACGATAATCCAAAAATTCCGAATCTTGTCATTGATACTTGCTGTTGTCGGCCCCCTCGTTGATGTCTCAATACTGCAACAGAATTTTCTTAAAGTTCTTATTCACTTTATAAGAGTCAGTTTCATATCCCAGATGTCTATTCAGCCGCCTCAAAATTTCCTCATAATCTGATTAGCCCTGAATATTCTTCCATGCTTTTCTTGGCCTTTATTTTTCCCCAAAGAAATTTAATCTGTAGAATACAGTGCAGTTTGGCCCACTTTTACCCCAGAAAAAACATTCTGCCTACTCTTTTGGTTATTTAATAGATTTACATAAGTCTAATATGTCGATCTCCAATATACACTGATCAGCCAAACCACTATGACCACCATCCTAATATTGTGTTGCTCCACCAATGGCCAGCAAAACAGCTGAAACCTATTGTAGTATGGATTTTACAAGTCCTTGGAAAGTGTCCGGAGAAAGAGTGTACCACATTTGCAAGCAGAGGTCACATAAGATTATGAGGTGGTTGGTGAGCTCTGAGATGGAGCTCTAAGACATCTACATGTGCTCAATAGAATTAATATCCGACAAGAAGGGGGCCAAGATATCACCATTCATTAGCATGTTTTCAAACCACTGTAGGACAATTCTGGCCTTGTGACAAAGAATGTTGTCCTGTTGGAAGACTCCATCTCTGGTGAGGAAAACAGAAGCCATGAAAGGGTCTAACCGGTCAGCAAGGATGTTCACAGAGTCCACATTTTCACTGTGTGTTCTACAATAACCATCAGCTCCAAGGATGCCCATGAAAACATCCCCAAAGCATAATACCTTAACCACTGGTCTTTTACGTCCCACACCTCATGTGTCGATCAACTGTTCACCCTGACATGGCCAATGACATGATGCAAAAAAGAAATCATGATTCATCAGACAAGGTAACTCTTCTCCATTACAGCATGGTCCAAGTACGATTTTCACGGGCCCACTGTAGTCATAAACATCAATGATACTGGGTTAACATTGGTAGATGTGAACGACATCTGCTGAGTCCCATAACCAACCGAGTCATAGGCACAGTGTGTTCAGATACACTTGTATTTGAACCTGCTTTGTATTTGGCAGCTGTCTGTTACCTTCACCAAGCGGAACAAGCCTACGATGTCCACATCCATTGATTAGGGTGGATGTCCAATGCCTACTATCAGTTTCAACAACAGCTCACACACACTGATGAGCCATGCCGTTTCGGAAATACTCGTCCCTAGCCTTCAGGCCATCACAATCAAAATCACTTAAATCAGCAGCCAGCATATACCATTTGCAAGTTTCACATGACATTTACATCATTCCGACGAGTACATTCTCATAGGATTGTGGTGGTCATAATGTTTTGGCTAATCAGTATACTTTTAAAATTTTAAATACACACATGATACCATCATAATTAATTGCCATGCATTTACACATATGTACACCCTTGTAAAAATTAACTGAAGCAATTACAGGGATCCTTAATCCAGCCTCGTCGTGTTGTCAATTTTGTAATGTCACAGTGCTTTCAATCGAGGCCGACGGGAGAGTGAGCCATTGGCCTAGGCCAACGATGTTTTCAATAATGAATTTAAGATACAGAAATAAATAACTGTCTTGGGCCTATAATATGCAAGAGGCAGAAGTTAAATAACCAGGTTTTCTTTATAACTAGGACCTTTTGTAGTGGACAGGCACAGACAGCCTGGATATTAAAGTGCAGGAACTAAAAATACAATCATTTCTGCCAGTAGGCATATAAACATGTAACGTTTCCTTGTTATCTGTGTATTCATGCAGATGTACGATCTTCATATGTTTCCTAGGAGTCACACCCACCCCTGAACAGTAGTCAAATCACATCTGCAGGTTTCTAAAATCTGATGAAATACTGAAGTTGCTAACGTAATGATCGCGTCGGCCAATGTACACTAAGACAGTCGGACAGGATTCTAAAAGCTGATGCAATACAGTTGCTGCTGACGTAATGATTGCATCAGCCAACTTAAAAAATGATCTAACTGACTTTTCGTGCTTGTTTTCAGTTTAGGATTACGAGTAATATAGAAAAATGCTTTGTTTCAATTAATTTGCACAAGGGTGCAGCAAACTGCATATTTCCATTTAAAAAAGTATTCTTGATACCGGTGTTATTGTAGTAATATTGTGATTAATGGTTGCCAAATACAGGTCTGAAATATCCTTCGCCCCGCATTTTCCCCATCAGCTAAAACAGACATGAAATCATAACATCAGTAACCATCCTGATCTTGTGCATAAATCAATAAAATACTTTTCTCTTGTTTTGTACAGGCTGAAACACACCCAATAACTTTCCGTTGTATACATAAAAATTCTTGCCATTTTTCATAATTCATTACAAGAAAGAAAATTTATCTATAAAATAAGAAATTAATCCCCACGAGGAAGGTAGAGAAGAGTAGCGGAACCCCTGACATCATCTATTTTTGCCCCTTTATGTGCACTTTTTAACCCCCCCCCCCTCCCAGTATATTACATAATTCAAAAACGAATGTAGTATTTAGAATATGTAAAAGAGCTCTATTTTCTTTAACTTCTCATCATTTACGATCGACTGACACATCACATGATATTTGTTGCCCTAGTTCTAAAGACCAAGTGGCTGCTTCCCCTACAGGAACAATCTGGCCCAAACATCATAGTAAGTAGATCTAACATAGAGAAATTTGCATACGAATTTCACTCCTTTACATACCTAAATACCATGTAGATCTTGCGTCTTTTGTGCCCTCTAACTCCCATTCCAGTGCACCAATCAAAACCAAACTAAATAGTGAAGTAGGACATACCTATGGTAAGCTACATTTCGAATTTCAACCTTCTACGTAAAAAAAAACGTAGAAAATATGAAAGGGAGAGACGGACATTGTGCAAAACCTTCTTCCGCTACTTAACAATCATTATCTTCCATTACCATTTAAATTTTTTACACTCCAAACATTTTAAACTAGACATCTGTAAGATGAAAGCTACTAAAACGGATATTTTTTGTGAAATTTAATAATGGACGTTGATTGATGATAATGTGTCATCACATTAATGTAAAAAAATATTGCAGATTGGTTTATTTTATTAGATTTATACAAAGAATGCATGGACCAAAAATCCGTACAACTTAAAAATAACTTATAAAATGAAAATCGTATGTCGGAAAAGTTTAACTTTTGGCAGTTAGCACATGGTTACAGTCTTAAAATGGAATCCAGTCTGAAATCGGCAGAATGCCGAACCTTTGCCTTGATTCTAGCCATTCGATTCTGGAACGACAACGGATGGAACTGGTGGAGTTTCGACTTAATTTGGCTTCTTGATCTCTGACAGTTTCGGCTTCCCATCTGTTTTCATACACCTTTGTCTTGAGTCAATACCAAAATCGCTCAATAGGGGCAACTGTAAGACATTCGCTTTCTTCAAGTAGTTTATCCTCCATTGATCCATTGCAGCCGTGAACTGTAGTGCGGCATTGCAAGGTCAAGCCAAAAGACGTAACCTCCCTTTGGATAATGAATGGAAGCAGTATCTTCTTCAGACACTGTTCAGTGTACACCTCAGAGTTGACTGACATCTTTGAAGGTGTGTAATATGGGAGTTGTATGACCATTTATGGAGACATACTACCAGCCAAATCAAAACATTCTTCTGGAACTTTGAATGTTGCTTGAACTTAATGTCTAAATCAACTTCCTGACCTTCTTGAATATAATATGTTGTTTCCTATGCAGTCTTTTTCATCCAATGTAATCTAAGACTCGTCATCAAGGATAACAGAGATTGTTGCTTGGCTTCAAGTCACTTTCTTGAAGTTTTTGCAGAGCCTATTTCTGTTTCTCAAGTGGTTTTGCTGTGTATTTGGAAGCCAATATTCACGATTTCAGTCTGACATGATTCTCCTTCAATATTTTCCTTCCATATTTCTCACCTATCTCGAATTTTTGGCATATTTTCCAAACAGATTTCCCAACGGAATGACAATGACTTCAATTTTGATGTCTGCTTGTGACGAAAGGAAGTCACATCGGATCAAAATGACCGTTTGATGAAAAAGACACCTCCCAACGCTGACAAACTCTCTCGCTTCTCTTGGGGCATTTTTTTGGCAATCCTGCCAGAACCTAGTTTTCTTGTATGCTGTTCACTGTTGCCCACTCTTCTAATAATGTCATAGGTAGTTTGACGACTAATGCCCATCTTCAGGAAATGACCGGCCATAAAAGGTTTTCCTAATTGCTTATTTTAACATGATAATGTTTTAAGGCTGGACATCTATCTACAAAAAACGTGATGCGAAAACCGACACCAAAAAGTGTTACGGAAACAGTTTTCCATTGTTGATGCACGTTTAACCATTGTTGGCGCCAGCTTGAAGCACACGCCAGAACTGAAAAGACACGTGACCACTGTTGTCTGAGCAACAGTTTTTATTTAAATCTTTACTACAGAGATATTATGAAATATACTAAAGTGTGGCAACAGATAGCGCAACTATACTTCGCTCCCTTACCTAGCCATGTAATGGCCTACTGTTTTGTTTTCAACTTTTCAATGAAGACTAATGAATCCTAGTGTATTGGAATAAACTCATTTCCATTATAATAAGTATAGTTTATATTTCACAATTTAATTCATAATTTATTATTTTGAAACATTTAGATCAGGGCTGTCCAAGATTTCTGTCCGCAGGCAGCGCCCGTGCACATGGGTTAATATTCCTTACCTCCCTATTGCACATTACGTTGACCAGTTCCTTAAAGTCGAGTTGCTAATTATCAATTCGACATTGTAAAAAAAACAAACAAGGCAGTTTACCATTTTATTTCCTTCGTTTTAATGTGACAATTTTTTCGATGTCAGGTAGAATTGTATTTTTTTTTCCTCGATAGGACACGATTGCATATTAAGCATTTCGAATCCGATCTGTGAAAAATGAAAAAAAAAAAAAATTCTCCCACTCTGGTTTAAATACTGGTTCAGTGATTTTATGCTTTTTCGAAATGTGACCCATGTTATGCGAGACGAAAAATAAGCAAGTATCAGTAACAAAATGAAATAATGCCTCATTTAATGCAATCGTCCCCTAAAGTTTTGAAAAACTATACACACTCCCCTCCTGAGTTTTGGACTATCTCCTCGGCTTTGCCCGTGAGCTTTGTCCGCGAGCATTTTATGTTGCACGCGGGCGACGTGCACGATTTGGACGGCCCTGATTTAGATCTTTTGATGGTTTTTGAAGTCTTCAACTTATCTATAATTTACGCCCTGGTTACATAATTTCTATGTACTTTGAAGTGCTTAATTTATTTCTACAAATTCCTTCCTCTCTATAGTTAATAACTTTACAGCTAAAAAGAGCGTTACGGGTGAATAATTTTAATTTTTCGTCATACAAAATACACTCTAAGATTTCAGATACTGCAAAAAAGCTTGCACGTGCCGGGTTTGTTGTCCCGCATTCGATTGTGACCACAGACGCCAGTAAGTAAAGGAGAGGAACTTTCAGTAGTGACACTATGTTTATTCGACATATCGAGAGACTAGATACTCGTGCTTATATTTCATACTTCAGTTAATCTAAGCCCTTATTCAGTATTACCGATGTACATGATTCTGTAGACTCGTCCATTGATAAATAAATAAAAGGTTTATGTACTGTATAAAATACTTATTTCAGTGCTCCCGTTAGCCTATTTTAGGAGGGCGCTGCGCCCTGCCGCAAGAGTAGTGCGCTCGTTCCCAAAAACAGTGCTTTTCCGCAAAAATAGTGCTTATCAATTTGCTCTTGCTCTTCCATGTATCCTTCCGCCTGATTTTATTAAACAGAAAGCACACAATTAGGCTTAGCCCTGTCCCTGCCCCCCCTTCCCCATGAGATGCCTTGACACTGCATGATGTGCCCTCTTGCTGCAGTTGATACCCTGCCCTCTGTCAATTTTAGTGGGAGAACTGTATTTATTTGTTGCATCTAAAAACATTATCATGATTCAATGTTTCATCTTTTTTTTGTGTAAAAAATAGTCAATGAGGAACTACTGGTTATTCTCTTTCAAGCCTTTCATTTTGAAAAGTCGCAAAAGAATGGCAGTATCTTGTACTGCGTGAATTATTCTTTCTAACGATGCACAGTATGCACTTTAATTTTCACGCATTAAAATTTAAAATATTTTTTTAGTTATACAGACTTTTAGTCCACATGCCCGATATCTTTTGACATAAAACTTGTATGACGAGATAGGTGTTTGCCATCATTGGTCAGTTCCCCCTACTAGTTCACATCAAAATATGCTAGGAAGGGGAGCCTTCTCTTTTACAAACAAAGCTGGCAATTGTTAGCATATCTGTACTGACTGGTGATGATCACTGATCGAAACAGGTCTCCACATTAAATCTAATAAGCTATAGATTCATAAATATAATGCTAAATTCAATGAAAATATACTGATGAACTTTGTTATGCAAATCTAAATAAAGAGCCCTTCTTTACTAATATCCGTTTACAATGTATTCAGATATATGCATGAAGCAACTTAGTTTGAATTTTTAATTAAGAATGAGCAGAAAACAAACTTTCTTATCTGGAATCCACAGGATTAGATGTCTTTTAGAGTTTTATACCTATGGATGGTGGTTAGAAATAAAGTGATCTTAATTAGAGCCTGTTCTAACCAACATATTTTAATGAAATTTGGTATGTATGCTCTTCAGACTATGACTAAGAGAATTCCATAGAAAAGAGAGTTAAGTATTTTCCCATCAGATGGACTTATGGTATATTAATTACTTATTTTTTTGCAGGATAAGTGAAGTGTAAAGGTTTCCAGATACTTTTGATTATATCAGTTCTCCCTATCCCTTTTACACGGGCCCAACACCTAGCTGTTTTCCTTAATCACCCAGCTAATTTATTTGGTGAATCATTTAGTTTTTTGGTTTAGTTTACATAGTTTATTTTTCTTTACAGAGCTGTTGGGATATGCCATTGATACCAACCTGTGCATCTAGTGACCCTATTTATGTAACTGAACATTTAATTTAAAAACTAATGATGTGTCACATAACTTTATTTCAAATTTAAGCTTTTTTTTTTTTTTTAATCTCTGAAGTATCAAAGAATTTTTTACCTCTCATTGAGTCTACAGGGGATGCACATCAAAATTTGTACACGATTCTATGATTAAATCTAAATGAAATGGGAAAGGAAAATTCCATGAGCTGGATTCGAACCAGGAATCGAAATCTCTAGCTCTTCACTTCTACCAATTGGGCTACAACAGATACTGGTACAGCTCCAAGTAACTTAAATGGAACAAAGGTTGAAAATTTCTCCTTCTGAAAACCATTAAATTATTTTTGACCCCTTCGAGCCAATATTGCTGCTCAAATTCACTGGAGTATGAACTCTACAAATTTCCAAAAATGGTATGCAGATATTTTACCCACTTCCTCAAGAATGGCAGCATGCAGCTTTGACAGACCAGAGGTTGGTGATTTCGAGCATGAATGGCCTTGTTGACTTTATCCCATAGCTGCTTGATTGATTTCAGATCTGAAGATTTTGATGGCCATAGAAGAACAAACTCTTTTGTCATGCTCACTGAACCAACAGGATATCAACCAAGCCTTAAAGAATTAGGAATTATCTTGGTGAAAATGCCCTGGAAGGAATCTGAGCTTGAACACGTGATAAGGTTTAGGTAATAACAAGGTATTGCATGTTTGTTCTACAGGGACCTAAAATTTGCCACGAAAAGATTCCCATACCACGATCAATCCTCCACTTCCTTGTATAGGTTATCTATGTACAAGAGGGGTTCATCGTTTCCTGCTGTTGACACTATGTCTTGACTTGGTGCCATCCACTTTTCAATAATATAGAGATTCACTATACCATGTGATATTCTCCCAAGAATCAACAGTAAGATGCAACATTCACAGGCCCACTTAAGGGCCAAAAGGAGGGATTCGGACAATAATGCCCTGCAAGCACCTGTCAGAAACTGGATGCATGACACTCCAAGAGAATGGTATGGTGCAGCCATGCAAAATCTACCAGAGCAGTGGCAACAATTAACAGCTCTTTAGGGAGAATATGTGGAAAGGGCTGAAGTCTAACCATTCATGACACAGTAAATGTCATTAGTCTAAACCATTTGTAAACACTCTGTTAGAAGTGAACAGCCCAATGTTTGACAATGTTTCCCAATGTTTGGCAGCTGTGCACTGAGAAACATTCTTTAGCATGTCCATGGGTGTCATTTGACGAATAGTTGCATGCCCATTTTATCACTATGCTTATTTTATTATAAGTGTCCATCATTGAGCATTTGCAATCACAGGCCTTCTTCTGGTTAGATATATTTTTGTCTTCTTGTTGTTTTATTTGTTTTTGTGATTCTTGGTACACTCTAGAAAGTGTAATCCCAAATATTTATCTTGTAGAAAAGGGAAAGAAAAATTGGTTAGAACAGCAACAGAAAAAGTCATGATGCCTGTTCGAATTCAGGTTGCAGAATAACCAGCTAGTTCCTGCACAACAGCGGCAAGCACAGTAAAGCTCTTTTTCAAATCTACTTTGATTAGTGTTTATAAGCATACTAATCAAATAAATAACAACATTTGGGCTGCAATATGATAGAAACTAGGAGTCCCTCATACATTTGGCTGGAGAGAAAAAAAAAAAAAAAAAAAAAAAAGAAAGAAAGGAAAAGAAAAAAAAAAAGTGTCTGTCTATAAGTAGCACAGATATGTGTCCAACTAACAACCTCTTGTTCACAAAAGAATTTTATTAAGCATATACGTATTTCGAATTCATTGAGTTCATTATTCAATGCCGATACCGAATAATGAACTCAATGAGTTCGAAATACGTATATGCTTAATAAAATTTTTTGTGGACAAGAGGTTATTGTCAGTTGGTCATGTCGTTATCCACAGTCCTTTCCAGTTTCTCAACACATATGTGTATTTATATTTTTGATACTATATGATCCTGACATTTAGTTTTGCAGGGAAAATGAAAATGAAGACATTGTGGTTTCATCCACCAATTTTACTCTACATTCCTTGTGAGCAACTCAAGATATTCTAAATGCAATGCTTGTCGAAAATCCTGGAAATCTCACTCCAGAACTTCAAAACCAACAATACATATGAAAAACAGCTTACAACAACCAGTCATCAGCAGGATCAGCTAATATAGCTTAACCACATGTCAAATGTACACAAATGGCCACTATCCATTTTGGATACTGAAAAGCCTTTAAATGAAATGATAATCTATATATATTTATAAAACCAAAAGTCTCTTTGTTTGTGTGTGTGTGTGTAGCTTCAAGCGATCCTACTGGCTAATCGAAAAGGAATTGTTTCAATTGTTACGACAGTATTATTGTTAAACTCAGGATGAGCAGAAGAATTTTAATTGTTGCAATATTTTTATTTGTATAATAAACTTTGGATAGCAAAGAGATTTTTTCTTCTTTAAAATGTAATATACTTTCATTGAAAACATGGTTTTTACATTTGAAAAGTAAAATCATGTATCTGAACATAAAATTATATGATGACTTCTCTGATTTTTGAAATGTCAATTTTCAAATTTTAAAAAAATATTTTCATTCAGTTATTGCAACCTAATTATCTTAAACCATTACTTAGAATTTTTATTATTCAACATAGTTTTCAACAGTGGCTTAAAGAATAAAGGCAAATAGCGATTAGATAAATTAGAGATAAATACCATACTGTTTACCCCTTTTTGGATAGGTTTGCCCAATATTTTGTGAAGTGACCAAACCTAATTACTTTAATGTTACCATAATAACATTTTAGTTCTGAACTTCGTCAACAGATGGTAATGCCTTAACTTTAAAACCACAATATAAGAAATTGTGTTTAAAACACGCTTTAGGTCATGTCTGCTGAACTTCACCTTAGCGTTATTGTTTGACGCGCCGGACACATCTGATCTAGGCCCTAAGGGGTTACATGTCGTATAATTACTGATGTTTATCTTCTGTGTTTTACGGGTTTAGATTTGTTTAATTTGCAATGCTATTATTGTTTGGTTTCGTACTGATATTAATGCGTTTTGGCTATTCTCACGGACTTCGATTTGCTTTGCAATTCGGATTTTATTTTTTGCTTTGTAAATAGGTACTGACATTTGGTTTTATTCATATTTTGTAAGATTGGAGATAAATAGCATCAGTAGCGCCCGGGGGTACTTCCTGGTTCACTTCCAGTCCTTCATGCATGGGGATGATTGTGTTTGTTGTGTGCCTGAATGGCCCGTGGATCATGTTTTTGACAACTGTGTCGTGTAGTTTTTTTGTCACTGTTGACATCAGGAATTTCTGCAGTAATAATATCGTCAATTTGGGACACAATTTTTCTTTTATCCACAGTAAAAGATGCACTGAGTCTCGCCAATATTTGACATTTCGTGAGCAGATCTACCAACTTCCGAACTTTATTTTCAAAAACTCTAGCCTAGGATAGGATAGAATGAGCATAAAATTATGATGCAATGACAAAACATTCGTTTTATGCTATTGAACATAAAATGAGTATAGCAGACGATAAGGATAGGGAAGTGTCTATCGAGGAGTCATCGAGGAGTCAAAGGAGAAACATGCGTCTCCCTTGAGCCCTCTAACAAATGTCCAGACGACTGACAAAAGTTTGTGTATTTGTTTGTGTGTTTGGAAAGGAAAGAGAAAGAACAAGTATTGGTCAGGAAACTCTACAGCTAAAAGACAAATGAGCATCGGGAACATCTGAACAACAGGAGTTTCGTCTAGAGCAGGAGGGTATAAGAACTTCTACGTCAGGGGCAAAGGAAACTTCGAAGGAAAAATGAGATCTAAAGTATCCAGTGATATTTCCCGGTGGTGAAAATGGATATTTTAATCTGAGGTAGATCAACCCAACAAGAGGATAAGTAAAGTCCCGGGCGACGCCGGGTTTTCAGCTAGTTCCCAATATATTTATTAAGATTAATCATTCAATCTGCTAAAGCAATCGTTTGGGATAAATCAATAACGGCTCCCAGTATTGGTTTAATAATCTATTTTTAAAAACTTATGTTGTTAGAAACTTTAGAATAGATTCAATTGTGTCTGCTGCTACTTCCATTGCTTTCATGTAAAATGGATTCGTGCTTATTATTGAGTGGTGGAGGAAAGACGTTCCTCAAAGCGCAGTAATCCATATACACACACACACACAGTTTTAACTATGGCTTTAACAGTGGAATCCTTATATGGCTTTGTGTGCTCAATTTTTTTTTCATTTTCGTGGTTTATTTTGAAAGAAACAAAATTTAGTGATTTCTTATTTTGCAAGTAAGAACACTCGCAAACAAAAAACCAGTTTTCAATTTCAGTGTTCACATTTAGTTTTGATTTGCACTACTGCAATGGCTGCCAGCCACTGCGAAAAATTTTATTTCATCACTTACACGTAAAATTTAAAGTTGAAAAATAAAATAAAGCTTCAGCAGGCTTTTTGAGGAGATAGCCTGTATTTAAAGGCATGCTGGTATATAGCCCAAGAAAAGGAAAGATGCTGTTCATTTGTCTGCAGCAACTTACTTGTCTGCTTTCTTTGTACAGCACTGAACATAAACATCTCATTAGTTATAATACAGGGTATGTATCCGCTAGTCTCCACAGGCAATTCGAATTAACAGGGTTAACAAGAAGTTCAAAAATTTTCCTGTCTCGCTGCCATTTGTTGAATGCTTGCAAACAACAGAACTGAATTTCAATTTGGGGTCATATTCAGTTTCTATTTGCACAAATGTTTATGCCAACAGTCTAACTTCTTCACCTTTGTTACAATGTTTTAATTTTCATGTGGACTTAAATTAACGTTTCAACAACAAAGCTTTTTTGAGGAGATTTAAAGGCATGCTTGGATATAGCCAAAAAAAAAAAATTTAGAAAAGCTGTTAATTAACCGACCAATCATTTCTTTATTCAACATGTAATTTTGACTTTTAATTTTTCATTACGTTCTTTTTTGTGTTTCCTAATTTTTTTTTTTTTTATAATCTCCTAATTTATAAAAATGAATATTTATTGATCTTAATATACAATTTTCTGATTTATTTTACTCTGCGCAGATGAGGGAGGGGCTCACTCCAGCATACATCCGTTTTAATTGTGGCTCCGAGTGACTGAATTGAGGAGCATGAATATGGTACATTAAGAACCAGAAGTTTCCTGGATTTCTGAACGTTAATAAGAAAAACTGGAATTTTGCATATGTGGCTTTAATCTACTCATTTTCTATATAGCTTGTGTATGTGGTTTTTTTATAATGCTGATAGTTTTGAAAACAATTTTGCAACGAAAACTTATAAAAATTTTTGTGGGACTGAATTAATAAAATTATTAAAAAAGAAAAAAAAACAACATAAGTCTTGAATTCTTTTCAGAAGTTTATTTATTACTCCAAAATATAAAAGACTGAAAAATTAGAAATTAATTAATTTTTTTTAAACAAAAACATTTACTAAATGGAATTCATGACAAGATTGTTTTAATTCTTTGGTGAGGAAAGAATTTTAAAAACTGAAATTAACAATAAGCCAGCTCAGTGGTCGAGAGCACTAGGCTTATTGCTCTCGAGACCAGCAAATCACGGGTTTGAATCCTGCTGAGGACATGGATTTGTCCTTTTACTAACAAGCTTGGAAGACTCCACAACAGGCAGACCCGAATTTACATCCTCGACACCGAAAAGGTAAAAGAGGAATTGAAAACTTAGAAACTGACAATGAAGATTGGGAGAGCTATAGAAAATTCAATTAATTCACACAGTCTGTACCCAGAGTTTGCGTGTGGTTCTTACTGCCAATCTCCACCATCAGGGATCTCATTAAACATACACTCAATTTTCTGTTTCTAATAAAAGTGTTAATGGTTTTTATCTAATATAGCTAAAGCAAGTAAATTCCCTTTTCTATATTTAAAATTCCTCATATATATTTGAATATTAATGTCCAAAAAAATGAGATTAAAATATGTGAAAATCAAAGGCAAACTTTTTGAGATCGAACAAACTTTTTGAGATATGAACGTTCCGACAGAAAAATTAAACTTTTGGCAGCTTTAAATTACAGATACTTAATAAAGTAATAATAACATTATTTCTTGAACAAGGCCTTTCGCACTAACACATTGCCAAAGTGCTTTGGTTTAAAAACTACAGATAGGGACCAATTAAAATACACATTAACAAAAAAAAACCATGAAAAAAAAAGTGAAATAAGAATAAAAAACAAGCTCTCAAGTAATGCGATATGGTAGAGCTTTATTAATAGCCAACACCTTTTGGGTAACACCATCATAACAGGCAGAAGCGACTACAAAGGAAACTATTAAGACAACAAAATTAGTAGGATGGTCAAAAAAATCTTTATTCCTCAAATAACTCAATAACTAGCATAAAGAATTGGTTTATATCAACAAAAAAGGAAGTCGGGAATGGGTGACCTTGCAATGACCTGATTATGAAAATTTGGACACAAACAAAATTTATTTTGTAAACCATAACAGAGAGCGACCAATTTCCAATTATAAATTTCTTCCAAATTCAATTAAATGAACACAAAAAAAAAACCACACCATAATCGAAAGAACAGATCACTCAAAAATGAAGTGGAACATTGTTGCTTGTACAGAGATTTCTGCTAACAATCTAATACTATGTTCAAACCACGTCTTGATCACGATTAAATATCCATGGTTAGCGAAAATAGAATGGATGGAGCAGAACCTTCGATATGCGCTCGAACATGTGGCAGTTACGTTTAGCCTCTCTCAAGTCTGAAAATTTTTCTCCCCAAACTTACATAAGAGCTTTGGTTTCCTCGTCAGACCACTCGCTGCTGCGCTTTTGTCTGACTGCCATGTTTTATTTTCCTGTTTGTTGGTGCTAACAGGGATTTCACTAACCAGGTTTCTGAAACACAGTTAGTTATCCGATTCTTTACCGAGCTGTAAACACGATTTTGCAACCAAAGCGGACCATACAATTCTTCTTGAATGTGATCAAGAGGTAATCGCAGTTACTTAACCGTTATCAAGGCGTAATACAAACACAGCATAAAAGTTATTAGGAAGTCTGTCCAACATCGACTCAACCTTTCTTACAGGTTAGTGAAAGATCTTTAAGCACTTCATTAATTAGTTTATGCTTGTTGAGTACCGTGTGTATTTTCAATTTTATTACTTACATCTGAAAAATAAATGTCAACTTATTGCACGTAGAAACATTTCAGTTTTGTTTCTGAGTGATCTATTCATCTAATTATGATACTTGTTGGTTTTTATTTTATTTTATTCTTAACTGAATGTGAAACAACTTTGTTAATTGGAAACTGGTCCCCATCTGTTAATAAATTTTGTATGTCCTAATTTCCATAATCATGTATTTTATATCACAATTATTTTTTCCTGAATTATATTGCGACAGTAGAACGGTTTTATAAGAAAATGCATTCACCAGGTTTTTTTTACACTGAGAAACGTACGGCTTGTCCAATTAATGTTATCAATCACAACTAATCTTAAAAAGTTTGCTTTCCTGGCCATTGCTTCTAAAACAGTTCTAAAAGCCATAACCGTAACATTCCACAACCTATGAAAGCTAGGAAGCTCATTGGCTAATGGTGTGGAGCTAAAATAAACATGGTGCCTTGATTATCGATACTCAGGCGATAGTAGTTTCAGACCAATGTGTACGACATTAAAAAGCCGTATACCCATTAAAAATTATCAAACAATAATGACAGCAACAGTTTTACATTCGTCTGTGATAATTTACTTGACATTCCTAATGCAAACACACAAAGGCATGAGCGTGTACAATTACCCCCCCCCCCCCCTTCCTGATAGATCTGACAGAGCTGATAAAATAGAAAATAAAGAAATTCCTTTAATTTCAAATATAAAAAAGAATTAACTCTTTTTAATTGATAAATGTTATATCAAAATTTTTTTATATGCTAACAACAAAAAAGTGACCCAACTGAATAATTATACAAGTTTTATTTTTCTTAAAAAACTGTTAAATGATCAAATATTTCGCAAATTTACAAGTTTAAAATTCAGTACTCTAAAATGCAAAGAAATATCAAAAACAGATTTTTCTTCTAAAATATCTATAACAGATAACATATTATAAATACATTTGGTTTTCAACCTAGCTCAAAAGTCTTCTTCAGATCGAACATCACACAATATAAAATGATAGTTCCCATGATTGTATCTGTTTGGTTAACAATTTTTTTTTCCACAAAATATTACTTTTGCAACCGATTTCCTGAGCAGCTAAGATTAAGCATAATGGAATGTAAATGTACAGACTGTAGTAATCAGGAGTTAAATGCTGAGTTTTAATTTCTCAGTACTCAATGCACCGCCAAATGAAGTGTCAAATTAACTTGCATTTTATTTTCTTAACCCACGGGATGCAGACTTGGAAAAGTATTTAATATAGGGTATTTAATAATAATAATAATAATAATAATAATAATAATAATAATAATAATAATAATATTTGGAATGAATTGAATTAAAAATTCAAATATAGCACAAATAAAATGTGTAATTAAAAATCAATTTTGATATTTCTTTAAAAATTTACAATATTGAAATTTAAATCTGCAATTTTGAGAAATGACAAGCCTAAGCCATCAATAAAAAGGCTTAGAGCAGGTGCAGTTATTTACATATTCATGTTTTCAAACTGTAAAATAAGGCGAATGTATCATTGTCGACTGTGCAAAATTAATGATTATACCCTTCACTATTAAAATGATTTTATGTCGTTTGCCATCAGTATAATTATATAAGGTAACGTTAAATTTTGTTTCCAACGGAAATAATTTTGTGAAGGTACCCTTAAACAGAGTTCACACTAGGACAAAAAATCTACGAGCCAATTTGACTCCCAAGCCTGAAAGATGAGAGTCAAATTTTAAATTCTTTTTAACTACCACATTTTTACATGCATCCACGATCTCTATAGATGCTACTATAGTTAATTAGAAATTTAAACAAGACCACATGTGACAAAATGAAGTGAGGTTAAAATGTGGTGAGAAGGATATGGGCCGATGATATTCAAAATTTAACAGGTCAATTTTGACTCGCTGGTCAAAAAGTCACGAGTCAATTTTTAGCAAAAATTCCAATTTGACGCATAAATTGTGAGCAACCGCGAACCCTGCTTAAGGGTACCATATTGACCCTTGTATACCGTACCTTTATTAACCTAAAAATCTTGCTTTAAAAGTAACTCTAGATCTTCAACACCTTTATCTCAATTTTAAATGTTAACCACAAAATCCGAGATATCGATATAATGTTTCTGCCATGTGGTCCTTT
The DNA here is from genome assembly GCA_023313115.1 of Rhysida immarginata. Lineage (NCBI taxonomy): Eukaryota > Metazoa > Arthropoda > Chilopoda > Scolopendromorpha > Scolopendridae > Rhysida > Rhysida immarginata. Next base: position 6,478,130 of record JAHWFO010003124.1, read on the forward strand.
CAAATCTGTACACTGTATTTGTGCCTTTTGAAGGTGAACAAAGGTGAGCAATATTTTAAAACCTCATTCAACACGAAACTTGCCCTTTTACTGGCCAGCACCCTATGAGAATCACTGACAAAACCACTTTTGAAGAAATAAGTTTTAGATGCTGGTTTTACATCTAAGAACATATTAACTTTTAATTACTCATATCAGTTGCTCGTCATGGCCAACTCTACTATGTCCACATGTATTCTTATTTAAAAAAAATTTGAATCCACTGGATCCATGAGTCACTGTAATCCGATATTCTGATACTACTTAGAATCCTGAATAGTTTCCAACTTCAAAATCACAATTTTGATCTAATGTGAGCAATGCCTTATTGTAGTAAACAGAATCTAATCCAAAGTGAGTAACCTGTCTAGTGTTAAAAGCAGTTACGTAACATTTATGAAATTTAATTACGGTGATTCATGTAGGAAATTTTTTAGCTTTTGTTTTCAAGCTCTACCAGAGCAGCTGGTGATAATTTATCAGGAGCTTCCCTGTATTATTAGATCTTCTAAAACAAACTGTAGTACCAGAGACAAGTCGTTACATAAGAAAAACTCACGCAAATGATAATGTGGTAACTAGCAATGGCATTACTATCCTGATTTTTTTTCGTGTAATGCTAATATAGCTTCAAATTTTTAATTTAATTAGTTTAATTTGTTTGTTATTTTCAAATTTGTTTGGATTGGGTACAACTATTCTAATTTTTAATAGTGTTCCTTTATTAAAAAAAATAAAAAAAAAATAAAAATAAAAAAAAAAATTAAAAAATCAAGAATTGGACAGAGCCTCAAAAGAAATGACAGAATGACAGACAAGCCTTTACTTGCATGTTAGCTCATGACTAAACAGGCAAGCCAATTGGAACAGAGATTTTACTAGGAGCAAGAGAAAATCAGCAAGTGAACTATAACTAGGGTGGGTGGTGTATATTGCATACAAACATCCAGTTCACTATTATTACTTGGAAATAAAAATAACATTTTGCATTGTTAAAAACTGCAATATTTGTTTTCAATGTAAACGAAAAGCCTTACATTAAAAACGATAAAAAGAAAAATAAACATCAAATGAATGTTAGGCAACTTTAATAAAATGTAAACAACTTTGATTGCTAACTACAATCGTAGTATGTAGTTACTGCTTCTATTGAATTCAATTTCCAAAAGACCTGTTTAAAGCTGAAATTCTCTCTCAACATCCCCATCGTATCCCCTAAAGCAACGTATTTTTCGCCTTAAAACTTTAGAAATTTCGCTCGGTGTTTATCAGTTGCATATAAGGACTACATGTTCATTAAAATCTTTTCTTATGACGCAGCAAGCATAAATATATGCAGTATGGAAAGAAGACCTTTTTTCTCAGGTTAAAGAGAAAAGACAAAGTGAAAAAAAGGAAATCCTCTGCTTTCTTAATAGAACAACAACGACGAATCGTCCTTATAAATAATCAGAAATGAATAAAACAATAGCAAGAATAATAATAAGAAGATTAATAGTGATAATACCAAAATAATGTTTTTAAAAGGATTTATTGATCTCGGTGTTAATGCTGAATGCAACAATAATAACAGCCTGCGAGCCATGTTTATTTCGATTTATTCGATTTTTAATGGCAGCTTTGTATTCAAAAGGTAGATAAAACCATTTCTAAAAAGTTCTGGAAGAAACGGTGTTGCTTAAATGCTACATATTTATAACTCTCTTACCTCGACACCACACGGCACTGAAGACATGCCGCCATTTTGTCGTTCGCTAAAAATTTCCGGCGAAAATTATTTCGGCGCTATCGACTCACTAGTTCCGGTGACGTACTTCCGGTTGTCACTTTCACCTGAAACTGCGTATCACGAGCGCGGATGTGCAATTTTTCTTTGAGGTCACAAGATGCGTAATTTTAGGTTCATTCAAAATTATAACCCGAATTGTGTGCGATACGAAATACGGAACGCGTATTTCGAAGGATCTGCATAAATTATAAAGGTTAACCTCGATATTCGTTTTATTTCGGCGGGCACTATTATTATGGTAGTTTATCATATTACGTACTCGTGCGGAGATTGATGACTATTTGCAATCTACTCATGGAATTAAATTTTGATTTTTGTTTATTTTTTTACTGGCACTCTGGGCTGCGAGTAGAATGGGTTATATCTGAAATTTTTCTGGGAGAAATTATCCTGGCCTCTAATTTGATACAACCTAAAGAGCACTAACATTATCATTTACGGTATAGCCACTATTATTATGTATTAGAAATGTTTGATTCGTAAGTGCAGTTCGGAATATTACACAATAAAATCTGTATTCAACATCACACTGAAATGCATGTTGGCCGACTATCATTCCTCAGCTCAAAAGATATTTTCCACTGAAATCGACATAAAAAAAAACTCATGATTCGAGACCATATGTTGAAATTTTGCAAAAAATTTTCTGTAAATACGACGAGGGTTTATTTTTTTATTATTTTTTTTTTTCAAAAATTCTCGAGCTGGTTCAATGCTAAATTTTTGAAATGATGAGGTCTGAAATCAAAGAAAGCCACGCAAGGACGAGGGAGAACGGAAACTTTTCAATGGTCGAACTGCTACTACATAAAACTCTTTTTATTTTAAAAATATAGCAATGAATTAATCTGAGAACGTTTGAAAAAAACCCTCGCATGTAACCAGTTTTCTGCAGCTAACTCCTCCGAAACGGCAAACAGCAGAACCAAATGAAATTGAAACACACTTAAGAGTGTTGCTTTAACGTATTTTTTTATAACAATTGGTTAAGCATTTTAAGAGATGTTAATTTTTTTTTCTAAAAATAAAGGAACGACTATATCAGCGAATAATAAAAATCTATAAAATCAACATGCACGGACTCCTCTTCTCGAGACGAATAATTTTTGTAAATAAATTGTATGGCTCTAATGAGCCATTTTGGAGTTATGAAGGTTTTTATTGCCCCCCCCCCCCAAACTGATTTTTTTTTTGATTCGCGAAGATATGTTGGAACTCCGCGAAAAAAAATTCCGTCTGTACGTATTACCATTTCCTTACCATTGTAGGCTATGGTATTACTTAATCTAGCTACACTGATTAACACTGATCACGCGCATTACCATAGCCTACATTGTAGACCCTACAAGGATCAGAGATGATGTAAAGCGAAATGGATAGGTTTTCTCTAATCCTTATACACTACCCTATCAAAAGTCATGGGACAACCCTGATTTGAATGAAAATGAGACATTCCTTTGCAATTTCACTGTTGGCATTCTTCCCAGCACTACATAACAAAGAATATGCTATTATGAGATGATGCTTGCGTGAATGCTGTAAGAATGTCTCAAAGAAAAGAGCTTTCAGACTTCCAAAGAGGTACAATTGTTGGGTGCCATCTCGCAGGCAAAACTATTAGAGCGACGACATTGGACTCTGGATCAGTGGCGAATGGTTGAATGGAGTCATGAGTCCCGCTAAACCATCTGGCAATCGGATGGACGGACGTTATCTGCCAAGCTGTGTTGTGCCCACGGTGAAGTTCGGCGGAGGGTCGATGATGGTGTGGGGCTGCTTGTTATGGTATGGATTGGGCGCAATCGTTTCTGTGGACGGACATCTAAACGCAGAGCGTTACCAAGACATTCTGGACAACGCAGCACTTCCATCTCTCTGGTAGCACTTTGGCAATGGCCCTTTTCTGTTTCAGCACGATAACGCACCTTGCCATAAAGCAAGGGCTGTAGGCACATGGTTTGATGAAAAGAGAACTTGCCTGGCCTGGCCAGAGCCCCGATCTGAACCTCATCGAACATCTGTGGGACGTCGATTGCGTGCTTGTCCGGAACGCCCGAAATCCGTGACCGAACTGTCCAAGACACTTATGGCAAAAATTACCTGTCAAAACGTATCAAAAACTTGTGGACAGTATGCCCCAGAGAGTAGAAGCTGTGATAGCAGCAAAAGGTGGACTAAAATATGTATATTTTTGAGTGTTTCTATTAAAGTGATGGTGTCCCATGACCTTTGATAGGGTAGTGTAGGCTATGAACCTTATTGTAACAATTGGCAGCTATATAAATTCCTACACAAGTGAAAAATACATAAAACTAAGACACAAGACTACTAAGTAGATTCTGCTAGAAACTGTGGATGAAAAGTCCTTAAAATGACGAAAACAGTTTCCACCAGTGCTATTGTATCGCGACCAGCATCCAAATTCGATCGGTCATTTCAAAAAGTCACACAATTAGAATGTTTCAGGAATCAATAAAAACTGTGCCATTCACAAGTAATCGAGTTTTGAACGATTTTTTGGGGCCGAATATAGTGGTTGAACTTGAAAAGATTGAAATATCGAATAAACCTTTATAATTTATGAATAATAATAATATAAACAACGTGAAAAACTGTCTTTCCTTATGTTGTTTTAGCAAGAAACAGGGTTAGATGATATATAATTTTTTTTTCTTTTAATTGATTGTAATCCAATGCGTCCATCCAGGGCCTATATGGCCAGAGGCCGACGAGTTGGGTCCCTGGATGGACCTGGATTAACGACTGCTGTAAGATGGTCGCAGCAGCCGGGGGGGGGGGGTGATCGTATCTCAATGTTGGTCGCCCATCCAGTGACTAGCCGTGCCTGGTGTTTAACTTCCCTGAAGTTGTGCGCTCAGTGGAAGTCCACCAGGTCACGACCTCCCCCTGGGTGACAATAACAATAACAATCACCCTGTATGATTGTTATGAACCGGCTCACGTGGTTCTTACCTAGAATATGCGTCTAAGTTTAAGGAAGCGTTCGCAGCAAAAAAAAAGTATGTTTGAGAGAAAAATGACTTATACGGTTTTTGAAATGACTGATTCAGTTGTAGGTTGTAAGATCATCAGCAAGATTTAATAAAGACTCATCTTATTGGTATTCCAATGGTTTCAAATTTCACCACTCTTGTTGTACAAACCTGATTTCCATAAAAGTTGGGATAGGATGAAAACATGCGACACAGCAAAAAGTATTGATACACTGAATGTATTAATTCATTGTATTTCAAAAGAAGATAGTTTATTGGGTAGCTATTAAACATTTCGGAACCGAAAATTTAACTAATCGCAATAAATATTAGTTTGGTTTTTTTGCGAACTGGCGGTAGCAACACACTCCAAAAATGTTGGGACAATGGGCGAATTACCATAGGGTGACATCTCCCTTCCTTCTGATCACGCTTTGTAGCCGTCGAGGAACAGATGATACCAATTTCTGTACCGTTGCAACGGGAATTTATTGCCTTTCCGGCTGTACGAAAGTTTTCAGCTGTTGAACTGCTCGAGATCGTCGTTGTCGTTGTTTCCTCTTAATAATTCGCCATATATTCTCTACTGGAAACAAATCAGGACTCCAGGCAGGCCAATTTAACACCCGAATTCGTCTATTGTGCCACCACTGTCCTGTAATGTGAGCGCTGTGGAGTTTAGCATTATCTTGTTGAAATAGAAAGGGATGGGTTCCAAAAAGACGTCACCGAGAAGGCAACCTATGTTCTTTTAAAATTCCAATATATGCTTGTGAATTAACGGTGCCGTTGCATATGTGCAAGTTGCCCAATCCATTGGCACTCATGCAGCCCCAGACCATTATTGAAGCGGGCTTCTGTTCAGCACGTCGGTAACAGGCAGGATTGTCCTTTTCCTCTTTGATCCTAAGTACACGCCGACGACAATAACAACAACAACCGTAAATGTAGATTCTTCGGAGACCACAAAACACGCCGCCACTGGTCGTCAATAAAGGTTTTTGATAGAATTCTCGAGCCCATTCCGCAATTTCTTTCACTGTTGATGTCTATTTTTAATGCAGTGACGTCTAAAAACCCGAAGATCACGAGCACAAGGTTTTCATCCTTGTCCTTTAAGAACGGTGGTATTTCCGCTTGTCCTGTACCTATTAATAATATTATGAACTTTAGATGACGGAAATCCAAGATTCCTGGCTATTTCACGCTCAGATATGGTGCTTCTAAATTGTTGGATTATTCTCGTATCGGTTCTTTTTCAGAATCCCAGTAAAGCGAAGGGAATGATCGTTCACGTTTATTTCAACAGTAGCCATATTGGATGTGGCAACCAAGTTGGTTGAACCAACGTCGCCCGCTCAGACCCTCGGTCGCAAAAGTCCGAGTGAATTGGGCGAGCTGAGAAAGCAAGGTGTGACATGTTCTGAGCCAAAAAGAAACGCTAAGCTTGGCGCTCGGATACTAAAAAGAAACTGCCTGAGTGCCGCTCCCGGTCGTTTCCAGCTAAAAAGAAACGCGGCCAATGAAGGTTCGATTGTTGCTAGCACCCCGATGATCAGGTGACGTTTCCAATTTCCAGGCCTTGTTATTTTGGTGGCCTCGGGTGGTGCTATTACAGAAGTAAATTCAACGTCACAAACGTAGTGCTTCAACAATACATTATTGACGTCATGTTCAGGCCTGGTAGTTTCTAGAAGGCCGTGGTAATAGCCGACCAGTACAACAATGGACTATAAAGGACAATGTCGGAACGCACTCTATGCCATACATTATCTCGTATAATACTTGAGCAATTTATTCATTACGAATAAAGATAAAGTCACTAAATGGTAAAAGCAAAACTGGCATATTTGATTTGTGGTTGGTTTGGTTTGTTTGATATTAACGTCCTTTTCAACTGCCATGGTCATTTCAGGACGGCGTTATAGGGGCCGCAAATTTTGCCTCGCAAGGGTTCTTTAACGTGCAGCCGGCAAACGACTACACGGGACCAACGGCTTTACTTCCCTTCCGAAGGAAGTGCGTGATCTCAGGATTTTCCCCCTGAAAAAATCCTCGTCGTCCTCGGCCGGGGTTGAACCCGCGTCCTCGGGCATCAGAGGCGATCACGCAACCACTGAGCCATCGAGGCCGATTTGATTTGTGGAAAGACCCAATCCAGGGGAACATAAAGCAAAACAAAAGTGGCAGGAAGACTCTGGTCATCAGTTCATGAACTAAGGCTGGTAAACTATAATTGGAGCACTGATCATTCTAACAATTAACTAATGGCAATTCTTGACTTGGTGGGCCCTTAATAATATCCACTGGATTATCGCTGATTAGATAAACGTTGTCTATGAATTACGCTCTCTCCGTCACCACGTTGATGGTAAAATGCGGTTCTGGCATAAAATCATAGACTTTCCTATACAATATCAGACTGATAGCAAGCAGTTTTGTGATGGCCTGGGGGGTGCTTTCATGAGAGACATCCACGTCACTCAGGCTTTCTCTTGCTTTTTTCGCTCGCTGCGAAAATACACGTGACACCTACTCTATTAAAAATAAAAAGATCGGTTATTATTGATAAACTAGCAGAGGCACCCGGCGTTGCCCGAGATAATTACAGTTGTAGGTTAAACAGAACAACCTCATGAAGTTAAATAATAAATTTGTTTTCAGTAATTCTACAATTTCCGTCTATAGATAAAGCAGTTGTTCAGATGTTTCCGATGGCCGGATAACTTTTTATCATCTCTGCCCAATACTCATCCATTTCTTCGCTGGCATTTCGATAGATATGAATTATTGTTATAATTCTTCGAAAGATTATTATAGGATATAACACCATATGGTTGTTGGTTTGAAGAGTTGAGTTTGTGTATGCTTTGTTATCGGTTATGTCGTCAACTGTAGCTCGAACGAATGGACTGCGTCCTCTGTCATCTTTCACTCTTTCTCAATAGTCTGCTAACTCCACATTATCTCCAGTTACTGATCATTATAAATATTTCCAAGAAAACGTTAACTTCTAAGAAAAGCCCGAACAACAGGAAGTCTACGTATTGTTACAAATTCAATTTTGTTTTATAATTCTCAGAGGTGGGATGGAACCATCATTCTTAATGAACCTACTTATATTGCACACTTTGCCCAGGACTTTATTTACCCTCTTGTTGTTCTGTCTCAGATTAAAATGTTATCCATCTTCATTTAACAAACTTTCAACCCCCCTTTTCCCCCCTTAGGGGTTGAATTTCGAAAAACCCCTTCTTAGTGCTCACTTACATTTTGTAAAGAACCTCTGTACAAAATTTCAAGTTTCTAGGCCTTATAGTTTGGGCTGTGCGTTGATCACTCACTCACTCAGTTTCTTCTTTTATACAGGGTGTAACTAAAGGTGTGTTACAAACTTTGGGGAATGATAGAACTGGTCAAAATAAGCATTTTTTGTTCTATGAACATTGGTCCACAACTGCATTGTTTAAGAGTATATAGCAACTGTTCAAAATGACGCCCTTCAGCATCAATGCAGGCTTGCATTCGTCGCTGTACGTTGCAAGACACCCGTTGCAGCATCTGCTGGGAGTCCCTGATGTTGTCTGCTGCTACAGCCAATCGTGCGATGAGTTCCTCCACTGAATTAACCATTGTTTCGTACATCAGGGACTTTAGGTGGCCCCACACAAAGAAATCCAATGGTGTTAGGTCTGGTGATCGTGGCGGCCAGGTAACTGGACCACCCCGTCCAATCCAACGATCGCCAAACGTATCAGTGAGGAAGGCCCGTACATGCTGTGAGAAATGTGGAGGTGCACCATCATGTTGGAGCCACATTACTTGACGGATGTTAAGAGGTATGTCATCCAACAGATCAGGCAGCACCTCCTGAAGAAAGACGAGGTAGGTTTGTGCACTCATACGAGCTGGGAGAATGTACGGCCCAATGAGGCGATTGCCAACAATACCAGCCCACACGTTGACAGAAAATCGTTGCTGGAAGCGGCTTGTCGAAATGGCATGTGGGTTGATACGGTCCCAAACATGGATATTCTGGTGGTTGAAAATGCCTTCCCTGGTGAAGGTTGCTTCATCAGTGAACAGCACCTGCTGTGGGAATACTGGTTCCTCTCTACAACGTGCAAGAAACCATCTGCAGAATGCCATACGTGGTGCAAAGTCAGCAGCTCCAAATGCTTGCACTCGTTGCATACGAAACGGATGAAACAGTTGGTCATGCAGAACTCGCCAAACAGACATGTGATCTGTGTTCATGATGTGTGCAAGCGCACGGGTGCTACATGTTGGTCTTTCGTGAACTCTACGAAGCACAGCTTCTTCGAATTGAGTGGTACGACGGGTGCGAGCGCGACCATGCTCTCCACGCATCACAGCTACACTTCCTGTTGCTCGTAGACGTCGCACAAGCCGAGCAAACATTGTGTGAGCTGGCTGACGACGTTGTGGAAACTGCCGTCTGTACAGACGACAAGCAGCCCTTCCATTACCGTCTGCAGTACCGTACACTAACAACATGTCAGTGCACTCGTTAAAGGTGTAGTCCATATCCGGATGCGATCACACACGTTAGATTTTTTAGTGTGCAGGATCTGCTTGCATGGTAATGTGATGGTGTGGTCATGTTACTTTAAAAATTTACATGACCATACCATAATTCAGAAAGGGGTGTGTCATAAGCCTGCACTGATGCTGAAGACGTCATTTTGAACAGTGGCTATAACTCTTAAACGATGCAGTTGTGGACCAATGTTCATAGAACAAAAAATGCTTATTTTGACCAGTTCTATCATTCCCCAAAGTTTGTAACACATCTTTAGTTACACCCTGTATACAGGGTGGTCCTAAGTCTGTCCCCCCCTTTTATTTTTTGAACCAAAGCAGATATGTCAATTTTGATGAATCCAATGAATAGGAAGTTGTGGGTGGCCTATCCCATGGTGCACTTGTCATCATCCCAAATATGCAAATTAGGTCACATTCAAAATTTATCTCAAAAACCGTAAGGGATAGAGAAAAAAAACCAATTGCAAACTTGTTCAGGATAAAAAAACAAACAAAACAAAAAAAATCATCCAAATCGGACCAACCAATCACCCACAATCAGAAGATCATGTTGACCATTTCCGGAACATTGTAGCTTGCCATCCTGGAATTTTTCTGTCTTCTGTGTGCTGAAACATGCCTTTTATTTGCTTTTCCGCATGAAAGTGAATGCGAGTATGGTAATTTATGTTAATTTTTTGATTTGCATGCTTTACATGGCGGAAATATCAACATTCAGTTTTCCTTGTGCAGTGTGAATGTTTGTAAGCTACAAACAGTCACCGCGTGATTGTGGGTGATTGGTTGGTCCGATTTGGATAATTTTTTTTTGTTTTGTTTGTTTTTTTATGCTGAACAAGTTTGCAATTGGGTTTTTTTTTCTCTATCCCTTACGGTTTTTGAGATAAATTTTGAATGTGTCCTAATTTGCATATTTGGGATGATGAAAAGTGCACCATGGGATAGGCCACCCACAACTTCCTATTCATTGGATTCATCAAAATTGACATATCTGCTTCGGTTTAAAAAATAAAAGGGGGGACAGACTTATGGACCACCCTGTATATAGATACAGGCTGTATAGATATAAGATCGGTTGCCAACGAGAAATTTTTTTTTATACTTTTTATGATTGTAGGGTTTTCTTTTACCTCTTTATTTTTAGAATGATTAAATAACCATTAGATCTAATCGAAATATAACCCAGGTTATTCTTTCAAGCTTGTTAATAAAGTGGCGAACATCAACATCCATGCCCTCAGTGGACCTCGAACCCGCAACTCGATGGTCTCGAGAGGAACAAGATCTGCGCCTTAGCGTTCTCGGCCACCGAGCCGGCGCAAAAGCTATCAAACATCGAAATATTTTGAAGAAAACCCCTTTTTAGTGGAACTTGACAAAGACTTAAGAAGAAAACCAAAACTCGTTTTCTGTATTATAATCTTCATCATTCATCGCAACGCTTGTAACCCTTCATCCAAAAACGCTCGTATAGCATTTTCCTTACTTAATCTGACCCATAATTTTGTTTTTCATTTTATCTAAACGGGATGGAGGCAATTTCGTTATTTTCAAGAATTGTAAGGTTGTATGAGGAACTTATACAGAAAACAGTGGAAGAGAAATGCTGCATGGCAAAATTATTCAATTGCCAAAGTCGAAAAATGCAGTAGTTCGAAATTTTCAAAACTGATGAACAGAGGAAAACATCAAAAGTTGTCACAACAGAATTTTCATAAAACTTGATTTATATTTCCGAATGCTACAGAAGAAAATCCCACGCCTCAACATTCTAAAATAAATTGGCAATACATACCAATAATAAATAAAGAGGGGGGGGGGGGACCCCACAAAGAATGCTAATGCAACATGAACCAATTGAACACTAAATTCCACATTTCCAGTGGATTTCTGTTTACTATTTTCATATATAATTTCTTCTATTTGGAGATCTGGCGTGAAATAAATACAAAAAATGAATTTTCAAATTCATTCTTGGAGAAGACAAAAATACCCCCCTCTCTTTTTAACATGTTATTAACACAATCATTTATTTTCTTTAACCTTGAATAGTTATTATTGCTGTAGTAATGGTCTTCCTTCGTGATCGGTCTCACGTTTTTAAGGGCAGATAAAAAAGCTTAGGTAAAAATAATATAAGAAAAAAAAAAGGAACGGAGTACAATATCCTGTAAGCAGGAAGTCATTCTGAAAAATGAATGGCAACGAGGAAATAATACCTCTGTTGGCGAGAAACGATGAAATGCATGCCGTTTCTAAGCATCATTTCATATCCCAACATTTGCAAAACAATTATATTGCAGAGCATTAGTACATTCTACGAAGAACGGATGACTAACTGTTGCACCTAGATTATTTGTAATCGAGTACATCTGTACTCGGAATTTGTATATGTAGTTGTATTTGTAACCAATTTTATAATCTTGTGGTTCTTTTCAAGCAAAACCGATCAAATCCATATTTTTAAACATGCGAGGACACCGAATTCAACAAATAAATAAATAGTATAAAAAATTCTTTTTGTTTATGCTCTTCACGCATCAATCGTGCTATGACTTATGAACAATCCTTTTCATGTTCAGCTTTTCAGACAAACTCTGCCGTCACTATTCTGCATATAAGGTTCCACAATGTTACAGAGGTCTTGGATAGCCATCTACGATCTTCCATAATTGCATTTTCGTGTCATTTTCTGGTTTGATGTTGGTTGACAATCTTCCTGAATGATCACCAACAATCGATGGTCGTCCGTTTTTAAAATGTTTGAGTCAAATTAAGAAAAAGTAAAACGGCACCGCGCCACATTAATGTTAATTAATGTCCATGTAAATGCAAAATTTCTACAGCAAGGCTATAGAAATATCCTCTTGTGTGTGTCAATTTTGACGTAGAACTACGTCTATCAGGGGTGCAGCCGAGGAAAAATTCAGACGCGATTTTTCGTTCAAAAAGTGATGTACATATCTCAGTCTATATCTTTCTATCACTATATCCTACAACTATGGTCATTATCTCGTTGGAAAGAGGAAGGTTGAGTCTTGAATAATAAGCAAAAATTTCACCAAATGAGCCACTGGATCAAAAGTTACAGCAAGTTAAATTTAAGTGAATTTTATGCTCGCCATCGTAATAACTGGTGTTGCATTGTATACTTAACATATTAACTGGTGTGGCACTACGTAATTAACCATATTAACATCTTTTAGGGAGGGGGTAACGAATTGTAGAGTGTGCTATCCATATAGCGTGATATCTCCACCATGACCTACCTAAAACCTTCCCAGGGTCCATCGGAATTACCATGAAAAATTTCATCAAGATTGATCTATGATTAACTTGAAAATAAAATAAAACTCTTTTTCGTTGTGGAAAAAGAGTTTTATTTTATTCTCAAGTTAATCATTTGCATTATCCACATTAGATTTCTAGACAATTAAGATTGGTCTAGCCAATTTGAGATGCATAGCGATCAGATAGGTCCATGTGTGTTTCTTTCTTACATAAATCTATAGTCCAATCTTGATGAAATTTGCAAATTTGATCTTCAAAGCAAGAGGAAGGTCACTGTCTACATGAGATTTCGAAAAAATAATATTTATCGATAATAATTCATGGATTTAAATTCAAATTATGGACCAAAAATATATAACTCCTGACGAACAATGCAAGGCAAAGTTTGTGCAACAATAGACTGCTCTGTTTGTTTCAACAGTAGTGATAGCAACACAGAATTCTAAAAATGATATGGCATTAAATACAAAAATTGGAGAAAATATACCAGATTCAACCAATCAAATAGTTATCTATGTAAGACATTTCATTAAGACATGTAAATGAATCTTAAGACTGATCATTTTGTAAACTTCATTAACAAAAATATTTTGAGGACACCCGACTTACATGCATAAATCGTTGACCACTCTCTTATAAAATATAATATTCTTCGGGATTTCTAATTTCCTGACCATAATTTAAAGTTTCGCCTAATGGTATGGAAGACTTCTCTTCACTTCCACCAGTATTCCAAAGACTCATAACAACTATACCAGAACAGCGCCATATCCTCATCTGCTAAACATCCTCATAAAGTGCGGATATCGCTCTAGATTAACTGTCTCATTATGATAATCTACAGTATAATCATTATGATAATCATTATGATAATCTAGATTAACTGTCGTCAGCATACAGCTGGAAGGATCTTCCTCCTCTGAGAATCAGCGAGAAGGCATCGGAAATTTTAACAATGCATTTAATTCCTGTCCTTTGTGCTTTTCTTAGAATTGATGGTTGTTAGAATTTAACATTTTCTTGAAAAGCTTTAAAAATGAGCAGTAAATGGAAATAGTGGGAGAGTTAGTAGACTATTGAGAAAAACAGTGGAAAGGCGGCAGAGAAAGCAGTCCCTTCACTCGGTGCTGTATCGATTTTTCCAATACACTGCTTCAACTAAGCAAGTGGTGAGTGACCCTGTGGCCGTCGATGCAAATGTGTCAACAGAAGAAACTGCGACTGCCAGATCACACCAAGTGATGAATGCACCAGCTTTGCTTCAAGACCTCGAGAGCAGAGTGTGAATTGCAACAATTTACCAATTAGAAAAATTGATGGAAAAATTCCGCGACCTGGATTCAAACCAGGAACCCCGACTGTCATGGTCGATGCCTCAATCAATTGGGCTATCACAGACACTTGAACAGCCATGTTGTCTTAAAGACAACCAAGTTGTCAAGAAGGAAAGCCCAATGGGAGGTGGACACCCGGTTCACAGATCGTGAATTTCTCCTATCCAAACCATCAGAAAGTTTGATGAACACACAATAAGAAATAAAGAAATTAAACTGGAGCAAACACCAAACGTTAGGTAAAGACTACTTGGTTGTCTTTAAGACACTTAGTGATAGCATGGCTGTTCAGGTGTCTGCGATAGCCCAATTAGTAGAGGCGTCGACCATGACAGTCGAGGTTCCAGGTTCGAATACAAGTCGCAGAATTTTTCTATCCATTTTTCTGATTAATATCATTTACCTGATGCTTAGAGTTTGCTCCAGTTTAATTTCTTTATTTCCTAACAATTTATCAATTGTTGGAATTGCAGAATACACAGACACAAACGATCATGTACATCCATCGCCACCCAAGAAGAGAATTTTGGAATTGTGGAATTTTTAGATAAACAAATGAATTTTTAATGGTCAGGTCACACAAAATAGAAGAACTACAGCCATAGCCAGGGCTGAAAAAACGTCAGATCAAACTATTGTATCATTATCATTCTATTTCCTCCCAATTTCGTAGCCATACACATTATTCCACACATTGTTTCTCCTGCACTATGGGTAAACTCGCTCAGCTATACACAACATTCCAACACGAACCGGGGAGAACTGTTACCGGGCCATCCATGAGGAACATTTTAAAAGTTTTTTTCGGTTTTTCTATATGAATTTTTACTGTTTTAATGTGTTAATTTTTACTATATATTCCCATTCAGATATTGCAAACTTTCATCAAAAAAGAGCCCGAGCAACGCCAGGTATATCAGCTAGTCATTTATATAAAACTAGAAGAGGTACCCGGCGTTGCCCGGGATAATTACGCTTGCACAAACTTTTCCTTTCATTGTTAGTCATGAGATATTGATTGTTGGTTCATGCAGAGCGTTTGTGAATTGCATGTTGATACCATTGTTGATACCTATTGTTGTACAAACTTTGCCTTGCATTGTTGGTCATGCGATATTTCTCATTAATATGCCCTGCTATAACCATGAATATCGATTTTTTATCAATAATTATTATTTTTTCGAAATCTGAAGTAGACAGTGACCTTTCTCATGCTTTGAAGGTCATGTATGCGAAATTTCATCAAGATCGGAATAAAACTGTAGATTTGTATAAAAAACATACAAACAAACAAACAAACAGACCCACAAACATCCTTCTTTATATATAGAGATCAGCGACGGTGGACATTGCCACAACAGAGAAAAAATCTAACAATGGGTTATTTCCCGATTATACAAACGGGTGGGTTCGCTTCTAGTTTTCTATTAAAAATACGTTGTAAAATAATAAAATATATATTATTTTAAGCAGATTAATTATTTTAAGAAATGAACTTTGAAGTTTTGTTAATTTCTTAAAACAAAACAATAAATCTGATTAAAATAATATATGTTTTCGTGGATCAGCCGTGGCTTTCTTCAGGACTGTGTGTATAATGATTAAAGAAGCTTAGAAGAACACTCGAAGGGGAGAGACGGTTGGGGTAGGCGGGTAAAACAATTACGGGGGAGGGGGAGTCTAGGAGATTGCTGCATTCGTAATTTAAAACCCAATGGGAATAGGAGAGTTCTGGCCCAATCACTTGTGCAAACGGAAAACAATACAAGACTATATCTAGAATAACTCAATGGTAGATTATCAATGCGGCAGGTATGCCCCATTTCATATCAATTGTTACTTTTCATATCACAGACCCATTCTTCACAAAATTGTAATGTAATTGAATATAGTAACTTTTTTTCTTTTAATTTTGTTCTTTTTTTCGCCAAAAAACACTGACGGTAACCAATAATAACATACAGTAGTAGTTCTACGGCTTAAAAACCCGCGGCTTTGGCAGTCACCAGAGCCTCCGTCAATTTTTTTTTCTTAATTTGTAACTATCCATCCATATTTCGTTTCCTTTGGTTATGTGTTTGAACCAATTTTCAAGTTTGCGTCTGATCCAAAGTGTTTTCACCTAATGGTCCATTAACATTTTGTGTGTTTCTGCAGCGGAAAGGAAACTTTTTATAACCAGAGATTTTTGCTTCTCACTGGCTTTAGCTATAATGGAAAATTAACACTGCGCAAAGTTTACCAAAGGTAAGAAAATTAATGCCGCCTACTATCAGAAAAACTTCATAGAACCAATTTATTGCTCTGCAGTGCAGAAGAAAATCAGGTTTAACTTCATAAGGCTTCAAGCCACACGGCACAATCAACGGTCGCCTTAGAAACCTGAATTAGGGCTATCGACTTCAGTAATATTCCGCTGAATGGGCTACTGTGCTTTTGGTCTACTCAGAAGGGTCTTGGAAAATTAACGAACTCACAGATTATCTGGGCTATGGAAAGCCTGCAATGAAACATGGGTCACTCTTTTGCTCTGTGCTCTTCAGCGCACATTGTTGTAATAGAAATTCCGATCGTGTCAAAGCAAGATCACCCGAGGCCTACGAGATAACAAGGCCTGGAAGCGGAAAAGTCACCTGACCTTCGGGGTGCTAGCAACAATCCAATCTTCATTGTCTCCATCTCGGATGTTAAGAATCGGTGTTTTTTCCGTTTGTTGGAAACAATGACGGTTGAATTGTTTCTAACACCCTGATGGTCAGGTGACTTTTTCGCTTCCAGGCCTTGTTATCTCGTTGGCCTCGAACGCCACCTAAAGACAAGGCCTGAGCGCTGAAACGTCATTACATTGTTACATCACCTAACTAGGCTATTGTTATTCGTATTTCCACCAATAATAAGCCCTGAATTTTCCCTACTGAGGTGATGTAACAATGTAATGACGTTTCAGCGCCTAGGCCTTATCTTTAGGTGGTTTTGGTCATAGCCACGATGAAAGGCAACAAAAAGAATACAGCAGATGAGGTTCCAATAGCAGTACTAAGCATTTCTAATACCAATACATAAACATGAATCAACCTTTGTATTACGAGAAAGTCTTGCGAACTTCAAAACCTACAAGTATTATCAAGAACAGATGAAGTACCTGCATCTGTTCTTGCTATTATTGTAACGGTTCAAGTACAACTTGCTGTGTTACAATTCTATCCAGAAGGAGATGGGTGCTTCGTAGACGACAGTGGCACTTCCTGTCGTTCAAAAATGTTCCAGATTGGTTCCAGAAGCATTATTAAGTAGCGGAAGAATGGAGCTACTTATTGTTTTCACAATGTCACTCCGTCCGTCCGTCCGTTCCCTTCATAATTTCCGCATTTCTTGAGTTAGAAGGTTGAAATTCGGAATGTAGCTTACTATGGGCATGGGCACCTTCACTATTTAGTTTGGTTCTGATTGGCCCACTGGGGTGAGAGATTCGGGGGCGGAAATTAGAGGGGACCAAAAGGTCTACGCGTATTTATGCATATAAAGGCGTGAAATTCGGTATGTAGATTCTTCTAAACAAGATCAACATTACTGTAAAGTTTGGGCCAAATTGTCCCAATAGGATCGGAGTTATGGGGGTAGCAGTCACTTGGTGTTTAGAACTATGGCAACATATGGAATGTGCTATATCATTCGATCGGAAATGATGAGATACGATAGAGGATATAGCTCTTTTCATTTTCTAAATACTACGTTCGAGAAAATCAGTTTTTCGATTTAAAAAAATGGGGGGGGGGGGGGTTAAAAAGTGCAGATGAAAGGGTAAAAATAGATGACCTCAGCGCTTCCGCTACTTTCCTGTACCTTCCTCGGGAGGATTAATTTCTTGTTATCAGCTTCTTTCATCTTCCGTGGTCCCCTTCGCAGTCCGATTTGAATCCTATAGGAAAAAGTCAGTGTAGAGCCATCCATTTTCATCGAATCTGAGCTATTTGAAGGCATATCTCCTGAAGGAGATGTATTCTCTAGATATAAAGCCGTCTTGTAGAATTCCAATTCAGACTAAAGGAGGCCCAATACGTTATTAATAAATATCTCCTAATTCAGTGACCCCTGCAGTATTAAAGTTGAGATTTGGATTGAATAAAATTTATTAAGTTTATTTTTTATTTATTTACTTTTTTTTAATAAACTGTCAATAACCCCGATTAATACCACGTATCCTGTTGTAAGTAATTGGAACGCCAATTACTCTATTCCTATCATGGATTATACAGATGAAAATCGTTGAATAACTGTGGAAAGTGACATAATAACAGAAGAAACACCTCTTATCCACAAAATATTTTACTAGACATATACGTATTTCGAACCCTTTGGGTTCATTATTCAATGTCACGCATTTGGAATTATTCAATGAGTCCTTTGAATGTTTTTTTTCTCCCGAATCGGCTTCCTTTAGGAAATCAACAATAAAAACATTTTCAGGTCACGTGTTTATTCCTGCTCATTGTTTGTTGCTATCCTGACAGGTTAGCTTTGTCAACTAAGAAGCATTTGGTATGTTGATGGGATTAGGAGAATGTTAGCAAAACCATCGTTTTGCGGAGAGGTTTACGTTGCCCGATATCCTTATCATAAACATCAATCCAGAATGGTTTTTTCATCAGCTTGCGATTCGTATGAGGCACAGTGATCAGGTGCAGCACAAACAAAATACAGCTGCTGATATCAAGAGACGGGTGCGAGTTGAAAGAGCTACCGATATTCTGGCCGCTCTCTCGTGACTCAGGAATAAGCCATATAATTGTGTGGCATATAATTGAACAGTAACGGCTTTTACCTCGTCCACATTCATCTCCACCAGGCGCTTGGAGGGTGTGACTACCAGAGGAGATTAGAATTTTCTCAGAGGTTTACAAACCAGCCACAAAATGGGAAGGTTAACATCCATAGTGCACATTGCTGAGCCCAGGAAAATCCTCACGGACTCCGTGAGATACACGACCAATATATGTAGATTTTGAATACCTAGTGTGGCTTTATCGTGATATTTCTTCCAGAATAATCTTATGGCTAGTTTATGTCCACTTTCTGGAAAACGTGCTGCCTGAACACCTTGAAGATCTGCCTGTAGCGACGAGGGTTGCCCTGTGGTTTCGGCAGGATTGAGATGGATTGGTAAGATTGGACCCGTAACATGGTCCCCTAGGTCTCCAGATATTTTCCTCTGGGGACGGCTAAAAGAAATTGTACACCAAGAAAGGTAGACAACAAAGGTGGACATCCAAGACCGAATAAGGAGGACATGCCAAGGTTAACGCAGGAAGAGGTCCTCTCGACCTGTAATGTCGTGAGAAGGAGACTGCGCAAATATCAACAGCTAAATGGACGGCAGTTTGAATATTTAATGTGATGAAATCTGCACTCTGAAAGCGTTTTTGTTGTTTATTTTCTTAAGAAAGTCGATTGAAAAAGAAAAGTTTCCTACAAAAGTTGATTCTTTTTCCAATACCTATCCAACAACACCCTACTCGACCCATGCTCCCATTTAAAGTTATTGGGCGGAGTCCCGGTGCATCCATTTCCGGAAAATGGAATAACCATCAGCAAATTTTTCACATAGTCTTTAGTCATGTGAGTATTTTCCTCCAAACTTCCTTGTATGGCGCAATCATTATATGTTATTTTGGATTTGTCCATGTCGTCATGAGCAGGTGACAGCAGTGCTCAATTTGCATACTGCTATCCCATTACTTTTGGCCTTCGTGTTTATACCAGGCGCAAGGCTATTTTGTCGACATTTTAGTGATTCAGTATGTTCCTCAGAGACCTACGCTCTAGTTGGTCTATATATCTCACCAGTTCTGCTAATAGAAACGCAAAATAAGAGCACCCTGAAGCAGAGATTTTTACATTCCATAAAATTGTTCTAATGACGTTCGCGCTAGGTGAAATTATTAAACTTTCACTTTATTGAGGGGGGGGGGGAGATGCACCTATAACAAGTTTAATAAAAGGTGCAAGCATAAAGTCCGCGAATGTCATCTTGAAGCACATCTAACCTAACCTAACCTAACATGCTATATTCAGTTCTTGAAGATTCCCAGTAGGAAATTGGTAAGATTGCAAGCGCCTGTCAATAGCATCCCAACATGTTCGATGAAAACAATCAGAGGAACAGATGCCCATTCCAAGAACAGATGCCCTTGAAGGCTTGTGTGGTATAATTTACAATGTGTGGATGTGTGTTATTCTTCTGGGAAATGTTTTAGTGTCTTGTTCCTATGGATTTACCATTGTTTTCAAAACTGGCGGGCAGCCATTATTCCCTGAATAATAATAAAGCCAGTCGCATTGTCGTTACACCATAATACAAGGGTTGAAGAAGAACACTTTCCGAGGATCCGCAATTGACGTGTCTTTTAATAAATTCAGCTATGGACATGTTGGGACACCTCAAACCGAAACAACAATCAGTGAATCATGTTCAATGCAGTCAGGAGCGTCGAGAAAATGTACTTTGGGGAAGGAAATGTACTTGGGAGGATCGCCAAGCCCTGAAGGAACTGTACGAGGGTTGTTCAAGAATTTATGCCTCCTGGTCCGTAACTTTTTTATTTGTTAACCGTTTTTTAAAATGCTTTTTGTACGAGTGTCAAATCCGAAAAAAGAAATTAACAGAGAATACAAGTCCGAAGAGGATTTGACAAGGAAGGAAAAAAGAAGAGAGGAGGCCGTCCCCTCGGCGAAGAATAGACCGGCCGAAAACACGAAGGAACGTCAGAGAAAAGACAATTGGTGGAGGAGAGAGGCTGATTCGAAAGCTGATAGGCGAACGCACAGCGCAGAATCGGCCCAGGATCCACCCAGGGGAAATAAAAGCAGAGGAATGGAAAGGAAGGGGGAGAGAGACAATAGTGAGCGGCCGATGACAGTTAGACGGAAGGCAGAATGGACCAACCAAAAGACCTGGCTCTGGACGAAAGACGGGGAACATGGACTTAGGACTAAGACACGTAAGAGAGATAGAATTTGTAAATCCTTTAATGTGAATTGTACTCGTACCCCTAAGAACTCTGTGACGGATATTCCCCGAGCCCAGCCGAGTGCGAAAGACGGTCCGCCGACCCGTGAATCATCGTCGCCCACCGTAAACAGGAGAACGAGAGGGTTACCCCAGCCGACTCGCCCGAGGTACTATAGAAGCTGCCACCCTCCACCGGCCGACGAGGGGCTCCGACCGAGGAAAAGGTGGTCCCGCCCGCCCGCCAGAAAAAGGATGGCTATAGAGGTGTTCCAGATGTGAAAGAGGACATTGCTTCCCCGACTAGTATCGACGGCCAACGTCCTGCGAATACTTACTCTACTCCCAGCACACAAACGGCACAGTTGCCGGCCTTGTTCGAGACGACGGACTATTTGACAGCTAAAGAGGAGTCCCACGACGACAACGCTGGCCAAGTCACCGCCATCGTAGAAGGCGTGCTCTCTCCGACGCTCTCCATATCCGCTTCGCCAGGATACAACGCAGACGACCCGATACGCCCCCAAACCGAACACAACGATCTCCCGTGGAGGTTGGGGACTTTGGAGGTGGTTCTCCCCATTACCAGTTTAGCCGGCAGTAGCGTTGGGCGCCCACGCGATTGTCCGCGCTTGGACGTAGGAGCAGCTTCCTCTGGTAATAGTAGTATCGGTTTAAAAGTTGTATGCCATGGCAGATCTTTTGTTTGAGAACAACTTGACCACCCGCCTTACAGTACAGACCTCGTGTCCAGTGGCTACCACCTGTTCCAGGATCTGAAGATCATCAGCAGCTTGCATTTCAGCGACAATGAACAAGTGAAAACTGTGTGATTTTCTTCACCGGCGACTGCTTCTATGAAGTGATCATGCGAAAGTACATTGAGCGCTATAACAAATGCTTAAATAAACTTGGATACTATGTGGAAAAATGGCATCTTTCACCTCGTTGTCAGAACTCATGTCTCTTAAGGGAAGTGGTGAAAGTCGCAAGGTGCAAAGTCTTTCATTTTTGAACTGTAGGCGCTGCATCGCCTCTGGTGTGTGGCAATCGTTTGCGGGCGAGCGTTATCGTGCTGCAGAAGAGGGCCCAAAGCTGCCATTCAATCCTGGCGTCGACAACTTCACCCGACTAGTCAGGCGTTGGCGCAATGCGTGGAAAGGGATGAGGACTATGTCGAAAAGTGAATAGTGCATTACACAGAGGACAAATGTAAGTGTCAGATACAAAAAAAAAATTGAAAATCGATTAACAAATAAAAAAGTTACGGACCAGGAGGCAAAAATTCTTGAACAACCCTCGCACTTGGAAATGATTTTCTAGAACGTAGTATTTAAAAATGTAAAATAACTCTATATTCTTTCATTTCTCGTCACATCCGATGGAATGACACATCCTATGTGATTTAAAATCGATACTAGTTCTAAATAATTGATACTCCCACAACTCCGACCATACTGGGGACAATTTGGCCCAAACTTCTTAATAATGTTGATCTTGTCTATAAGAATCTGCATACCGAATTTTACTCCATTACATACTTATATACCACATATACCAGAAGGTCCCCTCTAATTCCCAAACGCCGACTTCTTTAAACCAATCAAACTAAATAAGTAGGACATGTCTCTGGTAAGCTACACTGACTGCTCAATTGAAAATGAACATTTTAGATTGTAGACGTTTTGTCGAATATCTAAAAAAATAATTGATAAATTATCCTGAAACTTCAGGGGTGTAAAGAAGCATGTTACACCTCTCATATTTCAGCGAAGATTTTCCCCCGAAGGCAAATAGGGGACCAGCAATAAAGTGAATCGAAAAAAAATGATTTTTGAGATCACCCTGTAAAGAATAATGCTTGAAATGCGTTGAAGCTGTACCATATGATTATGAGGCTTCTTTTACTTGTGTTCATTTTTTTTACTTCCTCATTGGAGCCGAACCTCTGCCCTCCCAAGAACTCTTTCAATGGTCCAAAAAGGTGATAGTCGCAAGGGGAGAGATCCGGGCTATATGGAGGATATATATGGTAAGATGTCCCATTTGAGTTCCGTCAGTGTGACCATAGTCAGTTTGGCTGTGTGCGGTCTCGCATTGTCTTGGTAAAGAGTCCTCGTCGCTTTTTCCTTAGTGCTGGCTTCACGGACGTCATCAAAATGTCACAATAGTAGGGTTCATTTATGGTTCGACGTTCTTCCAGAAAATCGACAGAATGATACCCTTAATGTCCCAGAATACAGTCGCCATCACTTTCGTTGCCGACAGTGTCATCTTGAATTTCTTGGGTCGTGGTAACTCAGTGTGTCGCCATTCCGTGCTCGCACGCTTGCGTTCAGGAGTATGGTGATGAATCCATGTCTCGTCGATGGTCAGAACACGCCTTAGGAAGCTGTCACCTTTCCACTCGGGTGGTTTTCAATCCAATGAAATACCATTTTGAGAAAACTTGACAAACTACAGTAGAGACAACGCCCTGCAATCAGAATATAAAAATATTAAATATTTGATGAAATATGAGCATTTTTACTAAACAGTGTTTAATAGCGCATGCGCAAGTGTTATCAAAACGTCTTTTGCGTAATTTATTAGCCAAATGTATAGAGCTACTCTTATAAAAAGCCCAAGCAAATATCGTTTAGATCCAGAAAGATATCGTCTTTAGAATGAGCTGAATTTCAATTACTCTCAAAAGTAAACAAAACCATAAGGGGTTATCTCCAGATTTTTATTTTTGGACAGGACACCAGTATCAACTTCTTTTCCTTACACTGATATGAAGTCACAGTCAGACAACTTCCTCGAAACCGCCTCTCTCTCTACTGATCACATTGTCTTGAAAAATCCCTGTAGATGACATTCGCTGAATTTTTGCTTCAATGTCCTTAACAAGAATACGTGAGTGTCACATTTCTTACATTTGGTTCACTTTTCTATTTCCAATTTATAGTGTATAGAAATTTTTTTTTTTAATTTGAAATTGTTTCTTGCAATACTTCAAATGGTTAAAGTTTTCTTACTTTTTTTTTTAACTTTTAAAAACGAAAAACGCAAATCAAATGCATTTTATTTTTCTTTCCTTAAAACGCGCATGAAAGTAGTCCCATTCGGCCGCCACTTTCAATGAAGCAACGTTTAGCCAACAGATGCCGCTGCGATCGGAAGGACGCTCATCTGAATCACTCACGATCAACACAATCGAGGTATTCACCCTAAAAGTTATTCCACGGCCGCCGTCTCTTTTTATTTTCGTTTGTGTGTCAGAGGAAACGATTCGATCTCTTCCCTTTAATGTCTTACGCTATGGTTTATGAAGATCTTCGAATGACATAGAAATCCTGATACTGCTACAGTAGTATTCCATTTCCCAAATCTCCCGTATTATTATTATTATTATCATCATCTCTGCAAGTATTAATGCTCCCGGGGATTTGTGCCACTCATCTCTTATCTCTGTTGCCGAGAGGGCTGCTTTTAAGACTTAATTCGATGATCGTCGCAGATGGTATGTAGACATTTATGTTACTGGTAATGTTTTTGATTAATCGAATTTTCTGTTTGTTACTCGTGTATGGGTTGTTGATATGGCTTTAGGGCTATCATCGAAAGGGGAAATTGGGCTTTTCCTAAAGAGGTGGCGCTAAAACTGTGCATTGCACAGTGTTATGACGTTTTTGACTCGAGTGGTAAATGTTTGACAATTAATATAAAATATGGATAAGTGTTTTTTTGAGGATTTGATGATTCTTTGAAGTATACGTGAGTATGGTTTTCTCATTATTGTCTTCTTAAGATCTCGTAAACTGTTTTGTTTCATTTTGTGTTTCATGAACGGAGCGAGTATCACTCAGTAGCGTTCTGTGCTATAACGACGACTATCTTCATGCTGCTGCTGTAGATAATTTGTCGTTACTATTTTATGTACTCAAAATATTGAGAGCTACTTGATATTCCAAACAGGTCGACTTTAACGTTTTCGATATGCGACTTTGTTTAATAAAACGATTACTAAGCTGATTATCGGCATTCACATAAGCAGGAAATGAGGCATTTACAATTGAAACCCGGTTCGAGAAGATAAGAAGGAAGGAAAAAACGTTCTGCAATAGTCTTCCAGTTACTTAACATGAGTAATCCCATTGGCATTGCTTAACTGATTGCGATTATGGTTTAAGACTTGCTATTACTGGTTAAGCGTATTCGTTTGTTGAAATAAAAATTTGAGTGCAGCTGTACCGCGCAAATGGTTGGCTGTCTGTGTGAGCCATGTAAACAAACGGTTGGTGCACGTTAACGCTTTTCATTGTTCACCCATAAAATGCTTTTGAACACTAGTTTCTATATATTTATAAACTCGCGCATCTGGTTTACCTTGGGAAAAAAATTAAAACCTAGCGACTCGAATGACTAGTTTTAATAATTGTTATTAAACCAGTTTCAACACTTGAATGTCAAGATCTTGTAAAATTTGTTATAAGATAACACTTCCATAAGAACCTTGTGATCAAGGTTAATCTTTTTAAAAATAAGCCATAGGTTACTGCTTATCAGAATGATAAAAGGCTTTTAACATCTGGAGTTGGACAGTAATCCTCGAGTGTGTCACTAAGAAGATGATAAAAAAAAAAAGATAAAAATCCCATTAAAAATTATTTTTAAATTTTTATTTTTAATCATAAATTCACTGTTCAGCTTTTCAGTTTACTTTCGCACTTTTTTTTTTAATATATATACAAACATTTAGTACGACATCTATCCTCATTTATCACAGGGGTTCCAAAAAAACACTGTGATAAACAAAACCGTGCCAAATGAATAATAGAACCTATGGGAAACAGGTTTTCGTCCAAAGACTCCCAAGCTGCCTTCTAACTAACCCAAACATTACCAGTAAATAATAAAAATCACTGTGAAAAAGTACCTAGTGGCGTAGCTAGGGTAAATGATGCCCCAGATATGGTATTCATTTTTTCGCCCCGTGTTATCATATTTTGTCGTTGTGGGGGCGCGCGCCCGGTTGCAAGGGTATCAAGACTGGTAATGCCCCCCCTCCCCCTCCCTCCATCCCTGAAAGTAGCACTGTCAGGCTTCCCCACCTCAGAGCTCGACAAATCCTACGTTTTGGTAGCCAATTGCTACCAGAAATTCCATTTTGGCTACAACTTCCAAATAGTTGGTAGCCGAATGTCTAATGGCCAATGCGGCAATTGATTGGAAGGCCTAATTACATTACTGTATATACGAAGACAAGCGTGACCTTCCTTCCTGTTTGTTATTTACGTATTTAGTGTTCGTGATTACTCTGCCGGGACTTATTGCTATGCTGGATTTTCGTTCTTTGTTGATGAAATATTTGTTACATATAGTCAGCCCCGGCTTGTAGCATGTGCGAACTGTGTGATCCATGAAAAAAAAAAAAAAAAAAGGTAGATCAAAGACGTTAAAAATATACGATAAACTTTAAAAAATGAATTGCATAAGACTCCGTATTACATGTTATAATATTTACAAGGAGAGGCTCAGTTTTCCCCTTTCCGATTTAAGCAGTAATTTTTCTATCGATAGTTTTCGCTGAAGAACAAACTGGGTCAACATGTCAGCATGCACTCCCCACACATTTGTCCAGTTCGTTATTCTTATCGGTGGAAGGCATTTTAATTACCTGCGTGGCTCATGTATTAAGGGCACTGATTTGAATCCCATGGGCATTTTTTACTTATTTATTGTTATTATTATTTTTTTATCAATAAATAAATTATGTTTTAGATTCGACCTTTATTTTTTTAATACTTCGTTAGAAAATTCATCCGACGACATTGAATTGCTTTTTATTAAAAAAAAAATTAACGTTTAATTCAGGAAATACATTAATCAGTAAAATAATAATTATATAAACAACCTATTCACAATAATTAATAATATATAATGCTGGTATTTTGCTAATCTTTTAAATTGTTATTGAAATTTTCTATCTAACCCAAAACCGAAACTATTGAGGCATGGGTGGAGTTTCCCGGCCATGCATTATGTCTTGGTTTTCGATTTTGTTTATTTTGGGTTGGCTACCGTGAAAATTGCAGTGGTAGCCAACTGTCTATTCAGATTTTTGGAATTCGCCCAGCCCTGCCACCTGCTCACTGGGCCTAGTTTCAGGTGTTTCGTCTTGCTTCCTTCTGTTATTAAATATCACTAGCTGTGCTGCCATCTCATGCCGGTGGCCGTTAATATCACGACCGTTCATCGATCCATGATACGGATCAATCTGTCAAAAGCATGTCAAAGGTTATAATCTAGGGTACCGTGATAACTCCGATCAGTGATAAACAATGCCTTGATAGACAAGAATAGTTGTATTTCATAAACATTTTATCCATATTTATAATAAACTGTGTAAATTTACAGAAGTTATAGACAATGATCAATTATAGAAAACCATTCACTCGCGTATCAGAGAATTTTCCGAGAAAAGCAAGAGAATTTGAGAATTCGCATAAGGTCTCGAACATCACAGTAACATAGCCAATCAAAAATTTTTTTTTTAGTTGGCTTTGCCACAGTGAATTATAGTGTAATCAGTAATTAAGCAAAACCTTTGGAATGGAACAACCAAAAAAGGGAAATCTCTAAAAGACAAGGAGAATTGAATACCGAATACGTATTTCAAGTACCAGGTGCCCATCTTCAGCGGAGAAAGACACAAGCAAAAGGTAAAAAAAAGATTAAAAAAAAAGTGGGTAATTTTAATTTTTGACTTTCTTCACTGAAGATGGGTACCTGGTACCCGAAATAAATATCTGGTATTTCAATTCTCCTTGTGGATTAGAGGTTCCCCTTTTTGGTAATCAATAATGATGATTGGCATGAAGATGTGAAGCAGCAAACGACTGATAAATTAAGTAAAAAAAAAACTGAAAAGATACAGGAAAACAAATTATGTAAGCAAATATTGAAGCAGGTTTTTTTTAATCACTGCATTAGCTGATAAAATTTTGGTTAAGTGCTTCTGATTGGCATATGCAGCGATAAACATAGCTTTAAGAACATAATAACTGTTATTATTGTCCTAGTAAAATCTGCTTCAATATTTGTTTTCATATGTAAAAGAATTCTCTCGCCTTTAAAGGTCACATAAAACTTAAAACAAAAGATGAAGGTATCACCTAATAGAAAACATTTTCAATTTGAACTCTGAATTAATAAAATACCATCTAAGCTTATAGCGTTTGATAATGACCTTCAAGGAACCATGAAATATCGGTCATTATATCAAGTTGTTGTTATGACAGATATTGCTCTTTATGTGGACGTATGTTTCATACCTATGTTAATATCCAATTATTCAATTTGAAACTGTTGGATTTGAAGGCATTCTTAATTTTTTTGTCATGCTCCCAAATCGTTGACATGGGTCATTATATCCAGTTAGTTATAAACGATTTTGACTGTACAAAAAAACCTCCTTTTGCAACCAATATGGATGATTTTTTCCTGCCCTTATAACGTTACCGTGTGAAGTGAAGGAGGTTCAGAATTGCAGTGCCGAAGTTTCTATTAGTTTTTGTTTTCACACGCTGAAACACAGAATAGCTTGAACACATTATACACTGAAAACAGGTTAGCAAACTGTGCAATATGTAGAATAGTGTTCAAGACTAAAATCGAAAGTGCTTCTCTGGTGACGAGATTCCAAGCAGATTCTCACAGCAGAAAATAACGATATGCTCTATTGATCTTCTTGAGAGCAGAGAGGGGAGGACCAGAGAGCAGATTTCAATATTCTGAGGCATTTTTCTTGATAAAATTTTAGGTAAAATCGAAAATTATTTGATTGAAAGTCAAATTTTTCAAATTCCGATAAATGCTTGTGGAAGTTCCTTTTAAGTATTGGTCAAAAAGATCCATTCCTATCCTCCCCCTCCCCCAAAATAATTCTTTTGCGAAAACTATAAGTAAAGGAATTCCAACTGAAAATAAAAATAAGAAAATAAACCAGTACAGCCGACTCCCATTAATCTGAACTAATTGAAACAAAGGTCTGTTCAGATACCAGATTTTCAGATTACCTAAAATCTGAGCAAATTTAAAGTTGCTGAAACCTATAAATTGATGAGTGTGTGTGTCTAGGTGCAGCACATCAGAATGATAGCAAGTGGTGAGTAATTCTACTTAAGAGGCCATTGCCCAAGTGATGAGTCATTACACATGTTTAGTAAAGACAAAGATCTTTTTATGTCCATATTCACACTGTTTTCATTGTAGTTTTTCATTACTACTAACATATTCACCATCATTATTTCGCTTACAAAATTTTTCCATGCATGGAAAAAGCATGGTTAATTTGAAAGGAAATTGGCCAATAAGCCTCTGTGCTGACCAAATTCGGATTGGAGATACAAACAGGAGATCCAGAGGGCCTGTGTCCAACTGCTCTCGACCATCAAGATCTATAATAATTTGTCTATAAATGAAACTATAAGTGAGTACAAGTGAACCTATGCCTTAGAAATTGGCTGTCAAGGTCATTACAATTTGATTCTATATTTATGCTTAATATTTTTTTCCTCACTCATTCGGTGGGTGATTTTCAGATTAAGTTGGGACTTCATTGTATTAAAATAAAATTATAGACCATCTGTTTTCATGAAATATAACTATGTTGTTTGGTTAGAATGTCTAGACTTGCATTTGTTGGTAAGAGTATTACAAAAAGGGGGGGGGGGGGGAATTTCATTTGTAACAATAATTTATTCCAAGTAGGGATGACGTTATAGGGGAAGTGTCTAAATAAGAGTTGCAGATATACAAAAGTAGAATGCTATTTTAAATAAATGGATGTGTGTGAGCAGTTTTGTTGATTAGGTAAATTGTAAATAATACGTAAAACATCACTTAATAAAACCACAGATTCAAACTGAAAAATTTATTTAAAGTTCACGTTATTTTTATAGATTGGTTACAGTGATGGCTATAGAATCAAAGGGCAGCATGGCGCGCTCGAAGGCAATGGGGCACTGAATATCTGAAAGGGGCAGTGAATGCAGCTAAACTGTTACTTCAAAGTTAATAAAAATACATGCATTTCAGGGACCTACATTTATATTTTTAAACCAAATAAGAAGGGAGAGTAATGAATTACGGTGTAATAAAGAAAAGAAAGGAAACAAATGTTATAGGCTTAAATTCCATTCGTTCAGTAAGGGGTCCATAGTGCTGTTTCTATCGATAAAATTAATCCCGACAATTTTAATCCCGCTCTCTTAATCCCGCTTTCTGCAAAATTGTATAGAATCAACATTTTAAAAGGAATAATTATTTTATTTTATTTTTTAATTTATTAAAAAAAAAATATTTTGAGGCTATCTGACATATTTATCATATTGTGCACACAGTAGGCAGAGCACAGAGAGGCACGTGAGAAGAGGTTTGGAATGTTTTAGATCTTTCTCGTGCCACTGGCTCTCTTCAAGTCTGAGTGGAGGTTCGCCAAGCCATTAGGAAAAAAAAGCCGTTTTTAATTGTGAAACAATAATGGTTTTTTAATCATGAAACAGTTAATAAAAACGTTTTTCTGTGAAAATGGAGAGCAGAGAATTTGCTGGCTGTTCGGGGATTGAAGCGAAGTTATGTTTGTCCTCTATGTAATGCACTATTCACTTTTCGACATAGTCCCCATCCCTTTCCACGCATTGCGCCAACGCATGACTAGTTAGGTGAACCCGTCGGAGAGGAATTCCGGAGTTGTTGTCGACACTAGGATTGAATGGCAGCTTTGGACCCTCTTCTGGAGTACGATAACATCCGCCCGCACACGAGTCACCACACCAGAGGCATTGCAGCGCCTACAGTTCAAAGATGAAAAATTTCAGTTCAAAAATGAAAGACTTTGCACACTGCGACTTTCACCACTTCCCAAAGAAGAAAGAGCCCCTTAAGGGACATGAGTTGGTTCTGACGGCGAGGTAAATGCTGCCATTCAATCCTGGTGTCGACAACAACTCTGGAATTCCTCTCCGACGGGTTCGCCCAACTAGTCACGCGTTGGCGCAGTGCTTGGAAAGGGATGGGGACTATGTCGAAAAGTGAATAGTGCATTATATAGAGGACAAATGTGAGTATAAAATACAAAAAGAATTTTGAAAATCGGTTAACAAATAAAGTTACAGCCATGGAGACCTTATTTGTCAATTGCCCCTCGTAATATGATTGCATCAAAATCGTCAACTATAATTTCTCACGAAGCTATGATGATGGGACAGCAACTCTATGAACTTACATTAGAAATGCTGGATGAAAAAATATTTGTAAATGAAGAGGCATTGATTCATGTGAATGAAGATTGTGAACCAGTATCTTGTGAAGAAATTGAAGATCTTTCATCAGACGATTATGAACCAGAAGAGAAAAAGAGCAGAGAAATAGAGTATAAAATAAGTTATTAATATTGCCAAAGCACACCCTACATGGACCTTGCAAACTTTGAAAAAGAAAGGATGCCGACGTTTGAAAAAAGATGGAATATTTATCCCAGTGGGAAAAAGAAGTAAAAAAAGGCGGAAATACGTTTGATAAATATTCAATTATTGATTCCAGAACTTATGACCGTTTTGTTGAAGATAGAAAAACAGTTGGTTGTCACAAATAAATTTGTAAATATAATATATTGAATAATTATTTGGGTAAAGAAAAAAAATTGTTACAACTGGGATTCGAACCCGCCACCTCACACAAATAATTTGACTTGTGAGTAGCAACCACGCTGCCGTCTGAGCTATCGGATCACTTAAATCAATGAGGAAAACTTCCCTTACGTATGGTGCTCGAAACTTTAAACAGTCTTTTTTCAAAATTGGCTGAATAGTGCGCCTTAATATTTAAGTATATTAACATCCTAAAGGTACATTACAACTACAAGAAGTCTCGTATTAAACTAAAATTCCGAGGTCGTAATGTCCCCTTGTTAGATCTTCAAAACTTCCATGGTCTTCACTAGGCTTGTGGACTTAGCATTGCAGTTTCTTAATTTACAATCTTTCATATAAATATCATTCAGGGCTTGACGTATTCAATTGCAAACTATACTATATAATTATTGCAGGATGTTTATGAACTTTCTAGTTATTATATGAGGAAATAAATCCCTTTATTAGATGACTTCATTTTGATGATTAATGAGGTAAACTTCTGTTGCATTTTTTTATAAAGTATTTGGACGTGTTAAAAGCATTTATCATGTAGCCAAAATTATATTTTGTGATATAGTTTGTGGAACTTAATTTATGGTTTGGCATGTATACATGGGATAGCAAAAATAGGGGCTGACTATATTCTTAATACAACAAGGGGGAAAAAAAACAAAAAACGACAACACCAAGGGAAGAAAAAAAACTGCTATTCTACATAAATGAATGAAAGTGATTCATTATTGAGTAATAGGTATCTAAGTGTTTACTTAGTTTGTTAGATTAACAGTCGCTTATTTTCAGGTTATATGAATAACAATGAAAACGCAAGGCATTAACATACAGTGTCCAAAAAGTCTGGTAATATGGCAGATATCTCAAAGCTGCCAGGTAGGTGAGACCTGATGTGTGTGGTTTATAGGTAATGGGGAGGGGGGAATTCATTGCCGCACAAATTTGACCTTGATCCCCAAATTTAAGGTCATCCATTTGATAGCTCGAAAACTATTAAAGATAGAGAAAAGTTTCCAATTAATACCCTGTAGAGCAACACCACATTAGACTGAAAACAATGTTTAATCATATCCTTTCCCTTGAAAGATTTTGAGAAAATTGGCGAGAAAGAAACACTCAAGGCCAGGTTGGCTGAGGTTTCTAACACATTTGAATTGCAGTGAAGCACACTCTTGAGTGACTCTTCCTCGCCCATTTTCTCAAAATCTTTCAAGGGGAAAGGTGATTAAAAATTGTTTTTAGACTAATCTGCTGTTGCTATACAGGGCAGCAATTGGAAATTTTATCTAGCTTGAATACTTTTCAAGTTAGGAAATGGGTGACCTTAAATTTGGGGGTCAAGGTCAAATTTG
>JAHWFO010003124.1:6511293-6549071 GCA_023313115.1 Rhysida immarginata
AATTTGGGGGTCCAAGTCAAATTTGAGTGCGGCAATGAATCCCCCCCACCCCATGACCTATAAACCACACTCATCAGATCTTCCCTACCTGGCAGCTTTGAGATATCTGCCATGTTACCAGGTTTTTTGGACACCCTGTATAACAGTCATTGCAAATGTTCAAAATGACCTCTAAGAATTGCAATTCATTGCTGAGCTTGTTGGATCTGGGATTACCTCAAAATTCCAGGTAATCCTAATTTGCTGGTATCAGTCTTCCATTGTCTGTTGAAGATCCTCAATATCATGAACAAGAGTGAAATAAACAGTAGATTTTAGATGCCCTGTTACTTAAAATCCATAGAGTGAGATCGGGAAATATAGCAGGCCGTGCTATGTAACGTTAAATAAATGACGTCATGTGGCTGTGATTCTTCGAGGAATTGTTTTAGGGCAAATCTTTAGGATGTATAAACTTTTTTCCCTTATTTTTAGTTGTAGAAACTGACTAGATATAGCCAGCCCAATTACACCTTGTAGATTGAATTTTCATAAATTTAAGCAGGGTTCTAGCTAGAAATTGCCGAGTGCTAGGAATATTACAACAAGAGTGGTAGGCATCTACTTTTGCAACCTTTGGAATATCAATGTCTATTTTAAACCTTAATGATACCTTTCAACCTAGACTGTATAATCCATATTCAATTTACATTGAGAGGTGGTTGCAGAATGGTAGGTAATTTTTATAGTGTTGGTAACTAAAATTTTGTTTTGTTTTTTTTTACCATTTGAGGATACAGTTTAAAAATAGATTCAATATCATAGGGCTGATAGAACGCATTTAATTCAAAATAGATGTATAAGCTTGTTTTCAGATAGATTTGAAACCTCAGAGATATTATAAACTATACCACGTGTTTAATGATATCAGTTGATTCCTGCTATCTCACCAAAGTTTAATGATATCAGTATCCATAGCTCTTCTTAATCTTATCGGATTGCTATAAAGATTATCTCTATAACTTTATTCTCCAAATAATGTTACCATGGGAACAATTATAAACTGTATCCTTTTCAAAAAATTAAAATCACTTTTTACAGAGGAGTATCCTTTCCTCAAACTTTCAACAAGTTCTCAGGAGCAGACTAGAGCTCTTGGAATTTAAGTTATTTTAAGGAAATTGCACAGGAAATGTCACGATAATTTAAATTCAAACTTTGTTCATGTAATTTTATACTTTGATTTGCTTTAATTCTGATGCAAAGTATTTTTTTGTTTGCAAGTCTACTAAGCAGATTGAAATTGGAACAACTTTTTTTTTTTTTTTTTTTTTTTTTTGTCAAATTTCTTTAAGTCTCATTTGCACTATTGTAGACCATTACAATTAAATCGAATATCTCGCAAAGAGATATTATGTACTGTGGGTCATCGGTTTTGGTAAAAAAAAAATATTGTGAATATTTTTCATCCAATTGGTTCTCTTGCAAAGTCATTTAATACACTTCTTCAATTTGAACACGGGAGGGGGGAGGGAATAGATAAAGTTTAACAACAATATGTTTTGCTTATGCGTTAACATTCTAGGTTTTTGAAATTTGAAAATTTGAATTATCCAACAAGGAAGCGTTATTGGCATCTCCAGTGATGATGCTAGGCAAAATTATTGGCATCGCCATGCTGCCCTTCCTGCCCCTTGGCCCACCCACGCTACCCCTCGGTGCTGCGCAAACGCAAGAAACTGCATCCAATAAATGCCAACAATGTACGGCTTAAGTTTTCATGGGAGCTTATCATTCTGGCGTGAGTTATTTAAAGCCTAAACATTTTAATTAAACTACTGACTTAAGTACATTCATTTAAATTATTCACTAATTGCATCAGTTTAGTTGGTAGCTGTGACGAACTGTTCATCGCGTTATTCCTTGTGCTTTTTTTTTTTTTTTTTTTTTAATCCTCCGCGCTGACAAGTTGAGCCTTTTGTATTCATGCGCAGTGGTTTCCTGTGGTCACTATACCGTCAAAACAAACAGAAGTGTTCCTATTTGCTAATTTAATCGTCCGCGAGAAGTATTCCTCAATAAGCTTTCACGTTTAAATTAGCGTAAATAAAATGTTAAGGGTAAATGCAGATCAACTGTATAAGATAAGAAGTTTAAAAATTGTAATGCAATCATTATTCGCAATTTTATCTGGCAAAAATAGTGCATAAATTGTTGAAAGATGGGATATTTATACTTTCAAAAATATTGAGACTGTACCTCCAGATGATGTCTTTTCGTGACATAACAAAGTAAGGAAGACAAAGACTAGCCTAGAAGAAATTAGGAAGCCTTACATGCCCCTAATCGCACAGGGACAGATCCAGGAATTTTTCGGGGGGGGGCCCCCCCCCCCAAATGAATTGTCTATTATCTGTTGATTTGCTTAGCATTTAAAAATATAAATGTAGATAACTGAAAGGCATATACTTTTATTAACTTTAAAGTAAGAATTTAGCTGCATTCAGTGCCCCATTGCCTTCGAGCACACCATGCAGCCCTTTGTTTCTATACCCATCACTGATCTCCATTGCTAGGATTGGACGCTAAAAGAGCAGCTTGGCTGTCAAATGAGAAAAAAAATAATAAAATAATCTGCTCATTGGTAGGTTGTAGATATTGTGATGTTCACAACGTTTTTTCAGATTCCGCCACAAGCGGGAAACAGAATAGAGAATTTTCGAAAAATTCTTTACTTTGACTTTTATAATACTGTATACATTTGATTGTTAGTTTTTTAATGCTCTAATATATTACTGTATAACTTTGCAGTACGAGTGAGTAATTTGCCAAGGCTCGTGCGAATTTTCATTTTGCAATACGAGTGAGTTTCATTCAAGCGATTGCTAGTTGGCATTGGGCTCGAACATGCTCTCTCAACAAGCGCAACTTTCGCTTGCTCGTTTCACGTTTTCCCTAAAGTCTTAACAGAAGGATTCCAAGGAATAATTTTCCTCCTCTTGCTCCATTGTCTTCCTCGTGCACAAATTGTCCCATCTTTAAGATACATGATATTGACCCACCTTTAGGCCCTCTTCTGCCGCAGACTACAGGAACATCGTAGCAATGACTTCCATATTTTTTTTTTTTACATTCTCTTTAATAATAATT
Source organism: Rhysida immarginata (assembly GCA_023313115.1). Taxonomy (NCBI): domain Eukaryota; kingdom Metazoa; phylum Arthropoda; class Chilopoda; order Scolopendromorpha; family Scolopendridae; genus Rhysida; species Rhysida immarginata. The sequence goes on from JAHWFO010003124.1 coordinate 6,514,423, forward strand.
TTATAATTGTCATTTCCTTTGTTACTACACTTTTTCTGTTTTAAAACCATAAAAAGTGATTTTTGAGATCTGGAATGGACGAAAATTGATTTGTAAAATGAGTAAATCGTGAAACGAGGTTGGTCATGGGACAAATTAAACTCGTACTGCGAGGTATCGCTATATTTTTATTTGTCATTACCTGCCCTTTTTTATTTTATTTTAAACCTGTCAGTTTTAAATGCATATAAGCTAAGCATCTATTTTCTGTGCAGATGTCATTCGCACGGGTTAAGCTAATTATTTTGATAAATGATTTACAAATTTTAATAAATATTTCTCCAGGAATACCAATCACTTTATTTACCTATTAGAGGGTAGATTATGTTTAGAATGAATGATTTGTGTGTCCATAACTTCAGCTGATTCCACAATCCCTGTACTGTGCGTGGACGTCTTATTTCCTAAGCCCATTTCCAAGAACCCAAGTCTGCATAGATCTAGCAGCGATGCATCGGGGTATTTAACTGGGATATCCGTGAAAGGAATTACACGAATTGTCGTTTACTCTTCGAGCATTAATAAGTTGAATGCTGAGGTATGGCTGGATGCCTTGTCCATATGGACTCACACCTTCAGTATACGGTTTCCATAGAGAGAAGGGATTTCCTGTTTATATAGTGGGGTCAGAACCTCATGCTGGAAATATGTTGAGTTGACTTTGACCTTCGAACTCCCTCTGCAATGTTAATTTCCCTCTAGAAGAGTATCCGTCAATGACCATGAAGCCTTTGGAAAAATTTTCTTGGCCTAAATATTTTGCAGTCCGAAAGATACACATAATCTTCGGCCAGTGTTACTTACTGCCATTTATCCCTGGATAAATATTGTTGACACAGCTTCCAGCAATTAGTATGTCACTCTGCAACGTGTATGGAGCATGCAGTTTAAAATTTTTTACAGCTGAAGATCTTTATCAGGCAGTTGTCTGAAACATGCCTACGTGTTTTGCAATCGACAGTTGGGTGCTAGGATTTTACTTTGTGACAAATTATCTTGCCTTCTGAACAACGTTCGGGGTACGCTTGGGAGCTGTCCTTTGTTTAGAGAGTATGGGTTCGTCCATTGACTCGGTAATTTTGGATTTTCGCTTTTCATTAAGCACATTACTCACACCATCTTTGGAAATCGCCCATCCACGTGTTTTGCCTCATTTATAATTGCAGAATACAAGTACTTTGCGTTGGAAAGAGCAGTCGTATAGCCTTTCCAAAATCTGTCAGTTTTTGGCCCCATTCTGATCACACGACTGACATTTTATCAAGATGCACCTGCAATTGGCCTCTTCCTATTCCAACGGACACAGGTTTTCTGCTGTATGATCAGTTATTTTGCTTATTCAAATCTTTCACTCTTAATGTAATCTACCCTCTGATGGTCAAAATGCTGTTAGTAGAGGAGAGAAGTCGCTATTTTTATGACAAACTTTTTATAATTTTATTTCAAATAATTGTGAAAGTAGATGAATTATTAATGTAAAAAATTCTTCTAGGAAATAGTAAAGCAAAAAATTTGTATTTACTATCGAGAAGTTAATGTTGTGTCAAGTCTAATGATCTCGATGGGTTATTTGCACTGTGCACATAATTGAATTCATTTCTAAAGAACGGAGAATTAGGGCAATTTGCCAATAATCGTCATATGTGATATACTTAATGCAAAAAAACTTAGAATCTACTCGATTGATTTATGTATGTAGGAAGCATGCCGCTTTTAATTTTGACAATGGGGAAAAGGAAATAGATAATTTACTTTTATATGTTGACAATTGTTGTTTTTTTTCCTTCTGTAATTTAGGCATTTGAAAAATTATTCTTTTGGCAGAGAGGGCAAATAAGCCAAGATGTAGTTCCTGTGGCAGTAACCAGTAGCAAATATGCACCCAAATGAAAAGGATTTCAAATGTTTCTCAAAATTTTTCAAAGCCATTGTTAAAAAAGATTCATCTCATGGTAAGATTCAGTTTATATAAATTATGTTCGTAGAGTATAGAACCAAACAAAAAAGAAATAATTTTAACTCTGTAAGCAAGCAGGATGTAATTCTATAAATGAAAATGTAATTTGCTGATGTTTTTATGACGTCTGACAATATCGTTTGATTGAATTGTGAATGGGTTAATGAAATTTTTTTTTTTTTTTTGAAAAATTCTTTATACAATGTTGTTTCTAAACTGTGGAAATAGCACTCGCATCAAACGTTCATTGATTAAGAACATTAATCCAATATTAATAGTGAACTTAGCTTAAATGTTGATTTTCGGAAAATCATTTGTCGGAACCATTTCACAATCCTGAAAAGATAGGCAGCACGACACGAACGTTTGACAACATTTAGCAAACTTTCCCGTGAATGCCTAGTTCCAACATGATTGACCGATCATCAACCAATCATTAACATTCCTTACATCTGTAACTTTTCGTTATTAACATTAATAAAAGTTGAGATTTACTAGCACTTTAACAGCAAGGCCATTCATTTCACTTTGTTCATGTGAAAAAATTTTGAACCAAGTAATATTGAAAATTTATTATCCAGTTTGGGGGGGGGGGGGGAGACACCACAGAAGGGATTTTCATTTACTAATGAAGATTAATAAACTCTTTTAAAAGGAATTGATAAATTGGACTTGACAGTTTTAATATTATTGGTATGTTCCTACATCATGAGTGTCCGTTTTTTGATTTAACAAGCAATTAATTTCTCCTAGGATGGTATAGGAAAGTAGTGGAAGCTTTTAGGTCAAATACCATGTAGATCGTTTGGTCCCCTCTCCCACCCCCGTAACTCCGACCCTAGTGGGAGAATCAAACCAAACTAAATATTAAAGTAGGACATGCCACGTTCAGAGTTTCAACCTTCTACGTCAAAAAATGTGGAAAACATGAAAGCTAACCAGTTTCATAAGTGATAAGTAAAAGATAAATAAGAGATAAGTAAAATGCAGTCAAAATCATTTATAACGACATTGGTTATAGTGACCAATCAGATATGGCAGAAGTGTGAATAATTGCAGACTTATCAGCTATAATGACCGATATTCGGTGAAGGTATCAGTGGGAAAGAGATCTCCCTTGATGTGTGCTTTTGAGGATTAATTCTCAAGTCCATGTGCTTTGCTGCCATTCCCTTTCATTAGTCAGCAAGTTTCAGTGTTTCCAACTTAGCGGATATTCCATCAAATTTAACGGATTTTTAGCTCTGTCTTTGCGAGAAAAAATGTTTTAAGTTGGAAAACCGACTGAGTTTTCAGGCTGAGCTAGCCGAGCTGCCCGCAGTTGTATTGAGAAGAATGCCTCATAAAAGGAAATCCTTAATTGTGGAAGATAAAGCTAACATTATTTGGCAGCTGGAATCTGATGCCACAATTGCGACGTGGCAGGGAATTAAATGCTCTCTTTACCGTGTAAACAATTTGAAAGGATGGCAAGAGAATTAAGAATGCCTTCGAATCTGACAGTTTCGAATCAAATAATTACGTATTGACATTGATAATGAAGCCTAAGGACGGATAAAGAGCAATATCTGTTATAATTACCGATTTTTCATGGTCCCTTGGAGGTCGTTATAAATGATATCGACTGTATGTGAGAAATTTCGTTTGATGCCTCAATTTTATCCAGACAAATGCATCTTGGCAAGTAGCACATTAAGAAGGGACTGGAGACAACACTGAAAATTATTGCTCAACATCATGTCATAATCCTCCTGGCAGAGTAGCTAATCACACCTCAATCAAATGATGCTAAATAAGCTCCCTTTTCTTATACATGATCTTGCTTCATTCACAGTCGTTCTTTTCTTCATAAAGGATTGCAGTTAATTCAGCCTCTCAAAACTATACATCCTCAAGCACTTTTCTTTTGATACCTTCCTCTCTCGCACTTCCCATTCTCGCAGCCAGCATACAATTGTTTATGGTAGTGACCTTTCATAATTCAATCATATATCCAAACCATCTCAAAGTAGAACTTAGACTGATTACATCCATTCATTGCTCAAAGGGTTATTTCACCCACCCCTTTCTTTTATAATTAGTGGCTTTTTTTTTCGTGAATATTAGTAACATTCTTATTAATGATTTTTTTTTTCTTTTTTTTTTTTTTTTTTTTTTTTTTTTTAATGCAGGTACTTTTGTTGGAACGTCATATATTTAATGTTTATATAATTTCATTTTTTAATTGTATAGCAATAACTGTAAAATGTATCAAATAATATCCGAACCTGTGAATTTGTATATACCTGTATTTTTACATAAACGTTCGTTACTCAGAATGAGTGATAATTTTACTTGTTCATATAATTGTTCTGAGCACGGCGATTGTGACAATGGCACTTGTGTATGTGAGGTAAGTTCCATTTGCTATTCCTTAATTAGCTTTTAATTTATTAGTTAGTAAAAGTTTTATCCCTAGCGATTAGGCTGTTAATTTGAATAAACAAAGATTAATATTGATTAAACAGTTTTAATGGAAGTAAAACCAAAATGTGAAAGACGTATATGTATAAAATCGAAAGTGGAAGTAATGTCCACTATTAAGAAGTCTAAAATGCAAGGAGTAATACAGCTTGAGTTTATCTGAACGTTTAACTAATGCCTAGAAAACGTCCGCATAGAAAGATGTGTCAGTACGTCTGAACCATCCTAGGACATCTAGTGCACATAGTCTGGTGGGCAGTTTGAGCTTGTGCATCGTCTTGCAAAAACAAGACCCCTTATATTGTACACCCTCTTCCAAAAGTGTTTTCACTTAGGTGAATGATGTTCGGTGTCCTTGTAATACAGGGTGATTACAAAAGAACTTCACACTTTTAAAAATTTATTACATCAAAGCTATTCAGAATATAGACACACCACATACGGATTCTTAAAGAAAAACTCTTAAAGTTTATTGTGACACAGTTAAAGATGTTCAATATGCCCCCCTGTTGTGACACTGCGTACATCAATGCGGTAGTCGAATTCATCCCAAACCCGCATTAACATGTCTCCATCAATCCCACGTATTGCTACCGTAATGCGTTCTTTCAGCTCGTCTAGGTCACGGGGAAGGGGTAGGGTGAAGACCTTGTTCTTTACACACCCCCATAAAAAGAAATCGCAAGGTGTGAGGTCGGGGCTCCGCGGTGGCCACTTTGCAAGTTCCAGGTTATTGTTTGCTCGACCAATCCACCGCTGTGATTCTTTTTATGGGGGTGTGTAAAGGACAAGGTCTTCACCCTACCCCTTCCCCGTGACCTAGACGAGCTGAAAGAACGCATTACAGTAGCGATACGTGGGATTGATGGAGACATGTTGCGGGTTTGGGATGAATTCGACTACAGGGGGCATATTGAACATCTTTACCTGTGTCACAATAAACTTCAAGAGTTTTTCTTTAAGAATCCGTATGTGGTGTGTCTATATTCTGAATAGCTTTGATGCAATAAATTTTTAAAAGTGTGAAGTTCTTTTGTAATCACCCTGTACATTAAACCAGTGAAATTAATCAGTTCAGGCAAGAAGTTGAGTCTAAATCACGTCGGACTCGACTTCTTGCCTGAACTGATTAGTTTTACTGCTTTAATGTATTGCAAGGATGCTGAACATCATCCACTTAAGTGAAAACCCTTTTGGAATAGGGTGTACATCACTAAGAACATGACAGTACGAGGGACAGTCAAATCGAACGGTGCACTTCAAGCAAATAGGCTGGGCACCGATGATGATGAAGGCTGTCCTAGGATGGTTCAGATGTTTTCCAGGCATTAGGATAAGTGTATAAAGTAGGGAAGCGTGTTGAAAAATAAATGTCTTGTCCACTGCTTGAAATTTGTTCTTCTGTTTTATAAATGCAAAAGTCCTGGTTTGACTTAAATGCCCTTCGTAGATACGAAATTGAGATTCCACACACTCTAAATCCATCCATTCCCAGAATTAGACTTCTTAGTTTTCTTATGTTTTGGATGTAAATCTTACTGTGTTTTGATAAAAATAAGGATAACAGTTGTTCTTTCTTTCTTTGTTTTTATTTTTAGGTCCAGTACAATGGTGATGCTTGTCACGAACCAAATTTCAGTTATTTTATAGCATTTGCCACCATATTTTTTAGCATAGGAGCTGTATCATTCATACAACTGGTAATGAATTTCTTTGCTAATTTTTTTAATGGGTCTTTTTTTTATTTTGTGCTCGGGTTAATATAAGTCTTCTTGTGTATTGCAGTTATTATGTGTGAGGTCAGAATTTTTGAAAATGAAGACTCCATCTATATGGCAGGCCTGTAGAGTAACAACACAGAAAGCCCTTTATGTGTTAATTCTTTTGGCATCAAATATTAGGGGGATTTATTTCTCGTCTTTGGTGAGTTTTATTTTTATAGAGTTTGCTCAACAAGAAAAAGTAAATTAATGTTTCAAAAGAGGACTTAGATGATTTAGAATAACTTGCTTGCCAGTCTCGCTATTATTTACATTTTTTTATGTAGTGATACAGTCGAACCTCGATACATGTATAAGGATAACTAAAAAAAAACAAAAAAAAAAAAAAAACGGATAAAATAACTCTAAATGCACGGTGATGTCATTGGCAGACACATTCTGTTTAATATGTATTCTCGTGCATCATCTCCCTCTAAGCCAATGGGTACTGTTGCCTAAAATTGCTGACTGGTCAGTAATTGTACTGCATCCATTACATAAACTCCGTAAGGGGTCATTCGGAATCGGTACACTTCACTGTTCGAATGTCAATTGTTATTCGGAATTTATCCTTCATTTTGACCTCTCTAGGAAAAATTCTGTCCAATTTCAGATTATTTTCCAAAGTTGTAAAAATGTAATTTCTTTCTCTTCATTTTAATTTTTATGTATTCCAATTTTATTTTTTAAAAGCAAATATCGGACACTTTTCAAATCAATTAGTGTATTTTTTTTTTTAAACGAAAATCCGTGCTCTGGATAAAGGGATACTTCGCTTAAATGGAAATTTCCTTCCAATCCTGAGGATATTCTTATAGCGAGGTTCGACTATATTGATGAAATAATTTTTTCAAGAATATAAAAGCAAAATTACAAGAGCGATTCACATTAAAATATTTTATTGTGCGTTTTATTGAGCTAAAAGGGGTACAAGTGCGTTTTATTTCTATGTAATCTCCTTCTGTGCAATATACCGTTATTTTCGATGTATAATACGCTTTAAAATTATTGCTGTTTTTGGAAAAATTCCCGTTCGTAATACGCAACGAATTTTAATACAGGGTTATTCAAAATGAAGGATGTAAAAAGAAAACATAGCTAACTCTATAGTAAGACTCTATCTATCCTCTCCCTAACTGCGATTGGTCGAAGTCTAATCACAGCGCGACATCGTGCTGCAAGTGCTATGAGCAATTAGTTCTTTTGTTTTCTTTACAAAGAAATGCAATTCATGTATATTTTTAATGATCTCTAAATGCATATTTAATAAAACTAATATTGAGATAGTTAAATTTTATTTCTATTGTGCCCTGAGCGCGTGGGTGGGGGGTGCCAAAAGGTACCCACAACAAAAATTCACACACATGCGTCCAAATAGACCAAATAATTATTACTGGTTTAAATACTTCCGTAAATAACATAACTAAAGCCTTTTTGCGTCCGCTCAGCTGGTGCATGAGTGAAACTATTCGACCAACAAATACAACACTTAATCCTAGCGACCCAATTACAGAGACAGGCACTTGCCACTGCTTGCACCCCGCTACTGTACCTCAAAACGAATAGAGGGTTCTCAGGAAGGCGTCGCGCTCTCCTTTATAAGATTCCAAACCCCAGTGGCCCCAGTGGCCCTCATACTTTTTTAAGGTTTGCATTTGAATCAACCTTGTAAAAAAAGACTTTACACTTTCATTTGGTGGCTATTAACTAGATTTTTCAAATTAAAAGAGTATTTAGCATATATTTTATTTCATTATTGCCTTCAATAGGTTTTTACAAACATCGGACAACTTTCTGCCCTTATTGTTCCTTTTAACTGTCAGTTAGGTGTTTGGCAGTTAAATATTTTCTTATTTTAAAGCTTAGCTAACCAAAATATTTATTTGTACTATAGGTTCGTTATTTCCTTTTGATTGTTTATTTGTGAATATACTCTCTATTTTAGGCAAAGGCACCACATCAATGGGCTCCTTACTTACTTAGCGCATATTACACGATTCTCTTATCAGGGGCTTCTCTCATTGTGTGCTTTTGGGCAGAGGTAAGCACTAGAAACGGAACGAGTTCTTTATCTTCAAGTATCTTTTATTATATAATATATTTTTTAAATGCATTTATTTCATTATGTGATTATTTCTGGGATTAACACGATTAAGCATTTATGAATCGCTACAAAAAAGAATGGAGAACTAAATTCTAAAAATGAAGTTAGGTAAAACATGGACGAGTGGGTTGTAGAAATCATTTAGGGAAAAACAAATATAAAATGTCGTTAGTGTCGTTACCATTAATATACACTAACTGGTCATTCGTCGGTGGACATCCCATACCAGTAAGTTAAACCGGACCCTCCACAACATCAGTATCACATAAGATAGCCTTTCACTGCATGCAACCCTTCAAGGAAGACTTTCCGCTAATTTGCGATAGATGTTGGCGGGAATCTCGTTCCATTCACCTTCCAAATTGGCAAACAGCTCAATAGATGTTCTTTGGGCAGCATGGCCTGACCCTCAACCTGGCGCTCCAATTCGTCCCAAAGGTATTCAGTGGGTTTGAAGTCTGGGCTTTGGGCTCGCCAGTCAAGTTTTCCCATACCCATTTCCTTAAACTTGGTGTTAATAATGCCTGCTGTATGACAGGGAGCATTGTCGTGCTGAAACGGATATAGGCCATTATTAAGGTGGCCAGAACGTCCCAGTTTTCCGGGACAGTCCTGATTTGAATGTACTACCCTGCAAAAAGTAAGGATAAATATATATCAATTGGATATTGATAGATTTAATTGTCAAAAATTACATGTCTCAGATTTGTTCCGCATTTTTCACGGTTGTGTTTCGGATTAGTATCATAAAAAATCTGCTCACCCTAACAATTACCAAAGTGTTCCCATAATGTCGGTAGATAGACTTGTTCCGAACTGTTTGGTATGCCTTGGCATTCGTAGATCCACGAACTAAAACAAGAGGACCAAGACCTTGCCACAAAAAGCAGGATCAGATCGTGATGCCACCATTTTCGAATTTCACTGTGGGTACGACACAGTCTTGTAAATATAAATCGCCAAATCAACACTCGTTGACAGAAAACAATCGGATACAGCAGTGCGACACATGTTTTCAAGTGATCATTGGTCAGATGCAGAAATCTTTTCTGTACAAGATCATAACTGGTGACAAAAATTGGGTTTGGTACAATAACTGGAAAACAAAAAAATCGTTGGATAACACTACTCTCCTTGCAGCCCTAACACACCTTTCATACAAGAGCGTTCCAAAGGTCCCCATCATACCTGATCACATAGAGGACTCCAAGAAGAAAAAAAATTGCCACAACATTCGAGTTGACCCGATGCAATAACTTCCCAGACACCGTCGCCAAGTCTATACTGAGCGAAGTTTGAAGAAGAATACGGCAACCCGATTGACTTTAGTTCACACAATCTGATGACATCCATCAATCAGAGAACTATCAAGAGCATCACTGATTGGTCATCTCGCATTTTTTTTTTTTTTTTTGATTACTTTTATTTTTTTTCCGTAATGTTTTTTGGATAAAATGCCGAGGTGGAAAGAAAAACAGATTTTGCCACATTCACCTTTGTTGATGCAGATTTGGACCTGTTGTTTCTGTTACTATAAATTCCCTGTCATGTTCAATTCACAGCAGGTGTGAAATCTGCAAGACGCAATTGAGGAAAAACGACCACTGAGTGGTGAGAACTCATGTTTGTGCTGCTCAGATGGTGAAGGTCATCCTTAATGAACTTCAGTTTGGAAGTCCTATTCCATCCAGTGTCTTTTCCAGACACTGCTCCTTTGAATTACCACTTGTTCAGGTTGAAGCAGAATCGTCCAGCTGGTACACGGCATCAAAATTTAGAAGCGTGAAATTGGATCGCCAATTTAGAGTCGAATAATGAATTGTTCTTCCGTCGCAGAATCCAAATGTTGCCTGAATGACGGGCAAAGATGGTAGCAGCCAACAGAAATTATTTCAAATAGATATGTAACCCAATTTCCGAGATCTAAATAAAATTAAACTCAGACGGGATTTAAGTTTGCACACCTCGGAAAGTTGCACACTCAATATATTCATGTTAACGTATTATCAATTTCTTTATGTCTCTGCACGTAATTTCTTTTTGTTACTTTGTCTGTAGGATGAATTTAAAATGTTTTTTATTTTTATGAAATGTATTTTCAGATCTTTCACTTGCCAAATATTAAATGGGACAAGCCTAGATTCTTAAGTAAATCAATCCTTGGTTTTGTGGTATTTAACGTGTTGACGTATTCCTTACTTATTGTGGAATTAATCCTCAGCCAATTTACAGATGATCTGGAAGTAGAACCTGTAAGAATGAAAAATAGAATCCTTTTTTATGTTGTTGCTCTGTGTATGGCGTGGGTTCTTTCAGTGATTGTTTTTCTTTTCAGAATTTTCTAAATCATGTGTTCAATGGATGCTATGCAGTTTTGTTATTTATTGTCGTCATATTTTTTCTTTTCTATGGAGTAGAGGTGTATTTTAAGGTAGTAGAAGTCTTAGTTTACATTTAATTTTTTCCGTCTGCAGTTTTTATTTCTAACATTGTTGTTTAATTTTACGAAAGATTCGTGGTGGATTTGCCTCCGGTCCAATTCGTTACATCGACTCTGCACAACTTCATCAGTCACGTTTTGGTCTCATCTTCCAAGCCTGCATGCTCATGATTACGGTCTGCTTCTTATTTTCTGAGATTCTTGGACAGTTTTGGAAAAACAAGTGAGTAAACGCTTTAAAATAGTTGATTGTTGAGTTAATTTTGATGAAAACCGCACAAATTGACTTTCATTTGGCAATCGTAATGTTTTTCAGGAATTTATTAAATAAACCATTAAGGAATGACATGACCAAGTACCGAAATGCCAAACCATTTGAAACTTATTGCCCAAATTTTTGAGTCGTTTTAGGAAACCTTAAAACATGTTCCGACCATCTTCAAACTTCTTAAAAACTCGTATACGAGGCGCATCCAGAAAGTAAGTTTCCCTATTTAAAAAAAAAAAAAAAAGAACTCACACTTACCGGAACATATTTATTGGTAACAAGTGCAGCAATGTTTCAGCTATTTTTCAACATAGCCACCACCAGAATTGAGACACTTGTCGTATCGTGGGATGAACTTTTGTATCCCCCTGTCGTAGAACTCTGCCGCCTGTGAATGGAACCAGTGTGTGACAGACGTCTTCAGCTCTTTGTCGTTGCCAAAATGCTCACTGGAGGACAGGAATTTCTTGAGTTTAAGAAAACGTGAAAATCGCTGGTTCTCCATCACGCGCTGCCGCACAAGCTCAACAAGATCATCATGTTGACTTTGACGACCTTCGGAAAACTGCCTACACCAGCGACGCACCATCTGCTTAGTCATGATGTTCGGCCCATAGACCTGACAGAGCTGACGATGAATTTCAATTGGCGCAATGCTTTGTGCGTTCAAGAACTTTATCACCGACCGAACCTCGCAGGCGGTGGGAGAAGAAATAAGAGCTTCCATTTCGGACCATTGCTACCACGCTACTGGCATGAGGCAGGACCTGTCCGGCTGGCATATGATTGATACGTCATAGATCTGTTACGCATGCGCAATTGACACGGCTAATTACGTTTACTTTAAAGGGGAAAACATCGGGAAACTTACTTTCTGGATGCGCCTCGTATATTTGTTCATGACATGCCCTTACAAGTTGTTTGATATATTACATGTCATATCTTAGCATTGAAAATCTGTAGGGGTACCAGAATGATACTAGTAGAGCACGTGCTAATGTACCGATTTCGACCTTCTTTGCGACGATGAATGGGAAGGCTAAAAGAAGGTTCGTGCCGATTAAAATTAAACCAGAAGCCTTAAAGACTCGCATTAAAAGTTTGCCATCTCTAGATGTGACAAGCTGAAGCAATCCTGACTGACGCTAGGCTAATTAGAAGATGATTGCATACTCCAAAGATGAACCTGTTGCACTCAAAAGCAATATCTGAATTTGATTTTGGGATTGTTGAACTGTGTAATGTTCCCTTGCCAGCTGCCACAAGCACTCTGCAATTGCAATTTTTTTGTTCTTTAAGATCTGTCACTATTAAATGGTTGCCCAAGTTGACTGATGAACCAGCTGTCACAGTTAACTCAATTGGCATGTACTAAAGAATAAGAAGTAGCAAGAAAGCATTGAGAAAATATTAGTTAAATTAACATTATAAAATTGGATTTCAAACACTTCATTGCAAATACCGTTTTAAACAGATCATAGGCATTTAGACACGTAACTAGCATTTGACTTTGTTTTACCATTTATTATTGAAAAGGGTACCTGTGCTAAGCCGCAACTGCCACGACGTGATGTTTCGAGTTGTTGAATTAGGAGTTGCACTTTGGTTTCCTTGTGTTTTATGGAATTGCATGAGGTAGGACTGAAAAAATTTTAATTTTTAATCACTTATTTGTTTCTTCCATGTTATTGATTTGATATTGCTTTAAAATGTGTTTGAATATGACATGATTTGGATGAGTGTGAATGCTGCGTGTGTTCAAAGCATTTATAAATGCACATTACCAATTATCAAGCTTTGCAGCAATACTGGAATTTTGTAAGTGCTGAAGCTTTTGAATTGTTCCAGTACAACTGTCTCTGGTCTTTAATGAAGGAACCATGCTCCCTGTTTCAAAGCATATACTGCATCAGTACAGTGTAGGAAAGGAAAGGAAAAACTCCACATTTTAGTATTGCTCTCAGCTCTTACTAATTGCGCTACCATGCCCCGTTACTGCGTGTGCGTATGGATTTCTATGAAAATACATGGCAGGCGATCTCCTCCTCCTCCCTGATGTCATACAAGTTGGGAATCCTGCTTACCTTTAAAGCATCAAATACATTATAAAATAAACCATTAAGGAATGACTTAACCAAGTACCCAAAAGGTTAAACTAAACCATTCGCGGATCCATATTTTTAAACCACCCTATGTTAACATTGTAAGATTCTAATGGACCATAATGATAGCATTAAACCACGTACCTTTGAACCAGTTTGGATTATCATTAATTCTACCATATATTCATTTATGACACGTCATTCCAAGTTGTTTGATATATTACATGCCATATCTTAGCATTGAAAGTTCCAATGAACCGTAATGGTTCCACGAAACCAGGCGCCTTTGAACCAATTTCGACTATCAATAATTTTCCGTTATATTCGTTCATGGCACATCATCCCAATTTATTTGATATATTACATACCATATCTTATCCTTGAAAATTTTTGAGGGTGTCATCAGGGTAGCATTAGAGCATGTGCTATTGTTTCGATTTCAACCATTTTCAAAATGGTTCATTCCCGGACCCATATTGGCGAAAAATAGTAATTTATATCCACTTCTATCTCGTCATTACGATTTGTTTGATATATTACTTAATATATATCTGCATTAAAAATTGCTAGATGGCGTCGTGAAGGTACCATTTGTGCACGTGTTATTGAACCGATTTAGATAAAATTTGTGATTGGTTCGTGCCATGTACCATATTCATCGACTGACGAAAAGAGATTTTGAAACTCTTTCATGTGTCGGAAGTGGTCGATTTGGTGCAGTGTGTGGCAATTGAGACCAGTTCCCCACTTCATCTCATCAAATTGGTAATAATCTCAGAAACGTGTGCAGTGTTGGATTGTATGTTGGTTTCAAACGTTGATTTTAACTTAATTGTTATTAATAATTTGTTTTTCTACTTTTTTAGTCCCGAGCAGTTATGGATTTTAAACCCGAAGAAAATACTTAAAAAATTAGAAATTGACAGAGTACAGTCGCATAATGAATCTGAATTCTTGGTACAGAATGGGCCTAAAGTATTAAGTAAGAATCGTTACGCTCCTTCTCTTTTAATGTTAACATCTTTTTTCAGCCAGACGTTGTAAGTTAAGCTTTAAAACTTTTAGGTACAGAAGCGTGGGTCCCTCATCCAGATTGTTTTATTTGTTACGATTCGGATCGAGACGATGCCGGTCCTCTGATCCAACCTTGCTTGTGCAAAGGTGATGTTGGGGTCGTCCATCACGACTGCTTACGAAAATGGCTTGTAGAGGTGGGTAACCATTGAACTTACGTTATAGTTTTTGGTTGTTGTTTTTTGAAAACAAAAAGTGCTGTCTTTTTTGTGACACATGTTTAATTTTTTAGTCTGCAGATAATCCTGATAATTTATGCTGCAAAGTTTGCAAGGAACCTGTAAGTACGAGTTGACCATCTTTTATGGGGAGAAATTTTAAATTTAAGAATTGAACATTGAAATGTAATTAACGAATTCCTATTAAATATGAGGGTTATCCAAGAATCGAAGACCTTTATTTATTTTGGCAATAAGGACGTTATTTCTCAAAAGATGGCAACACTAGCGTGTAGGAGTGGCGAGTCAGCTTGGATGTTGCTTCAGTGTGATCTTGGCATCTGTTTAAGATGGCGGCTCCTCTGTCAAATCCCACCACATGTGAGGTGTGTTCAGTCCTTCGTTTTCTCAATCAGGAGGAAGTTCGACCCGTTGAAATTTCTTTCTTAACTTCTCTGTTCATGGTAAAGTGGTAAGTTCGTGAAGATCACCGACAGTCCGTGATCTCGCAGCGTTGTTTCCAGAGGTCACTAAGTCTACCATGCAGTTGATTTTGACAAAAAAAAAAAAAAAAAATTGGGGTGTGCAATGTGCTCTTTGGGTGCTGAAAAGTTCATGGGCAAAATCGTGTGCTCAGGAAGTTTTGGATGATTTTTTGGACTCTATGTTCACAGGCGACAAAACATGGCACCACCACTATTCACCTTGTACCCAAAAATTTCATGAGATTATAACAAGCCAGAAAATCATGGGATCGAAAAGGTGTTATTCTCATCAATTTTTTGCCTCCAGGGACCACAATCAAAGCTGATTGTTCTTGCCAAATGTTAAAAAAAAACCCTACGAAAACTATCCAAAACGAGTGACGAGGTATACTGAGCAATACAAGGGCCTGGGTTTGCTTCACAACAACACTCGGCACCATGCAGCCAGCCTCACCATCTTGTTTTTGAACTCATTTGGGTGGGATGTTCTTTGTCATCTTGCCTACAGCCCCGACCTGGCACAGAGTGATTTTCGTCTTTTTTTCTTCACCTGAAGCAACATTTGGCTGGAAAACGCTTTGAAACCAACAGGGACGTGGAGGAAGAGGTGGTTGAGGACAGCAGCGTGGGATTTTTATGACAAAGGAATCGAGGACCTAGTGCCACGGCTAACCAAGTGCATCGATCGTTACGGGGGCTATGTCGAGAAATAGAGGAGATATGTACATACAATGTTATAAGTTGTTTTTTGTAAAAATAAAGGTCTTTAATTATTGGACAGTCCTCATCGTATGTCAATTTACATGATCGAGGAGGACTGACTTAAGTTTGTGAATCTGAAAGAGTGAAAAATATATATATTGGTAGTGGAATAAATGTGCATTACTCATCAATGGAACACTTAATAAAGTGGTTTTCAAGATTCCACATGTGGGGGTAATGATGTGAACAGTGATATTGCTCTACATTATAAAATACGCTAAAGGTGCTACATATACACTCCTGCTTTAAAGTATCCAGACATTCCCATTTTATACAGTATAGACGGAAGTGGTATTGACATGCTGCGACTTAATGCCCCAAGATACTACGAGATGTTTGAAAATCACCTTCCTGGAGCAATGGCAATGCACCAGACTGCTTCTTCTTGCAAGACAATACCAGGAGACCTAGCTTTACTCGTGCTGATATCAAGCTGCTGCTATTACATGCCCAGCGTCATGGGATAGTGCTGGAATGGTGCATACAGATCCAGAAACCACTGACCATTACTGGATCATTCAAAAGCCTAATGGCAACTTGTCTTGTCAGAGGAGTGCAAGATGATCTACAGGGAGAGTCAAAAGTTGCAGTACATCCTGTTTTTTCGAGAACCTTGCAGGAATTGGGAAATCTGAATATTCCAGTAAGGCATGGGTGAGGTGGTCTATCTTTTACGGTATGTACCAAACATGGCCGCCATCTTGAAATCGGCCATTTTTTTAAATGGAAAGGGGGTCGTGTGATATATCAAATAACATGAGCATTTTCTGACAATTTCATTCCTGTAAACAGATTTGAAGTAGCAGTTATGGTCCATTTAAAAAAAATTGACTTAGATTCAAGATGGCGGCCTTGTTTGGTACATACCCTAAAAGATAGACCACCTCACCCATACCTTTCTGGAATATTCAGATTTCCCAATTCCTGCAAGGTTTTTGAAAAAACAGGGTGTACTGCGACTTTTGACTCACCCTGTAGAATAAGATGGGGATCATTTGGCCGGAAGTTCTGAAAACTCCTTACTGTGCGTGCATATTTTGATGTCATTGGATGACAGCAAAATGTCTACAGAAACCATGGTGGCAATGTTAACGACAGTCTTGCGATAGGGACACTTAAAAGACTTGTGAATTCTTTCACAATTCTTGCCTTCTGATATTATGTCATAATAACGTTGCTGGTGGATGCATACCAGATGAGTGTTAAAGTCTCATTGCGGATATGCAGTCTTCTTCAGTTCTCTACGATGATTCTAATAATTACTGTATACAGTCAGACCTCGCTATGTTGAATTTTGACTTCGTGTGCCAACATTATAAAGATTTTTTTTTTTTTTTTTCAAGAAAAATATTTTTACAAAAAAGAAAAGATTTGTGACCCACTTCCGTTAGATTTACATGATTCTTATGCGTTAGGAAAAATATTTTTGATCACATTGGCAAGTCTTGGTTGTGTACGAGATGATTGAGCATGTGCAGTTTGTGCTCCATTTGTATGTGGTGTACTCTTCATACAGGTGATTTTTATCTCCTGTTGTTCTCCGTATTCTCACAGTACCTTTAATAACGTAAAAATCTTTATTTAAAAGTAACCCCCCTGACATTTCGAAACCCATTCCTGTGAAATTCGAGATATCGAGGTTCGACTGTATACTCATCTTGTAAGCTGAGGGCAGGTTTTGGCTAAAAATAAATGATGAAATTTGCTAACCCCGTGGATAAGCCAAGAGTAAAATTTGTGCGCCTAAGAAATTTTATTTTTGAATTTGAAATTTTCCATTAGCTTAACCAAGATTGCTAATTTTCTTTTTATTCTTTGGTAGTATCAGTTGGAAAAAGGACAACCGTGGTTACCTGCAGGCTTCACTCTAACAAGTTGGCTATACACCGCAAGCATAGTTACAGTCATGTGCGGCACTGCAGCCGGAGCCTGGACCATTATTCAGCTCTACGACGATTCCGGTCTTCGCATGTTAGCCGTCGGTGTTGCTCTTCTTGTACAGTATGTTTGTCTTAAGTGAGTAGAGTTTCCAGTTTTTTTGGTAATATTTTTTTTAACATTGACCAGCACAAATGCAATTGCCTGACTGACTGCCAGCTAAGTTGTGGGATTCTTATGGTTCGACTCAGCTAAGAAAAAAAATACGGTGCATCTTCGTGCCCCAATCACTGCATCTTTTTAAAATGTCGGTGTTGATAGATAAGTTAGCTTATTTTTTTAAGCAGAGCAAACACTGCAAAAGAGTTTGCTTTTAAAATATAACAACGATGGAATGTAAGCGGGTACAAAGGATTATGGGAATGGCAAGCACTTTTCCATTAGCCTTTGCGTTGACAGGACTATTCAACCGATAAGCTCTCAACGCTGATTGGCGTTTTTCTTATGTGAACCAAACTGTAGCTAACAATAGAAACGGGGGATTCTTCTCTTTGGAACATGGGAATTACTGACATACTCAGTACTGCGTTTGCTTAAGGGGAGCTTGGAAGGTCCAGTATGCAGATGGGAAGACGAATGTATCGAGTTCTATGCATATCGATTGTCCCCCAGCACTGATATGGGGACACGATTGAAAGAGTCTCTTATCCTGAGAGGAAGAGTGCTTCTCCATGAGCAGGGCTTGATACAGCCGTACGCGTTGTTTACGCTCTTAGTTGTTATAAATGTTAGCTGTTAAGCCCATAGGCCTGACAACGTTCTTTTTGGAATCTTATCGGGGACATGTGTAGATTGGCTATTCACGGATGGTCGCCCATCCAGTGACGAGCCGTGCCTGATGTAGCTTAACTTCACAGAAGTTGTGTTCAGTGAAAGCCCACCAGGCCACGGCCTCGCCCAGAAGTTGTGTTAAGCAATTGGGTTTCTGAAACCCGGTTAGCGATGTCATAAGTTGGTTTGCACCAAGAAACGGGAAAAAGAAACATGGTGAAGTGCAGTGGCGAATAGTCTGGTGAGGAAAACAAAACTCTATATAACTTCAGGGAGAAATCGAGCTTGTAAGTAGTAGGTTCGGGTTTAACTAATCTATACTTTTCAATGGCTTAAAACCATATGGTTAGAGTCACTAAGCAACTGGCTAGGAACCGACATCATGCTTACCAGCTCCGTAGCCAACAAGAAAGAAAGACAGGCCCTGGCGCGGAAAAGTCACCTGACCATACTAATCAGAGTAACAATGTAACCTTCATTGTTTCCATCTTGGATTTTAAAAATATTTTTTAGTTTGTTGGAAATAATGACGATTAGATTGTTGGTTGGACTATTATGATCGGGTGACTTTTTCGTGCTAAGGCCAGTCTCTCGTTAGCTATGTACCAGCTCTATTGTTTAAACTTGAGAAAGGCTGAACGGAAAGTGCTAGATCAGCTATTTAATCACGATTTAAAATTTTCTTGGAATATGGTTGCCTTTGTATCTGAAACCGATACTTTTGTGAACTGCAGTCTACCGATCATGCTTAACTCGATGCGAACATAGCATAAGTAGATCTTTAATGTGAACTCTGATTTTAACTTGCAATAGCTCTGTATTTACATTGTACACCAATTTATTTCTAGGTTTTTGGGATTCAGTACAGTGACTGCTTATCAACGAGCCAAAGTTTCAGCCATAAAAATTCTTGGACAACGATTCATATACTTTCAACCATCAACACCCGAAAAGGCACCGACCTCGGAAACTACTTTACCGGTGGCAACGCTCCCCCCCATGGAAGAAACCAGAGTGTGAAGGAGAAAACCGATCGAGAAGAAAACTTCGGTACAATAGAATGCCATTTTCTCAACTTCGAAGGGAGATGACCCATTATGCTGCCATTTGAAGACAAAAAAAATTTTTTTTTTTTTTCCAGTCCAAAAATTTTTTCTTTGGTACAGTTTCTAGAAAGCTCCTGTACATAAATCTATATTCTAAACCCTCATGTTTATAGAAAGCAGAGCTTCATTATTAAAGTTGAGTAATGGCTTCTAAACTTCATTGTCATTCTAGCAGTCTAAAAACCATCCCTTGTTCTAGCTTTCAATCTCATCCTTATCTAATCTCTTAATCAATAGCTCGATCCGATTAGAGAGAGAGAGAATGTGGGTGGAGTAAGTAAGCAAGCAAGCGTTCTTTTAAGAAGCGTGTGTATATATGATGATTCTTATAAAAGTGTACAAAATGTATTAAAGACTTAGATCTAAAGGCTAAACTGTGATGGCTATGAATTTATTTCCAACAAAGACAACAAACAATAGTACACAATTTTAACATACACTTGTGATATTTTCTTTTCAATGAAACTGAGAGCACAGTGATGTTTTTAAAGTTTGTCCCCGATTCCGTTAAGTACAAACAACTTTGCAAAATGAACTTTGATAGATGCTCTCTTTTTTTATTAATTGGTTATGTATGTACATGATGAATAATGATAGCTCATAATTTAAAACACTTATTTGGTCTGCTTATGGAACTAATTTTTATGTACAAGTTAGCAAACAGTTTATATAATATTAAATTATTATTGTCATAACTTATCTTTTAAAAAGAGGTGCTATTTCTGCAATATTATCATTTGTTGTTCCATAAGGATCTCATTTTGTTTACTTTTTGATCAAGGTTTCTTGGGAAATTCCTCCTCCTTGGCCAACATTTTTACTGTTTTATGATCCAAAATATATTTCCCACGATTTTATGGAATATTTTGATCCTGAGATATTACTATTCCATAGAAAAATACTTCATAAGTAGCACTTAACAAAAGAGATATCATCATCGTCTATCCCTGCTGCGGGACCTAGAATGGCGATAGCGGTGTTCTTTGCTTCGTGAACGGTAGTGATAGTCTCTATGATGACGGTCTCTGCTTTTCGAACGGGAGCGTCTCTCTTTACTGCGAGATCTGAAAGGGAAGAAAAAACAAACTTATCACACTCGTATCTCTAGTTAAGATCGCATATACGCCGTTTAAGTAAAGCTCTCCTAGCAATAGTCAGTTTGCGATTTTTCGTACAAAGATAAATACAAGTTGCGCTGTACATACAAAATAGATTTTTCAGTTTTACAAATGAAAATTTGTTTCCCTTGCAGCATTTGCCCTCTTCAAAATGGATTTTTCCAGTCATTTCAAAAGTTAGTTATCAACATTTTGCTTAAGCTACTGCAGTAGTAATTTATTTGTATTCAATAGGGTTATTGTGCTATCGAAATGCATCATGTGTTCAAGCTGTTCTTCGACAGAGCTAGAGTTCGGCATCCATTATGAATCGGCCAAAATGCGAAAGAAGCTGATGCACAGATAAATTGGATCCTATGGAGGCAGTATTTTTAAGGAGCAGCATTTTTGACCTACCGCATTGAAAAAGGTAACGGGTAGACCATCAACGTCGAATGAAAGTGTTCACCTGCAGCCCAGAGAAATCGATGCATTGTTTGTTTGTTCCGTTAGGTTTTGTGTGCTGGAAATGACGAAAGTAAACATACTTGTTTCATCATACGAAAATTCATTACAAAAGTGGATAGACAATGACAAATCCATGTTAAACAAAAACTTTGTATGAAAAATCACAAACTGCCTAATGAAAAGGGGAAGCACCCTTCAGCAAATTTGGTATATGCCATCCAAATTCATTTAACCTCGGAACGCAAGATCAGGTCGAAATAATCCATACAAACAAAATTTTGAAATTTTTGTATACAGAGTGATCCAGAAGTCAGTTTTGTTCATGCGGAACTTTATTGCAACACATTTGAACAATTTGTAGAGCAGTTAGACGATACCGAATGCAGACAGGACATATTATCAACAGGACAAAGCTACGGCTCACACAGCTCAAATCTCAATGGAACAAATGAAATCTGTGCCATTCTGGAGGACATGCTGCAATGAATTTCCAAGAATACTTTGTTGCATTCGTTTGGGTGAGCAGGAGAAGTGAGTGCCGCTTTGAACATTTTACTGTAGGCTCAATCGGTGTCGCACTGATTAAGGAATATCCACTGCAAATTTGATGTCTGTATATTTAATGGCCTGGGCAAACTGACTTTTGGATCACCCTGTATATTGACAATTATGCCCACATAAATGACATTCACACTAGTATTTATTATTTTTTAAATTAGAAAAAAATCAAGCTAGGTCAATTTGATCCGATCTTGGCCTTCTGTTTTTAAAGTTTCGTTTTGTATTGAAAGAATGAATTGTATGCTATCCAAATGCCGCATATGTTATGGTTTGCAAATATGTTAGGTGGCAATGGAAGTCTAGGTAACCCTTTCAGATGGCTTCAATTTGGCCATTACAGTAGAACCTCCGTACAGCGAACGTCGATATAGCGAAATTCTCTCTATAACGAAATTTTTCTATGGTCCCGGCAAAAATCCTATTGATTTAATGCTTTTTCAATCTCCATATAGCGAAATCTTTATAGCGTAATTATCCCTAAAACGTAAGGATTTTTCGGTCTAGACAATAAATTTTAAGGTATATTTTAGCTCTTTATTACGAAATTTGGTTCCCTCACTTTTCATGACCGGACAACCAGCGAACAAAATCATTGCTAACAAAGTTAAAAACAAGTTCTTACGTCACAAGCTCTGCCCAGTCGGCAGCTGCTATGGCATTAGGCTTATTTTATCGGCAAAATTACAAAGAGTTCTCGAGAACAACGTTATCACATTAAACTACCCATGATGCACTGCACAGCAATAATGGCGGCCAGCTGAGGAGTTTAAATGTGCAAGGATGTTAAAAATTTATTTTCTATGAGAATCGGCACGAGAATGACTATAAAAGCTTTCGAAACTTGGAAGATTTTTTATATTAAAAACTTTAATATTTGTTCAAATTTATGAATTTATTTTATTTAAAGTTTAAGCCCATAAACATTTTTGTGAAATGTAATTTTACCGAGGCCAACGATAAAACACTCGTCGGCCTTACTATACACGCTTATGGGTACGTTCTATCGGTATTTTGCCGTAAAATACGTATTACAATATTATTTTCGACCCATTCTGCTTTCAAATTTTAATTATTTCAGAAAAAAATAATCGCAATCCAAACAAAATTTTCAGCAATGGCAGCCTAGACGACTTTAGATAGGCAGCGATGTCAAGTATCGAAAAAGTTTTGTTCTTAATGTTAAGAAGCATTCAAATTAATATAAAACACTACATTCTTATATACAAATACTAAATTTAAAATATATACATATATAAATGCAATTATCAGCAATTTATACATCAAAATTATGCAAATTTTAACACCACCTCCATGCAACGAAATATCTATATAGCGAAATGATTTTGCCGGTCCGTTGAGTTTCGCTGTACGGAGGTTCTACTGTATCAAGCATAATTAAAGGCTTCGAACCAGAGACCATTCTGGATTACAACAACCAAAAATGGCTGGATAACTTGAACGCACTCTTATTTTTGATATCTACTTGGAAAATAAACACATAAATGATTTATGGTTCAAAAACGGCCTGATTTTAGAATTTCGCAGGAAGCAAATAATCTTGGCGTTTCGAGGGATAAAATTCTGGTAACCATTTCAAGTCATTAAAACAAACCTCTTTAAAAATATTTTCTCATATCTCCACCATGTCATTTATGACCATAACATAAGAAATAAAATCACCTGTGCTTTCTTTCCCTGTTTCGGCTTGGGCTTCTACTTTTATGACCATCGTGTTCCTTCCTCTGTCTTTCTTTCTCTCTAGCAATGTCTTCGGCAATGTCTCTGCTCGATCGGCGTTCCCGGCGTGCATGCGATTTCCTTTCCCGATCGTCACGCCGCTCTCTATCGTGGCTACTCCTGTCTTTCTCCTTCTCTTTCTCTTTCACTATCTTATGTTCTCGTTTCTCTTCCACGACTTCTTCGACCTCCTCTACCTCCGCTTCTTCGTCTCGTCGACCGTTTTCCTTCTTATCATCGCGTCTCACTTTCCTTTCTCGGCTTGCAGATCTGAAATTCATTCATTCATTTTGCCTTATTTTGAATCTATATTTTAAGTATCAAGTCATAAAATAATAAATTAAAAAAAAATAAAATCAAATACGGAAAAAACAAAAAAAGTTTCTAATTCACTTGCATCATGGCTAATAAAAAGAAATTTAGTTAAGGTTTAACCATAACGAATAGAATTAATAAATGCAATTACTTGCATGCATTATCGATCAGCGAATCGTAAGTTTTAGACATCGCTTACAAGGGAAAAGATTAAACGTTAAACTGTAATTTTAAAACACGATTTCTTTTTTTTCTTCTTACTGTTTCTAAAAGGTAAACTCCACAGAATAATTCAACTTATCCTGGAAGATTGAGAATTACCCCTCTCGTCTCCTCAGGAGAATCAGCGGAACAAGAAGTCATTTCCTGCCACAAGAACCGCTTTCGATTCCACATAACGCAAGAGTTTGCTATCCTGTTTTCTATCGGAATGCCTTTAAAATGTTCTCAGTTTGGGTGCGCAATCTTCACGTTTCATAGATTTCTCAATCAGAATCGATTAAGAAGCAGTAGATAGTTCTTTTGCCAGTGAAGAACTGGTATCCAAATGCAAACAGCATGGTGTGCTCAGTTCATTTTGAAGCGTCATGCTTTTTCTATGATCCTGCCATTCTAAATTCATTGTCAATTAAAACAAAATTCACTGAAGCTCTATTCTGTCCCAACTCTAAATGGGCCTAATTCTGGTAATCTTAAAGAACAACAACCAGGACAGTCAGGCATTTGCTAACCACTGAAGGAATGAAATAGGCCTCTCTGCTGTCGAAGTACATGCACGAGTGAATGCAATGAGTAAATTTTTTAAAATACGAATAAAAATTCCGTTTTAAACTTAATAAACAAATTACAAATTACACTAATAACAGGTAACACACTCATCACTTAGAAATAGCGAAACAATAAAACATAAGATAGAAACTTAACACAAAACGCGAAATTGCCATTTGCAGTAAGCAGGATTCGCTATGAAGTCTGTCGTTAGTGACAGCGGCGCTGTTATTTCAACATCCACCACCTCGCCTGATTTTAGCATTGGTTACTACGAGAGTAATCATGCTTATTGATTCTATCGGTTATGGATGAAAATAGGACACATGTATGAAACGATGACAAGCACATTAAAGCTGTAATTATACCAATCATCATTGGATGCGTTCGGGGAAACTGCCATTTTTTCCATATTATCATTCAAGAAACCGCCACCAGAGAATTCTGTTTGGAACCACTCCGATAATTCACTTTATCGAATTTCATTCCACTGAAATCCAGTGGGGAAAAAAGTGAAAATGACGTAAGATGGCAACAACCGATCAAATTTTATGTCAATGAAAACATTGTATGAAGTGTGTTTTTATTCTTAATAGGTTGTAAAATTAATTTTTTTCATTTTAGTTTCACAGTTTTAAAATAAATCTCCTTCACCTTATTTAGCGTTTCCTCATATCTTTTCAGTTTTTAAATTATGTCTTCATGTCTATTGCCATTACGTCATAATTCATTGCATTGTTCAATATCTTCTGTCAATTGTCAAATTCTCCCACGCTTGACGAAGAATTCTCAGATTCTCGAGAAATTCGCGAGTCACTGTTCTCCAAACGCACCCATTGCAGAAGATAAGAACGAAATGGTTGGTTTTCCAAATGTGAGCATTTACGACAGGCAATCATAAAGTCATTACAATCAACACGAAAAAATGCTCGCTTTTGAAAATGTGCGATGCAACTGGGAAGCAACATCCCGCCCGAGCGTCGAAAGCAAGATGGCATAGCCTGTTGGAAAATAGGTGCAAGTCGTGATAAGGTTCCTGCATTTGAAGGGGAGCAACACCAAACAAATCCATGATCAGTTACTGGCCGTTTATGGTGACAATGCCCCACTGTATGAGACAGTCGATGCTTCCACAGGGGTCAGACTTCTGCACGACAATGCACATAACACAAAGCTAGGTTCGAAATACACCCCATCTGCCATAAAGCGAGTTCTTCCTCTTGCCACACATGATGAACCCGCTTCGTAAACTACATTTCCAAGACAACGATGGAGTCTTCTTCGAGATGGAGCAGTTCCTCAACAGCCAAAAGCAGGACTTCTATAAAAGTGGCATCTAGCAAGTCGTCCATGGCCCTGGGAGATGCATATGCGGAGAAGGACGAACGCTACCATCGTGCAGCGTCGCCCCATCTCTCAGTCTTCCGACTGACATAATGACTTTATGACTGCTCCTCGTATCTCATTTAAAATTAATTCACACAATCAATACCAATTTTGGATAGAATTATAATAAGCTATTGCCAATTAATAAACCATAATTTTCAGAAGTTAATACGCGTAACATGCAAAGTTTAAAAAATCATCGCTGCAGAAAAATAAAAACTCGAAAAAAATTTTTTCAAGTCGCGGCAGATTTTATCTCCAAGCTGTCCTTATCGTTATTACATTCCCACGCATTAGAATAACCTTAAAAAACAGCAAATATTTAAACAGCAATCAAACGTAAAAGAACATTTCCATTTATAGTCTGCCCATCCTAGAGAGAACAGTCAAGGTCAATTTTGATAAACGTCATGACGTATCAAGTGACCAGAATAGACTAAACGGGCAAGGGGCTATCTGCAGAAATAATTCCTTTGACACGACGTCTGAACGCAAAGTTTTACAGAGTTAAGCAAAAGAAATCTCTGTGAAAATAGAAAACCCGAATTAACATTCATAGATTTCACATCGGAATTGATCAAAGAGCAGCAGATTAGCTTTTGCCAGCGAGATCAAATCTCCAATTGCGAACACCGTATCGTCCGCAGTTTGGGTTTTTTTCTATGCTCCTGTCGTTTTTAAGTCCTTGTCAATTAAAAGAAGAATTTCATTGAAAGTAGATAATGTTCCGACTCTAAACAGGTCTAATTCTCGTGTCTTCGAGAACAACGACCGTGATATGCATATGCTAAACGCCAAAGAATGAGTCAAGCCTATCTGACTCTGCATCATGTCAACTGACAAAGGACAAATGAACTGAATTCAACACATCCCTGTAGTGGAGGAATGTAGCTACTAAATGACGGCATACACCGTTCCGCACAATGTTCTGTTCTCGCGTTACCTGCCCTCGTTAGTTTAAATCAAACTTGGTTACGTTCCCCATTAAAAAATAAGGAACTTCTTAGAATAAAATGCGTAACTGCCTGCGTTTTTGACAATTTCCCAATTTGTCAAATTGTCTCCACAGACAAGTTAAAAAGTGCATGAAAAATATTCAAATGCTATTTTCAAAATCAAATTTTAATGCTATACATATGCTTCCTGGGAACAGAAAAGCCCAATGTTGCTGCAGAGGCACACAGCCTAAACCTCCGAGTAAATATATTCGGCACTCTATGGGTGCAGCAATTACACGTCCACGCTTCTATCCAATGCGCAAAAACTAAAACTAAAAAAAGAAAAAGTCACCTTCTCAACCTTGAAATGCGTTCTGCTTCTCCCCACGAAACTTCGTTGTCCGGAATATGCCTGGATTCCTGTTGTTGTGCGGGCTGTGGCGCAGGTCCGTCCTTTCCCAGGTTGCTTTTACTCGTTTTGGCTAAAGGGCCGACGGCTGATAACTTTTTTTCAATGTCTTTTTGGATAGGAACGGGGATTCGAGGGAACAAAGTCGAGTACCACTCTAGCTTGGAGAGATAATGTCGTAGCATTTCTCCTATCGTCATGATGCAACCGCCGCCAGCTTTTACGTCCAACTCCTACACGAGAAAAAACAAAAATGGGGAAAGAGGAGGAGAGGAATTGGGCAGGAGAACAAAAAACAAAAATAAAACCATTAATATTTTACTGGATACTTCAATTGTTAAGGCAAGTCAATTTTTTAAACGTAACATTAGGGTTATCGATTGCAGTTCTCAAATTTCTTTTTTCACGGTGCTTTAAGAGAATTCAACGAAACCAAATTCTCTCGTGCCTAATTATTAATACCGTCTTGCCCTGAACAAACTTCTTCCATTCAGATATCAGGAATTTAGAGAAACGTAAAAAGTTTAGATTTCCAAATAACGTTTTGTTAACTAGCTTCAAACCACATTTAGCATAACCACTTTGTGTTTATATAACTTCTGCGGCAAGTTTTGCTCATGATAAACACAGCAGTTTCAGGATCAGAACACTAAGTGGTTTAAAGGTCGAGTCGAGTAAAGTTTTCTCCTCGAGTGACAACATTTGAGGAGAGATCTGACCTGATCACATCTTTAGTGGAGAATTTTGAAGCGTTTGGAAAATTTACGACCCTGGAGATCCGAGAACTGGAAATCCTATGTCCCAGCACTCTCAGCCATAATTACAACTGAGGTCTGTAGTTGCAAGAAGATGGCAAGTTACACAAATACTCAAATACTTAAAACCATTCATTGACAACGATAATGGGGCCACTCAAAATGGAGACAACTGCCTCGCATACGAACGCTCAAGTGATGCAGAAATAATTCAAAGTGTTACAAGTGAAAACGATGCATGTAATTTAAATCTGATCGCCAAAGCACTTGTAGGCTTACAAACTGGACTGAAATTCCTCGAAAAAGCACCAGGTAAATTTAGGTCTTACAATTGAAACAATTAACAAACTGACCATGCACAAGATGGCCACTCCAAGTTGAACAAATAAATACAATGAAAAAAAAAAATTACTGTTGTATCGATGAAATAACATTCAGAATTCTCTCCAGGCTTTTTTGAAGACGCGTGCCACCTGACTAGTTTCAGTGACCACCTGGCTGAATTCACGAAAAATTGTCACATAAGATATGAATGCATCAATTTAAAAAAGTAAAAAATAAAGGAAATTTTTAATGCGACCCTGCTTAGATCACGATATGGCTATTTGGATCCTGAGCACCACGTTATAACGGGGTTTAGGTGTAATAATCACGTCATCTTTCAAAAATCCTACCATTTTTATGCTAATCAAAAATCATCTTAAAATTTTAAAAGCTTCATTTCTGGCATTATGATCCATGAGAAACGTGGATTAAAAAGTTCAAATGCCTCAAAGATAAATATATATTGTACAAAGAAAAAAAGATTGTAAGAATTTTCTTTAAGAGATGTTTATTACTGACAAGGGGACTGCACAGACTTGTGATCACTGATTTGGTTGAAGTTTTAGGAGGTCAATCTACCACATTAATGTACCTTCTGTATAAAAGGATTTGACTTGATGGCCTTTCATTTCGAAGAAAAAAATAAAATATTTTACATTTAATATGGTAGTGCCAGATAAGCCAAGTGGGAAGAAAGTTACACAACTTAATGGCGGAGCACAATGGTTAACATCAGGCTCTGTGGATTTACTGGTCAGGGTTCGATTCCTGTAGTATTGAAATTTTTTTTCATTTTTTTCCATTATTATCTGTTTGAACTTTGCATAACATTCACATTCACAGATCAAAAAAAATGCAAAATGCATTGTACAATATTTTCATGGACAGTCATTGCCGTGGCATGTGAAACAAAAATGAAACTATAAAGATCTATTCGCACTATCGACGGTCTATGCTCAATTGTCACCGTCCCATCACGGATTGCCAATGACCATCTGTGAAAATATTGTACAATGCATTTTGCATTTTTTTTTTTTTTTGCCCTGTTACGCTGCTTATGTACGTGAATGTTATTATGCAAAGTGCAAACAAATAATAATAGTGAAAAACACCAAAAAAAAAAGGAAAAAAAAAAATAAAATGCTACAGGAATCGAACCCAGACCAGTAAATCCACAGAACTTGACATTAACGACTGCACCACTGCTGTCCAGTTGTATACCTTTCTTCCCACTTGGCTTATCTGGCACTACAATAAACGTAAAATATTTTATTTTTTTCCTCCGAAACAAAAGACCATTGAGTCAAATCCTTTTACACAGAAGGTTTATACTGAGTTAGCAAAACTCATGGGATAGCAAGCACATTGATTGATGGGCATGGCTCACGAATTCTAGGAATGGACCATTAGACGTTGTGGGAAGAGCTTGGATAAGTGATTAATCAGAAATGGCACGTCGTCGCGAGTTGACATCTTTTGAACGGGGTATGATAGTAGGTGCCCGACGCATGGGATGTTCCATTTCGGCAGTGGTGCAGGAATTTGGCTTTCCCCACTCAACTGTCTCCAGGGTGTATCGGGAATGGCTGGATGAAGGCATCACAGTCCACAACAGGCACCATACTGGGCGTCCAGCTGCCCTGAATGATCGTGACCGGCGACACCTGGGACGAATGATTCAGAGAGAAAGGAGCGCAACAGTGCAGCAAATCACAGACCAGTTCAATACTGGCCGCACTAGAAACGTCTCTCGGTGGACAATCCGTCGGAATCTGCATGCCCTCGGGTTTGGCAGCCGTCGCCCTACACGGGTGCCAATGCTTACCCAGCGTCATCAGACACTCTGGAGTGCATTTGCCACCAACCATCTTGGCTGGACTCTGCAACAGTGGCGTAACGTCATATAGTCAGATGAGTCACGATATCAACTGTACCACGCTGATGGGAGGCACCGTGTGTGGCGCAGACCTCACGAAACGATGGATCCCGCATGCCAACAGGTGGTGGTGCAGGGTGGTGGGGCGTCAGTGATGGTCTGGGGTGCATTTTCCTGGTTTGGAATGGGCCCTCTGGTTATCCTGGACCAAACGTTGAATGGTCCACGGTATCGTCAACTCATCGGAGACCATCTGCACCCGTTTTTGATATTTCAACACCCTGACGACGTAGCAGTCTTTCAAGATGACAATGCTCCACCACATCGCTCCAATGTCGTCCGCGAATGGTTCGAGGAGCATGCAGGAGAGGTCCAACGACTGAGCTGGCCAGCCCGGAGCCCTGACATGAATCCCATCGAGCATATCTGGGATGCTGTTGAAGTCAGGCTCCGGGCACTGGATCATCCGCCCACGAACAGGGAGCAACTATCTTCGGCTCTGCAGACTATCTGGTGTCAACTGCCTCCAGAAGTGTACCAGGGACTTGCAGACTCACTACCACGCCATATTGCTGCACTCCACAGGGCCAGAGGTGGCCCAACCAGATATTAAGTAACTATCCCATGAGTTTTGCTAACTCAGTGTACTAATGTTGTAGATTGACCTCCTAAAATTTCAACCAAATTCCCGATTAAATGTCCGTGCGGTCCCCTTGTCAGTTTTAAGAATCTTTTTCATAAACATTAAAATAAGTACATTAAAGCAAAGAGTCAAAAATTTTGCTATGCCACTTCCTGAGGCAGATATGCCATGTGCCTAATATTGTTCGAGCAATGCACAGCTTTTATTAGAAAGGCTACCTGCTGTTACAAAACATCTGTCAAGGTTCAAGAAATTTCACTCAGGTGACAGTAACCTGCGACAATCACCAATTTCTGGCAGAGCACGAACCATAGAATTTGAGATCAAGTACCAGGCCATAGAAATAAATCCGACAACCAGTCGTTAACGAAATAAATAGACTTTTTAAAATACCACAATGCAACTGAAACTGACCACAAGTTTCAGCTTTCATCATAGACCTTGGCAAGATCAGCAAGAGTTGTCATATTGTCCCTTGTGAAATGGAATGTTATATGCAAAGGAATAGGCATCTATTTCCATAATCTTAATACAAAAGCAGTGGTTGAGCCCAGATCAGTTTCCTGAATCCACTGCCAAAGTTAAGATGCTCTGCTCTCTGTTGAAGTTTGAGGGGATGCATAGTTTATTCCAGATGGTCAAACCATCAACACCAACATTGTACCCTGAACACCTGAAGAAGCAGATATATGCAGTTTTGAAGCAGATATATCTGGCACTGGTGAATAGAAGGCAATGTAAAAAACTTCAGGACTTTATTATACCAGGAATTTCATGAAATCAAACTGATGCCATACCCAGCATTCAGAATTACTATGCCCAAAGGACAAGAACTGGTACAGTGTTGGGATCAACTAAACAAAATTGCAAAATTTTTGACTCTCCATCTGTAATTAAGTAGAAATAGCTAAGAGAAGCAAAAATAAATAATAAAACAATCGGGATAACATCCTTCCACGATTTCTTAGCTTATGATTTTATAATGAACAGGCTTTCAAGAAGTACCTAAATGAAACAATATATTCAAGGCAATACGGTCATTATCACTAAGTAGAACTAAACACTTTCTTCGGTCAAAAACACATCTTACTTGCATGTGCATTCTGATCATGAGAAATGCATTGAATGAACGGTAATGTTACGCTGTAAGGTACTGCCTCTCACAGCATCTGTAAGCATTAACAGAATAAAGTATAATAACTTGTAAAGTATTCTAAACCTTAATGTCAACAAGTGACAAGTCTCTTCCATTTGCAATTCTATACAATTTAAAGGGAACATCAAGCAATTACAATACATAAAAGCTTGAGGTTTATATTTCTATGCATTAAAGAGTTATTTAAAGAATAAGCCAACATTTTTTTTTTAAACTGAAAAAAGAAGTGCAACTACTGAAAATATGCACTCTTAAGCATTTATTCCGTTTTTAAGGCACTGATTGCATCTTTCATATCAAATTATTCTTACTTAATGTTTTGTTAATATAAGATATACTTTTATTAATACATTCGATGCCTAGTTCACACGGCCATATTCACCACCTCGGGTTAATACGAGTTACAGTTAGGACAAGATGGTATTCACCAGCACCTAATCCTAGGGTTTACCCTTAATGTTAACCCAAGGAAAGTTAATCACAGCCACTCTGTAAAGCCACCATTTTTTTTCGTTCGCTTCGAATCACATGAACTACCAACTCTCATATTTGTACTACCCAGACGTCTACATCCAGGATTTGTACAATGACATACACAACTTGTCCATGTTAGAGGAAATCAAGCTAATGGAACGTCATTCAAGTTTCAAAATTAATGGAAAACAGTGATGTGATTGGGTCGATGAACAAGCATTCCCTTCTCGAAAGCAACCCTTCAGCGCATTGTCGAAGTGCTAAGTAAAGCGCTGTAGCCCCTCTTATTTTTGTTTCCCAATATCAATGGTGTGAACTATCTAAGTAAAGCAATGAAGCAGTTCTGCAAAGAAGCCTCAATGAAAATGTGCACGACACTCGATGAACAACTGCAGGTGCTTTTTACATTCCTCCATAGATGGCACTAAAATATACAGGGATCGGCGCGTGGTAGGGGATCAAAAAAAGAGACTTTGTAGACTAAAATATTTAAAAAAGAGACTTTTGTAGACTGAAATATTAAACAACAACAAAAAATAAGAGCTCTATTAACATTATAATCTATTACAGATATTAACTATAAAGTTTCGAGTTGCCAACTCACACTTTTAACCCAAGATGGTGAATAGGGTAGTGAATGTTCTAGAAAGCAAACTCCCAAATGATTTTTATCATTCCCATTTTGGAAATTTCTCAGAATTATGTGACCTTTTATCAGAAAAGATTAAGTGATCAACACTAGAAATAGTGATCTGGTCTAGCATGATGGCAGTCTCTAAACTGAAGACTTTCTTCGTTCTAAACATCAAGGAGGCAGAATTCCTCCAACTATGTTAGCCACTTGTTGGCAGTCATTTTTTCTAAAAGAAATGGAATTCTGGGAAGGGCAAGGGACAGCACTTGTTCATTACTCATAAGTTTAGTTTTGACCTTGAAGGATCTCGATTATTTCATCACCAAAATGAGAGTTGGGATACGGTAGTGCGGTGATCATCTGAAGCCAAATTAAAGTTGCAGGTTCCATTGTTACAAAGCGTTTTCTCCACTAGAAGTAACACACTGTCAAACAGAGCTCATTTTAATAATTACTTCTTTGGAGATAGATTTAGTGCAATACATGATAGACTAGTAAATTGGCCCCCCTCTAGCAATAGATTAGTTGCGCTCCTTCAGGGTCGAACCTAAACTTGCGAGCAACAGACGACACAACTTTAAAGTTGAAAAGTCACCATCTTGATTCGAAGCGCAGAAAAATTTGTAAAGGGCATTTCACATTCAATGACTTCGCATTAAATTCGCTGAATCTGAGGCAGTTTTGGTTGCCAGAGCCGTTACACATTTAGTAAATTTACGGTGGAAAGCGGCTTAGAAAAGACAATGGCACGGATTTTGGAATTCCAACCAAATTGGAATTTTCAGAGATCACCCCAAAAGCGCAACCAATCAGCTACGGGTGAGCACCCATCCAGTTCCAGACTCCTTAGCAACTGTTTCTAACCCACTTCCGCCAGTCGTGTCGGCCATATTGAATTTCTCCGATAGCATGTTCTCTGTGCAAGTGTGCCTCGTTTTCTATCGTTTTCCTTACAAAGCAATACAGGTGTCCCAAATTGATGTATACACTCTTTGAAACGTTATAACTCTGCAACAAAATGAGATAGAAATTTAAGGTTTGTTGCATTTTATTCTTTAAACTTCCCTTAAGCCTGTACATGTTCAAAATGTCCACCTTCTGCCATGTCCTCATTTAGTGCATGGACAAGTCGCGGAACATAAGGCTTTCATGTTTTGACCTCACAAAATTCGATGAACACTGGATTTGGCGATACCAACTTTGCAATTTGCCTGACCGACTTCTTTGGGGATCGTGCAAAAACCTCCATGACTGAATCAGCACTCTCGTTTTCAGTGAAACTTCCATCTTCTACACTAACCTTTCAACACATCTTTCACCGTACCTTCGGCTTCAAACTTGTCTCGGAGTTTTTTTTATTGTTATCCTCAACGACATTCTCCACTGTCCAGTAACACTTCCGTATCCACTTACGTTCATCGAATGAAAGTCTCTCCGCCATTTTGGTTCATAAACAAATGAACAACAATGAACGTGTTGCTATGCTTTTCTAGTGCCGTCTGGATCATGAACAACAGACCTTATATTTCTATCTCATTTCATTGCTGAGCTATAATGTTTCAAAGAGTGTATACATCAATTTGGGACTCTCTGCATATACATGTACATGATGTCAAGTAAGCCATGTTAAAATATACATATACACGATGTCTAGAAAGCAAGAGAGACTGGATGAAAGAAC